>JAWNNV010000613.1:2765000-3365000 GCA_035044485.1 Scaptomyza reducta
GACTCGGCTATCCCATGTACTCAGCGCCCTATGGAGGTGAGTAGTGGCTAAAGTGGAAATCTCTCAAATGACTCAATTTGCTAATTGTTGTTGTTGCTTGATTTTAGCTGCCGTCTTGGCCAGCCAACAAGCGGCTGCCGTAGCTGTGATAAATCCATTTCCGCCTGGTCCGTCTAAATGAGATCAACTGAACGGCAGCAGTGAGAAGCAGAAGGCCTACAATGTAAAGAATAACTAGCGCGGAACAGTAACGGGATTGGGATTGGAATACAAAACTGGGATTGAATTGATTGGGGGGAGGGGGGAGGTATCCAAAATGTAGAACTGGTTAACTTAACAAAAAACAAAAATTAATGATCCAAATATTGCATTTGCTAATTAGCCCTGGGGCGTGCATACACTCACACACATTAATGCATATTTATAGTATATAGCATATAGCTTATTTTTACAATGTTACAACCAACCGCAAGCACCCCAGAAACAAAACAAAACAACTACAACAAACAAAAAGATCGACTATTTATATGCATAAGTATTTTTTGTATGATTCGTTTAACGTGTTAACTATAAAAGTTTCGTTTAAGTCCTAAGTTATCACTACTATTATCAGATACAAAAACAAAATACAAAACAACATATATATATATATATATATATATATATAAATATAGATATCTAGAGTATATACAATATGATAATATATCTATATATATATATAGTATAAACTACAAATTAGCGAAGTTTTTCCTAAGTGTATTTTGCATAAATATATATATATATATATGTATACATAAAAAACATACAAACATAATATAATTCTAGTTATATTTATATACATATTATTATAATTATTATTATTAAACGAGAGAGGCGTAAATCAAACATGAACAAAACAAAACAAAGCAAATACGAAACCTGTAGTGTGTTGATTTCTTGTAAAAAAAAAACAAAAGCAAAACAAATAACATAATATTAATGAATATTGTTTAACGATTATTATTATCAATTATCGATCACCAATTACCATTAACGATTTACCAATTATAATGTAGCACTTACCATTTAGCATTTAGAGTGTGTATTAATTAATCCTTATCTGTGTTGCGAATGGAGTAAGCGCCATATTTGCATCTAAAAGACAAAGGGCGCGCCCATTCTTATATCTTATGTATGTATGTGTGTACTATTCGTATCCGTAGATTCTCTTTAAAAAAAGCTAAATCAAAAAAAAAAAAAAAAAAACAATTTTACTTTGTGAATTTTGGGCTAAAGCAGCCGCAACTAATTTAAATGTTTCTAAATATCAAATGTGTACTTTAAATATTTCATAATATATAATGTATGTGTATGATATGATGGAAATATTATTATTATTATTATATGATATATATATATATATTTATATATATGTGTGTATGTGTAATTTACATTTATTAACTAGATTGTGAATGTAAATGTGAAGAAGCTGGATGTGTGTTTATTTGTAGTTTACTAGCCGCTTCATCATAGACTACACGCGTGATTTAATGGCACTTAATGTTTTATAATCTAAGTTCCCAACAAAAACGAAAACAAAAACAAATACAAGCATTAAAATAAACGAAGAGAATACACAATTCTTTAGAATTTATCAATAAAAAAACGAAACAAAAACAAAGTATTGCATGTAAATATACCTTAAATCGAGTCTTTTATATATTGATTGTAAATTAGTTCACTGATATAAAAAATATATACACGACACGAAATACACGACATGTGTGCGGCATGTTATAAACACTAATGCAACATATTCATGTATTGTAAATTCATACTGAGGGGACAACACATACACAACAGTATAGTACAGCAATTTGAACATCAAGACAAAGAGTTTTTTCCCCTTTGCATTGCATTTCCACAACTATTTGCGTAACTAATTAACTCAATGTTCGTAGTGGAATCAGCGTAGCGACACAAAACAAATATTTCAAATGCGAAATTAATAAACAAAACAAACGTTAATTGACAGCATAGTTTATTAAATTATATATGGTACAAGCGCAAGGATTTTTCAAACGATATTGATGTATTTTAAAAAGTAAAACCAACAAAACCAAGAACAAACTTAATAACATTCTAAACAATGTAATTGTATGTTATCAAAGACAGCCGGAAACAGGATGCCGAAAGCAGACATGTGTCAGCAAAACGGAAATAAAAGCCGACACAACAACAGCAAATGGATAAATGGAATTCAAAAACGAAAGGAAAAACAAAAACAAATTATTGCAAATTCTGAACAAAAAACACATAACTAGTGTGTAAGAAATTTAAAAAACAAGTATATAGTACACATATAAAGATATATATATGTTATATATACATATATGACAACAAAAATAAGCTTTAGATGTGAATAAAAAATGTATTTAAAAATGTGGAATTTTTAATTGACTTAGAATCGTTTGGTTTACGAACAAATATCGCTGAAATGGGCCATGTGTTCTTAAAAAAACCTACAAGAATTTTAAGAAGTAGGCTTGGAAATTTTAGTCCAAATTTTTACGTCAGAAATAATCCTTAAAACTCCAGATGTTGTTTGGCCTACATATAGTTACTGTCGAGCTTATACAGTAAATGAAAAATAAACGGACGTATTTTATTTAAATATAATATTTTCCTGTAGCGAAAAGATCTATAAGGTTGGGCCAATTGTTTTGAGCACTTTAAAAATTCCAAAAAAAAAATCAAGTAACAAGGCTCTAGTCGAGAAATCCCGACTAGACTATACTCTGAACCCTATACTTTACGCATACAGTCAGTGCTTGCACGTATGTACGGAATAATAAACAGTGACAGGAGGTCGGAGTGTATAAGCTAAATATCGTAATATGAGTAACGGCAGTTTTGGGTGTCTTAGCTAAATGTCGTAAATAAAACAAAATAAGAGAATAAGGGAACTTAAGGAGGCGTGTCATTTATGGTTGTACAACTTTTGTAAAAAATGGCAAGCGGATAATGAGTAAATTCCTTTTTTTTTAATCAGTTAATAAAATTTAGACCTTATTTGACTTGATTTATATGATATATATATTTAGAAATTTATAACATATTTTTTTGACTTGATTAGAGCTTTGCTTATTTTTTTGTATTGATTGCAATTGAATAAACATTTTGAGAGACATAACAAAAAATTAAAATGTCAGAAAAATAATACCATACCATTTTCAAATGTATAATATAATTTTAATTAGTAAGCTTGATACATTTTAATAATATTTAAGTTACAAAACAATTGTAGGAAACCAGATCAATTAAATTCTTAATACATATTACAATTATGAGCGACTCTTCGTTGTCATTTGAGCATTTAAGCCCCCGCTAGACGCCTTTTAAAATATTGATTGCTATAATATCATTTGTTAAATATATATAATTATAAATATATACAATTATGCACTGCCCAGTGGTATTATGAAGCTGATATAATCTGCAGTTGCGCCCCAAGCAGCCCGATTTGTTTGAAATATGATAATCCAGGTTATCAGAGCAATTGTCCAAAGAAATGTACCTATCGCCGAGTACATAACATCTACAATTTAAAGAAACAAGTTGGTTGATTAAAAAACTAAACAAACTAAACATTAAAACTTTTAAGCAATATCTTACAGCGTTTTATTTGCGCCTGCTCGGGGTAAGTTGGCTTACGGAAGGCCTCCTTAAAAAACCAGCAAACATTTATGGCCCAAACAAAAGGTAGGAAGGCGAAGCCAGCTAAAATAAGTGTTTGGATTAAAGACACAAGATTGGCAAAGGAAGTAAAGCCACTACTCTTACTCATAAAGTATGTGCGACAGAGCTGTAGCTTGCGTGGGTTGGGTGCCTTTGAGATGTCCATTGTGTGCGGTGTGTTTATTGTTTTATAAACTGTGAATGTTAAAGGCGTCGCGTTTGGTTCTTGTCTTTTACGTTACTACAGCAATTTATTTATCACTATTTACAGCTCCGTTTATGTCTTCATTTTAACAGTGCTCGAAATTGACGAAATATGTTTACCAACACTGAAAAGTGGCAGTGCTGCCAGAAAATTGAGAGTGACAAGCGAATGTAAACGATTATTTAAAAACGTGCGTCTTAAATAACTTTAAACATAAACGCATGAATAAATACGATAAATTAAAAAGTTCAATTGTTTGTGTAAATAGAAAATCAACTGCAACCGACTACTTGTTTCTGGTTCATTGCATTCCTGCAGTGCGCACTTATCGATAGCTCATTGTCGCTCATCGCTAAATAACATCGCACCGCGCAAAAAAAAGCGACGCGCAACAACTTTCAATTTCAACGATTTAAGTCAGTGACAAAAGCAGTAATTATGGCCGACGTTGATAATTTAGAATCACTTTCCAATGCCGAATTGCACGCACAAATGGTTGCCCGTGGACTGCCAAATATACCAGTCACTGATAGCAGCCGCAAAGTGCTTGTTAAACGTTTGCGCATCTCACTGGGCGGCAATGCCGCTAGTCCCAAGAATACCGGAAATCGGCGTGAGACAATACAGCCATCTGCTGCCACCGCTGCAGAAGTAGACAAATTCGACGGCCCAGCAAAGTCACGTCGCAGCATTGCCTTTCCGGCTAGTGACACCAAAGAGGCTGATCGTCGCCGCAAGCCAGAAACTGTTGCAGTTCCCCCACGTGAACCAGAGGCCATAAAACCAGTCGCTGCTGCAACAGCTGCTTCTGCTGCATCCAAAGTTGTGCCCATACGTGAGAACGAACGCGTTGTTAAGAAGCCCGAAGTTATTACCCAGCAGACACCAGCAACAAAACTGCGCTCCAGCGAAAAGACTTTGGCGGTCAACACGCTGATTATACTCGAATCCGATGATGAGGAAGAGGCACAGATGACGCAGGCTTTAAGTCGCGCAGAGGAACAATTATTGGTCAAGCCGAAGACAGCTAAGCCCAGGCTAACTGCATCGTCAACAAGCACTCATCAGTATATTAGCGAGTCGGCTTATCCCCAACAGGAGCCCATTAGGGAGAAAAAACAACAACAGCCACAGCCACTGCTGCGTCCCCAGCAGCAGCCACAGCCACTGTTGCGTCCCCAGCAGCAGCCACAGCCAGTGTTGCGTCCCCAGCCGGAGCCGCAACCACTACAGCGCCCCCAACAGCAGCCGCAATATTCTAGCAAACCATTGTATCCCGTTTTGGAGCCCGCTCTGGAGCGGGCCCAGCAACAGCCAAGGCAGCCTCTAGAGCTTCCGAGCGTGTCTTACGTCCAGCAGCCTGCCCGCACCACTGCGGCCAGTTCCTATGCAACAAGTGGACGTTACAGCAGCTATTTGAATTCCCCAAACCAAGGGTATGCATTTTCCGCTGGAACCTCTAAAGCTGCATCTGGTGCTTTGCACCATCGCCGCTCACCGCCGCGCACCTACACCACTGAATTCAGCGATGATACCGGCGATGACACGGAGGAACCTCAGGCCGATGGCTCTAAGTTTGAGAGTGAATTTGCTCGCAATTTGGCCCGTTTGCGCAACGAACGCATTGGTGATCGCTCCACAATCACGGCTACTGGTCGTCGCTCTATACGCCCGGAAAATGTTTCAACATATGTTGCATTTGGACGCTGGTGCCAGCGCCTGGATCGCCAATACAATGTCATGTCGAAGCTATTTATATTCATTGTTGCTTTGCTGATCTACATCGCTTATCGTATATACTACTAAATGTAATCAATTCGGCTGTGCCATAAAACAAGGAAAATACTCGAATTTGTCAGCATTTGTTTAGGTATTTAGTTATTGTTTTTTTTTTTTCGCAAGTTCAGTTTCATTACTATTACTAGCTCCAAAATTTAGTTGTCGCTGATTAATATATATATATATATGTATTCGCCATGTGCAATGATCGCTCGAAATGTTCCTTAATTCAATTTGTCATACAAGCTATACAATTAACACAAGGATCAATATATTAAAATATTTCATTAACATAAAACACTAAGAAATTAAGACTAAAGAGTTATCGAGCGATCACTGTACCATGTATCTGTTACACAAATCTATAAACACTTGTACACGATATTAATCTGTTCTATGTAACTCTTTCAAGCACTATGTGTGTTTCAACATAATTTCCAAGTATAAAAAATAATAATAAAAAATCGAAAGAACGCTGTAACTTAAATATGATAGAGATTTGTCAATGTCGTAACTAGCAAGAGCTATGCAATGCATCCGTGCTGCAACGGGCGGCAACCAACCACATGGGGCAGCAGCAACTCTGGCTGCAGCAGCAGTCGCTAATGATAGAAAAGTATTTGGAATGCGTGTACAACACTTGTCGGCATTGCTGTGACCAAATGAAGGCGCACACTACCTCACACAAACACACACACACACACGAGACAGCAGCTGGCGGCACACATTGAAACAGGCGAAAAAAGAAATCTTTGTGTTTTTGCGATAAGAATTAATAAGAATTTTAGCAGTTTTTCTCCTCACTTTAGTGTTATGTCGTGGGTAGGGAGGTAATATTATTAACTGGAAATCTCACTTGCGCGTAAAATTTTACTTAAGGAAATTTTCACCTTATTTAGCGAGCAACCGGATCTCCATGCTATATGTTATGAAAAATGCAAAAGCAGAGAGACGCTACCCGCCTGTCGCCGCCGATGATGAATTCCACAAATACATGAACGGCATCCACTTGGCTTGTATGTCGGTTGGTCTAGCTAACTGGGCAAAGCGGCAGATTCCTCGAAAAACAAAGGCAATATATCTGTATGTATGTATGTATCATGCGGCTAATAAATACGACGCGCATTTCAAGTTGCTCTTAATGAAATTAACTTCCAGGAATTACCTACATGGCGACTGCCAGCCAGCCAGCCAGCCAGCCAGACCACGGAGTGTTTTAACTTAACAATGGAGGAATGAAGCTGGAATACAGCTGCTGCAGCTGCAATGCTTAGTTAATGCATATTTCCAGCCTCATGCATTTGCCATGGAAATTAAATGGAAGCCTGCAAGAAAACTAAAACGTTTCACGCGATGACTTCACACCCCGTTTTGTGAGTGTTCTGCTGCTCCATGCCAATAATAGAGACGTAGTCGGTGACTGCTGCTGCACCCACCAGTGCTGCACCACAGTGTGTATGTGTGACATTCATGGAAAACACTGTGGAATATGACTTTAATGGCCGTGTCGTTTCTGTCAACTGTTCAGCGCCTTGGCTGGCGGTCGCAACGCCTTTGTCTGCGTCACGTACCCATGCAAAATAAAGCGTTTGAGAGTGAAGAATCCACAAAGCTAACTGACTAATGCAGCTTGCTGAGCTGCTGTTGGGCCAACGACTTCCTCGTTGGGCCAATTAAAGTTGTTGTGGCCATTGTTGTTGTTGCTGCAAGCGCACAGAAATCATTTGTAATGCAACGTTTGGAATAATTCACGCGCAAATTGCTCCGCTCGCAAAAATATTGCAACATTCCACAGCAAATTTTACGATTATGCGTTTCGACAGCAACTAGCCTAGCAGCAGCAACAACAACGAGCCAACAGCAACAAGCAACAACGATATGGCGACAAATGCCAGCGCCTGCGAAACACTGCACAACATTCGTAGGCGCACATCAAATCAAATCAAATCAAATTGTAAGCGACAGCGGTTGTTGCACCCAAGCTGTTGAAGATTCAGGCATCAGGCATCAGAGTCCAGGTTGCACGGGCTCCACGCGAGTAACGCTGTTTGCCGTTCGCTGCCATTCCGTTTAAGTTGGGAGCAAAACCATTCGCCATGCACTGCTCCAAATCGATAAATCAGTTAGCTAATTGTTCAACTCTCCAGCGCCGCCAACTCTTGACCAAATGTGAGAATTGAGAACAGTGTGTACGTGTGTATATGTGTGTGTGGGTGTGTGTGCTGCCTCTGGAACCAAGTTGAACTCTGTCATTCAAACTGTTACCAGGAATCGGCATGGCATTTATAGCACTATCATATAAGAATGGCATTTGATACCACACACAAATACTTAAATAGTATTTATGTTCGTTAGCTTTAACTGCATTCATTAATCAGCTCATGGCAATACTAAACTAACAATTATTTATTTTAATTGCTTAAAGTATTCAGCAGCTTAAAAAATATTCAACATCAGCCTCCATATTAATATTGATGTTTTTATTATTTTTATTATTTATTTATTATTATGACGTAGATGTACTAAAGACAGTTTTTTTAGTGAGCAAGTAGGAGTGTCGGAAAGATCGTTATATAAAGCATATAAAATCCGAAAGGGGTTATGGATAGCATAATTAGAATAACAAGTTTGAAGAGATATAGGTAAGAAATTTCTAGTATTTCTGATCGGAACTGCAAAGCTAATTTGATAGATTTATTAGTAAAAGTCTACTATAATAAGAAGGTAAATGAATATTGTTATCCCAGTTAAGGGCCCGCAGAGCAAAGAGCAGAAATGGTTTTTGCACCGATTCTATTCTATCTTGATGAATCCTGTATTTGGGAAACCATATACAAGATCCAAATTCAAGAATCGGTCGTACTAGAGAAATATACAACGTTTTTGTTATGTAGGGGTCGTCGAATTCCTTAATGAACCCCAAGGCACTTGATGCTCGATTCGCAATGGCAGAGATATGCTTGTCAAAGCTTTGGAATACCCAAATCCTTAACCCATTCAATCCGATCAAGTGGTTTCTTATCCAGAATATAGTTGTTAGAAAATGGCATTCGTCTGTATAAAGACATTACCTTGCATTTACTGCAATTAAGTTTTAATAAATATACTTTACACCAAGTTTGCTGTTATTTTAAACTATAACTTTTAGCCGACTCTTCTGAAGTTTAAGTTTAAAAATGTTTAAATTAAATCACTCATCAATAGTTGGAATAACAACACACACAATTTAATACTTATTTTAGTACATAGGTTTCTGAAAAATTAATAATAACAAAAAAATAAGTTTGTGGGACAATGTTATCCGGCTCTAAAAATTACTTAACAAAATTTTTGTTTATCATAAAAGGAATCGCCGATTCTAGCTGATAATACGTTGTCAAAACAGAGCATGTAGCCGTCGGAACAACTTGTTGGCCATTTCAAATGTAAATTATAAGAAAGTGGCATCAAACTACAGTAAACACTTAAATATATCATGCATAAGTTTTGAGTTCTAGTTAATATAAACACATTAATTCAGATTTCAATTTAAATCCAAACTTTGCCAAAACTCTGATATGCAAATATCTGAATATAATAAATATGGAACAAAAACACAAAATCGTATATCATATGGCTAAAAGCTTATTTTATGTTTCTTAAGCTTATTTTTTAGTTAAATATAGCTATTTTCTCTTGTGTCCAAATGCTTTAAGTAATCCTCATAAAACTGCAATCTATTTAAAATGATGTTAGTAGTATAATAGAATTAGTTACAAGTTATCAACATAATTAATCGTATCGTATCGCGAAAGGTCAAAGCTTAACTGGCCGGAACGCCAAACATAAGAGCCGTATTGAACAATTTAATTCCATAAATAATGACAATGAGGCTATAAACAGACAAGTCGGCAGTTTTGGCTGCCCACTTGTTGAGCTATTGGCATTTATGCGCGTACGCTATTTAATTATGTATTTCTGGGTTTCTCTCTGAAGATATTTGAAAACTGGCAACGACGATGACGGTGACTACTCGTTGTCATGTTGTGGACCACAGCGACCAATCAGTGTCAGTTGGAAGTGTCTCTTTTAGTGGCCTAAGTGATGAGCTAATCAAGTTGGCCGCTTGCTGACTGGCTGACCCGGCTTCACAGAGAGCCCAACTCCACATCGTGTATCTATTTTAATAACATTATTTATGTGTTGTTATTGGTTTTCTTGTTTCCCTACCTCCTAATTTTATTGGAATCACAAATGAAGCGAAACAAAGCCAAAAAAGAGAAAATGAGAGAGAGAGAGACGATTCTGTTGTATACTTATTGTAATTTGAAATGTATTTTGTTTTTTTTTTCTTCTTCATGTTTTAGGTGTCAATCGCATTAGACGGAAATCAGTTTTGTTTTATTGTACAAATTTATCGCATCGCCTTTATATGGGTTTCTTTTTCTCTGCTTGTTTCTCGAGCTCTTGTGTTGTCTGAGCTCTAAATAATGTGCTTGTTAATGTGTTTCTTATTTTAAGTTCTCTGTCGCCTGTGCGTTGATTTTATGTTAAATTAAACATTTTAAGCGACGCTTTTAAATTGCCTACGAGATAATTTGTGTATGCTTGTGTGTGTGTGTGTGTGTGGTCCACGCGAGTGTTTATATGTGTCTGAAGGCATCAAATAAATTATAAACTAATTTAAATTAAGTCGAATGGGTTCGTTGCCTAAGTCTTTTATCGTATCCGTTTGCTCTCTTGCCACGCCATGCCACACCACACCATGCCACGCCTCGGTTCATCAAATTAGCAACAATTTTAGAGCTCGCGCAAATATATATGTATATATATATACATATATATGTATGTTTATGTGGCATTTATAATTAATTTTTATTGCAATTAGGCGACACATACACACACACAGAGAGCAAACGTGCAACAAATTGCTGCGGTGCTGCTGCTGGGCCACATGCAAATGGAATCAAGTCAAGTCATGGCTATAATCGGATTTGTTGCTTCTCCTGTATTAACTTGTCACAGCTTTCTATGTGTTGAACATAAACACAATTTGCGCCTAATCCGGTCACCGGCTGCACCTCACAGAGAGTGAGAGAGGGAGAGCGGGGAGTGTGTAACTGCAACATCGCTTGTCGCTATCAATTATGACATTTTGTTGCTGTTTTGTCACTTGTGCCACTGGCTTTGCCGCATTCAACAATGTTGCTGCTGCTGCTGCTGCTTTAGCTGTCAGCATCGCGTCTCTTTGCCTCTGCTTTTGCTTTTGATGTGGCATCGAATGTGATGGGGCGATTGAATTACTAAACCACAATTGCTGTTCATATCAGTTGGCAATCAATCAATGCGTTTTACAATTGAAATGAGCCCGCCCCACCATCGCTCACCCTCCCCCATTCGGCTTTACCTTTTTACCGCACACTTCAAATTCAATCTGCGCACACATGGCGCATGAGTAATTTGGCACCGTTTGGCGCATTTGTGGTTATCGCAATTATTGCGAATTGACGCCTGGGCATCTGGAAACGTTATGGTTAACTGTGTGAGTGTGTGTGCACCGCAGTAAATAATAGCCAGATTAATAACAATAAAGTTGAGTGCGCTTAAGCAAATTGCAGCTACTTTAGAATTATTTATGACAAAATTGCCATATATCGATTGGCTGGCCCCACTGTGCAGCTGTGTAGCAGCCGCCCAACCAATATAGATTGCATATGATTTGGTAAATTGCATATCGCAACTAATGTAATACACTGCAAGAAATGTGAATAAGAATGGTTGAATAAAATTGGAAATCAATGAGATTAATTTCTTCTTATCAGAAACTAAGCTTTGTAGAATCTTTTATTAAATAACTTAAGACCAAATTAATGAAACAGCCAAGCCGAGAATTTCTAAACACCACAAAAATAATGCGATTATTTTCAATGAGCAAAAATAATCAATTCAAATTCCTTGTTATATAAAATGCCAGGTTTTTTATAATTTACATTTTTGATCAGAAATTACACTTTTAATTTATTTTGCAACCGTGCATGCATATATGAAAATGCACCCACGAGTAAGCTTTAGGCTTTTTGGGCTTTATGGTTTTGGCCACGGATTTGGACTGTTACTCTGGTTGTTTTTTTTTCCCGCTCATTTAACGTCCGGCGGCTGGGTTGTTGCGATTGCTAGGGGTGTGGCTGTGACTTGGCCGCAAATTAGGCGCGAAAATATGCAGCAAAGTGAGACAAACAAGCGAGCCGCTAAAATACTCAAATATATATGTACAAACAAAAAAAAAAGTGGACAAAATTGGTTAAAAAAAACATGCCGCTGGACAGCTAATGGTGTTAAAGTTTTGTGGCAGCGATTGCATCTATGGCTATACAAATTGCAGCCGCTGCACAAAATCGACAACAGCACTTGAGCAACAACATGGCAGTAGCAACAACAACAACAACAACAACATCAGCAACAACAACATTGACAATAACATTGGCAACAACAACAACAACAACAGCAGCATCAGGTCAGTTGTTGGCTCGTTTTGTCAACAAGGCGAACGCTTAGCCGCGTTTTCCCAGGGGACACTTAACGCGGCTGCTTAACGTCTAAATCTGTCGTCAAGACGCGCTCAAAAGGCTAAAATGTTTGCGTTAACCAGCGACGCAGATGGAGTTGAAATTGGTGACGTAAACGGTGGTCGGGGGGAGGGTGCGATGGGCGATGGGGAAGGTGCAGCCAAGATGCGCCAAGTAGGCTGTAACTGGCGAAACAGCAACAATTTGTATGCAACTTTATTTTTCGTTGTCGTCGTTCAAGTTGACCAGTTGAGATTTCCTTTTACTTCAGTGCTGTTGCACGTTGCACGTTGGCTGCTTGGCTGCTGCTGCTGCTGGCTGCCTTGTCTTTGCCTGAAGTGCGTTGAACGAGTTAAAGTCAAAGCTGCAGCTAAATTTATGAACCGTCCCAGTTCGGCCATGGCCATGGACAAATAAGAAGCCCGACAACGGCCAACGAACGCGTGTAAACATTCTCCAAGTACACACAGGCAACAACTGGCGACAGGCAACAGCCACAGACAGAGACAGAGACACAGAAAGAGAGAGACGAAAGTGAAGTGTGCATGTGGTACAACTCTAAATGCTGCCACGGAATTTATATGCAACATAATCAGCATAAATGCCGCATGCGCCATCAAAATGTTGCGACTGCAATGCGACGCTTTTTGCTGTATTCTGCTTTTATGCGCTGCGGTCAGCGGCATCATTTGCCATCACTTGGGTGGGTGCCATTGGCCAAATACAACGTGCAACGTGCAACAGTGTCTGCTTGTCGTTGTTGTTGTTGTTGTTTTTTCGTTTGTCCTCTCTTTTGGTCGCCTTGGCTAATTTAAGCAATTTGCAAATTGATAAATTGCAAATAATTTACAATTTAGCCCAAGTTATTCGAAATACTCGCAAGTGTTAAGTGCTAACCATAAAATGTTGCCCTAATGATGAAAAGTGAATTTCGCCATATGATTCGGACAGGCTAGCAGTAAATTCAACGGCAATAAATGCATATTAAGTATTTCCGTTTTTTTTTAATATTAACATTAATAAGCAATACTATAGTATTATGTATATGTGTATGCTGTGTGAGTATACTTTGGTCTTATGCTTTTGCATGCTTAAAGGTGAATCGATCTTTTAATTGAAATTCATGATCCCCTGTAGATTTTACTATACTTTTTTCATTATTATGTAAAGTCTTTCTTTGTCCCTCTTCCTTTGCTTTTAGACTTGTTTTTCTTCTTTTATTCTGACACTTGTTTATTTTTGCATTCTCTCTCACTTTTTTTATATCCTTTCAAAATTGATAAACATGACTAATGAAGTTGTATAGATCAAGTTTCCATCAAATCATACAATCGGTAACAAACAAGTAAGCATTTTGCTTTTGCAACAAAAACATTTAAGCAATATTAAGCATATTGAAATGTAACAAGTAAGAAGGCTCTAGTCGAGAAATCCCGACTAGACTATACCCTTAACCCTATAATTTACGCATACAGTCAGTGCTTGCAAGTATGTGTGACTGTCTGTATGTATACGCGTATAGGGCATACCTTCTTAATTTCAATACTCCATATCTCCAGTGTTTCTCAACCGATTTCAATTTCACAGATTGTCTTTATTTAGTCTAATCTTTCAAACTGCATCAAAAAGTTTTCTAAATTGAAGATTTTGTTGTTATCGATTACATGTGTATATCGGAAACGGGAAGAGTAATCGAACTTATACTGCCTAGGGATTAGGCGAGCTTATGTACCAAATCTGGAGTCTCTAGCTCTTATAGTCTCTGAGATCGACGCATTCATACATACGGACGGACAGACGGACATGGCTATATCGACTCGGCTGTTGATGCTGATCAAGAATATATAGACTTTATGGGGTCGGAGATGCTTCCTTCTGCCTGTTACATACTTTTGTACAAATCCATTATACCCTTTTTACCCATTTTCAATGGGTTAAGGGTATAAAAAGGGATTTCCTTGTAGCATTTTCTCTTAATCATTTGCTTAACTAAAAATTATTTTATCTGTGGGTTTCAAATTGTTTTTTCATGCTGACAGTCATGTTATAGTATTTTAGTTTTGGTATAAAAGTTTTTTTTTCTAATCTTATTGAACTGGCAATCGCTTTCGCTAGTTTTTAGTTAACAGGATTTGGGACTTGCAATTGGTGCCAAATAGTATTTAAATACTACTCCTACTACTGTGTTGAGTGAGAGGTCGCCGTGCAGTGGGAATTTCCAGAAACCTGATAGGGAAAAGTCGCTGAAATCACACACCGCACAACCAAAGGCTACAAGAAAGCTCAGTGGTCTTGCTTTTACGCTCCAATGCCGCCCACTTTCTTTTCTTTGCGTACTACTGAGTGTAAGGTATGTATGTTATAGCGAAATTTGAATAGAAAAAGCCGCAACATGATGACAGCTTGCAATATGCACTGCGTGTGCATTTAATGCCAACAACAACAGCAACAACAACAACAGCTAAACAAAACGCATTTCAAATCAGTTGAGTTGTGGTTTTTGCCCCTGGGCAGGGTGAAAGGCAGCAGCCAAATGAGACAGCAACGAGTTAATTAAGTTTCCAGTGAAAACTGTCTTAAATTACACACACACACACAAAACACACAGTGAGCCAACAGCAGCGGGAGCTGCAGTTCATGTCCAAGTCCAAGTCCGAGTCCGAAGGGTCTGACAAACTGAGCCGCAATTGTGCCAACTTCTGTGACAGTTGCCCAAAACAAATTGCTGCCATTTAATGCGCAAAAAAAACATGTATAAATAAGAATGCTGCACTTGGCTTTTACCGACGACTTAATACTTTGATATCAAACATGTGACAACAAATATAATAAACGTGTCTATAAGCTAACGCTTACGCAGCTTATACCTTATGAGTTGAGCGTCAAATATTGATGCTTATAAAATGCATTTGCCTTAAATACTTTTATCAATTTTCAGCGTAACCACCAAGATGATATTTTATTAATTTTTCCCGCGAGTGTACAAACATATGCACATCTACAGCAGATCTTTGGGATCTAGATTAAACAGAAGCATATTTCGCACACCAATATACTGCTTTCTGCTTCAGGGTAAGAGTATTAAAAACGAAACATAAACGCAGCCAAGCAATGTGTGGTAGCTGAGCAGGAGCCATTGAGAGACCAAAAGAGTGAAGACCAGAGTCCAGAGACCAGAGTCAAGAGACGTCTGCTGGCTATGACAAATTCCTCGAAGTTGTTACCATATAAATTTCTGCATTTTTCGCTTTGCTTTGCTTTTATTTGTGTAGCCATCAAAAAGAGAACAGACAGGCTGCAACTGAAACTGAGTCATGAGCCCAACGCTTATTGATCACTTTTGGGCAGCATCATCATCGTCATCATGAGCAACTTCATTATTAACTGCAAGTTTCAGCTGTCTGCGTGGACTGGTAATTAGGCGCATTACATGTGCTTGGGAGCTTCAAAAAATGTTTCGATTTTCGGGCTTACCAAACTTAACATGCTCAGGTAGCTTTTATGTAAATAAGTTTCGTTGTTTTGCGTGGTTTTCTCTTTATTTTTTTTGCGAATGTATTGTTTATTAAGACAAATGACATTCACGCCCAGCTCTAAGCGCAAAGTAAACACTTGCCAAATGACCATAATTATGAGTACGTATACACTCCCGCCGCCAGGTTGAAATTTATTAATGCATACATATGTACATAAAGTGTTTAATGTACATTATATGAATACTTTGGTGTGTGAACTTCAACAAGAATTGAAGCTTAAAATAAATTATGAATAATCCAACGATAATAACAGACAATTTATTTTTAACGCTGATTTGTGCGAGTTTTATGCTTCGCAATAATAAAAAATCAAATAAAAAAAACTAGCGCTTGCAAAATACTTAAAAAAGAAAACATAAAACAAGAGAAAAAACACAGCGTACGGAAACCAGAATTTCAATTTACCGCATTTAAGGAGCAGAGCGGCCTGCAACTCTGTGGCAGTGGCAATGCTTGTCAGCATCTTGTGGCTCTCTTTCGGGGTCTTGGCCAAACCTGGCAGTCTGGCACCGGCCTGTTAATGTATGCGCAGGCAAAGGCATTGGTATTGCAGCGCCAACACATCGTATGTCATTCGTTTTCAGTCCAGTTGCAGGCAGCCAAATGAGCAAGCATAAAATAAGAAGGCGCAAAATATGCAAAGAGCATTTTAACATTTTACATTTGAGATTTTTGGATTTTTGGAGTTGAGAGTGCCAAGTGCAGTCTTATCGTACTTATTTATGCATATGCAGGCGACTCTGCTTCACACATGGCAAAAACAAGAAAAAACCAAAAATTAAAAAATGCTGCAAAACAATACACAAGAAGAAGAGAGAAAAAAATATAAATGCATAAAACAAAAGACTTCGAACACGAACTTGTTTGCGCAGCATGTGTAGGGCATGGGTCGACTCAATGCAAAAGTAGCACACGCAAAATGCAAAATACACACACAAACATATATTCCTGTGTGTGCAACGCTGGCGATGCATCACCCAGTGCCAAGGCAGGCACGCTTATCAGTAACCTACACTTAAAGTTAATGCATGCCCGGCAGGACCAACCAAGAGTTGCGCAGGCGCAACCAGAGATCGTCGTCGTCATCAGCGTCAGCATCAACATGGGTTATACTGCTGCTGCTGTTGTTGTTGTTGTTGTTATCAATGCGGCTGAAGCCTTTTAGCAACGCCGACGCAGCAGTCGCCGCATCTTTAGGTCTTTTGCCGTCAAAAGGCAGGCAAACTAAAATCGAAAATGAATGCGACTGTAGATAAGCAGCGAGCGCATTTTGAAATGACACACGGACAGTTGACAATCAAGTCCAGAGAGAAGAAGAGACAGTGAGTGAGAAAGAAAAAGGAATGAGAGAGAGAGAGAGAGAGAGAGAGAAAGAGAGAGAGAGAAAGAGAGAGAGAGAAAGAGAAAGAGAGATACAGGAATATGGACTGAGCATAGAGAAATGCATCTTCGTATTTACCTGGCATAAATAGTTTTCTAGGGCGGCAGTTAAAATCAATCATGTCGCAAACGACAAAGAAAAAATATTATAAAAATTGTTATTGTTAGACCTAAAGTCTAAGACATTTGATTTTATTTCATTCTTAACAAAGTAATAAAAGTTAGGATAACTTTGTTAGAACAAAGTATATTGAAAGTTCAAATATTGTAATGGTATGTTAAAGTACATACCAAAAATATATTATAGAATTTCTAATTGCAAAATATCTGGTTTTGCTGCATTTTAAATGCCTTTGCAATGGAATTCTTAATCGTTTTTTTTGCCAAATAGGGCTGTATAAAACGCTTGTTAAACATCAAGGATTTATGAACGTTGCTTGGGTCAGCAAAAAGGCTTAAAGGCAAGAGATCTGCTGCCGGCGCTGCAGACAACAACAACAGCATTCCAGCTTCAGATAAACTTGAATGCAAATCGATGGAGCAATAAAACTATTAAGCCATTAGTAAGCCAAACACGAGTACAATGCCAAAAACAAACACGTGCAAACGTTTCCAGCCATAAGAGTCGTGGCAACAGCAACAGCAACAGTAAAGGCAGGGCAACAGCAACAAGCAATTAATGCAAATGTGCAGCCGGCAGCCAAATCGAGGCAAGCAGGCAGGCAGCCAGGCAGAAGCAAAGCCACATCGAGATCGCAGACAGGCAGCCAAGCAGACAATCAAACATACATACATATACATAGCATTGCCAGGCAGTTCAAGCGTCTGCTAATGTTGCACTGGCAGCTGCCTGTTTGCAAACCCTGGCAACTAGCAACATTGTCTAAACACCAGCAACAGTCAGAGACACAGCAGCAACAGCCAGCAGCAGGCAGCAACATCCAGCCTGGCAATATATGTGCGAGGTGCAAACTAATTGAAATCATTACACTAGTAAAAATGTTAATTCAATTAAAATGCGCGCAACACAGCTACAGCAGCAGCAACATCGACTCTTGCTGGCTATTGCTGACCCACAAGTGCCTGTTCCTGCTGCAGCATCAACAGCAGCAACAGCGGCAACAACAACGACAACAACTGCTGCAATATAGACTAAAAGAGATATCATCGCAACATGCTGTGGCCGCCTCTTTCAGCCTCAATGGCAACAGTAACATCAGCAACATGTTGTTAGGTCAGGCAACATGAGCAACTCTAGGCCAGGGCAACAACTGCAACTTGGGTGCATGCAAATGTAGCAAGCCTTACTCTATTCTGTATGATTGTGTGTATTTGTGTTAGTTTTACTTTTGGGGGCTGCTGTTGTTTGTTCTTGTTGTTGCTGCCAAGGGCGCCAATGTGTTTTTGAATTGTGCATTTCGATTGCATTGCATTTCCGGTTCGACAAGTAGCACCATAATAAATGTACAACTATGTTGGCCAACTTGAAGTTGGTAAATGCGGCTGCTAGCTGCCAATAAATGGCAATAAGTTAATTTTACACACAGAAGCACAACAACTAACTCTCAACTGGCAACTGGCAACTGGCAACTTGCAACTTAAAGCCGCAGCAGCTTTCTAAGGCCAACTGTTTTATGGTCTACTCTATATGTGTGTGTGTGAGTGTTTGGGTGTGTGTGTGTTGCCATAAATGAAATGCGAGTCCATAAGCAGGCAACACTATCTATCGCCTGGCCACCAAGCCAAGTCTCGTTGGTCGAGGTGTGAAAATGTTTGACCATATTTGGGCAAACGTTAACACATTCAATATGATTATTATGAATGTGTGTGTGAGCATTTGCATTTTTATAGCAGATCCCAAAGAAGAAGAAGAAAAAAAACAACTAAACCATACACATGTAATAAAAATAAGCATAAATTCGATGAGCAACGGAAGCTGTGCGGATAAGCGATTGAGTGGTGGCATGCCACAGGAAGCAAAAAAATAAAAGGGACAAAAATGTAAGAAAAACACATCGTAAATGCAGCCATTAACGATAAATAACTTATACGAGCTGATCGAGCATATGTGAATATAGCATTATAGTATGTGGCCATAAAATGACATATAAAAAAACACTTAAAATATTTTCAATGAGCGATTTTAATGGCCACTGAGCTGAGCCGAACCGAACCGAACCTTTTTTGGTGGTCTTCACATCTCTTCTGGCTGGGAATGTCTCTGGTCTCGTTCGCCTCGCGTTTTCTTTTTTTTCGCTGTGGCCTGGACACTAATGCAAATGACGCAAACTGCGCACAAACTACTGGTGTCGATATAACAATAAAACGCCCCATGCTACGCCCTGAATCTTTTTGGGGCTGCTGAACGTTGTGGCTGCTGCTGCTGCTGCAACGTTTTTGGTAGCTGCGTCTGCGTTTCGCGGCAAAGTCGGATTAAATAAATGCCAGAGCCGCGAATGAGCAAAACAAAACAAAACTGAAAAAAAAATAACCACAACAAATGTGAACGCGAGCGCGCGCGCAGACCAGCAAAAGAGGAAACTGATCTGACAGATCTGATTGTAAGCATGCAACAAAAATGTGCAACAACAACAACGGCAAACGCAACGGCAACGGCAACAGCAGCAATACCCCAAACCAATGCGCCCCATCAAAGGCCGTACCCAGCCAGACCGCTGCCTACTGTCTCTGCCTCCTCCCTTCCTCTCTCTCTGTGTGTGTCTCTGCATTGCAACCCTCTCCTTGCCCTCGGTGTTCAGCAGATTCCTCTGCTCATCCTCATCTTCAGGCGCGTCGTGGGCTTGCGCCGCTTAAGCTTGTGCAATTTAGTGATCAATCATAGCGGGAGCAGCGAGCGGCCCGCACAACGCACACACAGAATTCAATTTTAGTGCGAATGGCAGTTTGTTGTTGCTGTTGTTGTTTGTCTTTGGGTTGCTGTTGTTCTTGTTGGTGTTGCCGTTGCTTTCGGTGTACAGCAGCGCATCAGGCGTTTGTGAGGCGGCTGCTGGCATTGGCTTCCACATGCGACGAGAAGGTGGAAGCTATAAATCTTGGCAACATGAGTAATGACTTTGGCAGTCGAAATGATGAGCTCCTGCCGCAAAACGCTAAGCAGCACAAATCTGCAAATAACTGTATGCTGAGCTACACTGACAAAATAAATATATTCTCTCCAGTGCAAGTCAAGCACCTCCGTTGACAATAGTCTGCCAGGCAGACGGATTTTCTAGGATCTTTTCTTAAAAGAAGTCTTGAAGAACATGCCCAAAATCAGTGCATAACATTGGTTAGACACAGGAACAGTGTTTAAGATTCTTATTTTGTGAGAATTTTTCTTAATTTGGTATAAGTAGAACAAATTTGTTACTATCATGAACCAAAGTTATTTTTTTGAACCAATGTAAACGAACGGTTCTTAAATCAAGAACGTCTGTTTATAATTTAATACCAATAATAGTTTAAGAAGTTATTTTAGGAAAACCGATCGTTTTTTAATACCAAAAAAATAACAACAAAAAGTACGAAAAACTAAGAACATGTGTAATTGTTTTTTGTCAGTGTATATGTATAAATGTATTTATTTATAATTGTTTATACTAAAAGCTACTGCCAAATGTATGTATGTTTTGTCCAAATTGCTTGCCTAAGAGAGTTGTGAAAAGGTTGTGATTATCATTTTTTATAACCTTAACCCATTGAAAATGGGTAAAAAGGGTATAACGGTTTTGTGCAAAAGTATGTAACAGGTAGAAGTAAGCATCTCCGACCCCATAAAGTATATACCTTCTTGATCAGCATCAACAGCCGCGTCGATATAGCCATGTCCGTCTGTCCGTCCGTATGTATGAACGCATCGATCTCAGAGACTATAGACTAGAGACTCCAGATTTGGTACATAAGCTGGCCTAATCCCCGCGCAGTGCAATTTTGTTTTAAATTTTCGATAACTCTTCCCGTTTCCGATATACACATGTGATCGATAACAACAAAATCTTGAATTTGGAAAAGATTAGACTAAATAATGACAATCTGTGAAAATTTTATTGAAATCGGTTGAGAAACACTGGAGATATGGAGTATTGAAATTAAGAAAGTATGCACTATACGCGTATACATACACACACTCACACATACTTGCAAGCACTGACTGTATGCGTAAATTAAAGGGTTAAGGGTATAGTCAAGTCGGGATTTCTCGACTAGAGCCTTCTTAATTGTTTTTTTTGGATGCGTTTAAAAATCACTTAAATGATGGATATAGTTTTGGAAAATTGAGTTCGTCCATACAAAATTAACTGTTATAACAGCTGTTCTTAAAAATAAGCTTTGCCGCATTATTTTGTTTCGAATGTTGACTAGCTCCACAGCTAAGATGACGATTGTGAGAGAGCTTCAAGGGAATGCGGAATAGAGAAAAGCATTTAATTGAATGACAGTAACAGCTATCTTTAAGGTCTTCCCGCACAATACAGTCCCTACGCCAACTCCTCACAAGGATCCGTATAATATTTCAATACTATTTATACAATAAGTAAATGATTGTGCTGGCGGTTCGCTGATGTGATTTCCGTATATTCCTTAACCTTTGTTTTGGTTACGTAGACGTATACGTAATACGTATGTACATGTTCTGTATACTACTACATACGTACATACGGAAGAGGACTACGTTATTTGGCATACGCAAGTGGTCAATCGGCGCACAGGTCATTGTAGCTGTACACCTCCCCGCTGCGAATTAATCGTTTTTAGTGCCGGGGCAAGCCGCTCACTTGCTGCCCCTGTCTCCCATGGCTGATTAATATTTTTGTGGACTTTTTGTTGTTGCAGTTGTTGTTGCCATACTTGTTGTAGCTGTTTTGCCAGTCCGATTCAACGAGCTGCTGTTGCTATTGCTGTTGCTGCGGTCTTTGGTTCGCCTTGTCTTGTTAGCATATCTCGCCTCGCATGCACTTTTTGCATATTTCGTTTGTTTGTTATCGGTTCGTTATTGTTGTTGTTGTTGCTGTTTGCTGGTTGGTTGCCTGCCTGCTGTGTGAGTGTATTATTGGCGCAAAAGTCCAAGTTCAAAGCCATATTTGACTTGGGAAAAATCAATAAAACGATCGCTTGCTGCGGCACATGCGTGTGTGCCACAGTCTGTTTATATATATGTATGTATTTATTTATACTGCACTATATACTATATATGCAGAAATAAGTATAATATATCTATTTATAAAGGTATCAAAGTGCGATGTGTGTGTGTGCAAGACTTTCTCATAATGAAATTATTGCACTGTGATTGAAATCTATTTATGCTAATTTACGTTTGCATTCTGCCATCTGCCACGCGTTGCTCTTGCGGTTGTTGCAAGTTTGCTACAAGAATTGTTCCAGCATTTCCGCATTTTGCTGCAGCTGCAACATTGCAAACAAACGCTGGGCACTTTCAGTATTGGACGACGCCCACCAAAAGCGTATCAAACGCAAAAAGCCAAAAAAAAAGAGAGGAAGAAAAACCTAACTTGATCTTGATTAGAAGTGTTTGGGCTGCAGCGGCATTTTGGAGTTGCAGTGCCCAAGCTGTTGACAATTTTCAATTAAAACAACGCTGTGTGAGTGTATGTGTGTGTGTGATAATCCGCCCACGCAACACTGTGGCAACGCCTTAGCCCCCAACATGACTGACAACAATTCCACAACGGCTTAAAGTTATTTTTTTCCTTTTTTTTTTTTGGTTTGGTCTGTGAATAGATTCAATAATGCTTTTTTTTTTTAAGCTCCCAAATCGAGAGTTGGACAAAAATTGTAAAGTTTCGTATACGCTCTTGACATTTATTTGCCGGGCTTTCAACGTTTGACGTTTAATTATAAATGGACCACAAAGCTGAGCATTTCTGTCTGTGTGTGTGTGTGTCTCTATTGTGCCTTAATTTTTGAGCTCCCCTGAGCTCTCGGGAGAAGTGCGTCATAAAAAATCTGCACACTTCACACAAATCGAACTAATGCCAGCTGCTGCTGCTGCTGCTGCTGCTTCGGCGCCTATATCGAACAGCGATTTCATATTTTGTTGTTGGGATTACCTTATCCAATTAGTGCCGGCACCCAGAAACCAGGCAACAGTCAAGAGGCTAGCAAATCCTTAACACAACAATCGACTACACACACTCGTAAAATGGTAAAATAATTACACATGAGGGTGGGGATTTGTTGCAAAGCCAACACCATGCAACGGTAATTCTAGCATTTCTACGTTACGGCCATTGGAAATCGGAATCTCTTTAGAGCCGTATGAGTATTCGTCCATGTCGTCCATGGCAACCATGCACCCAGTGCAGTTAAGTTTTGGTTGCGTTTGCCACAGAACAGGTTCCCAAAACACACTTCGCCTTGCTTGTTGGTGCAGTTCGCTGTGTGCTCGTCGTATTTGTGATATATTTTATTGTCTTTTGATGTGTTTTAAAATCCCACAGCAAGGAATCGATAAAATTTATCGATGCTGTCTGCCAGTCGCCTAGAGAGACAACAAAATGCACACACACACACTGCCGAAACTGGTTCCACAGACCATTGAGACAGCAGTCCAAGCCATAGCTGGAGTCTCACATGGCTGGATGGCTCAATGGTTGGCAGGGTAAAGCTGGCTGGCTGGCTGGCTGGCTGGCTGGCATGGCGACAATTTTAAGTGCGAAATTAAAAGTAAAACAAGCGATTAACATAAATTTTAAGCAAAGCGCAGTTAATGTTCGCCTCGCTGCACGCTTCTGTCGCGTCGCAGCAAAACTCCTTCATGTTTCGTATAATTTGCATGGGCCATTTGAGCCAGGATGAGACAGTGAGAAACGCAGACAACTGCCAACGGAAATTGTTCGTCGGTGTTGTTTGGCAGATTAAGACATTGTGGCTGAGTCTTTTCCACTATTTGTTGCAATGAATACTAATGCAATTTATTGATTATTGTTTTTTAATAATGTGAGAGAGAGAGTCCGTTATCTCTCTCGCTCAAGCTGGTTTCCCCATTCCATTCCATATCTAACTGACAACACAATTAAGCGCTTAAATTAACTGCCAGATAAGAATGAGATGAGCTAAGTTTAAAGACACGCAAAATAAAAAAGAAACAACTTGACTTGATCTCAATTTGGCAAAAATTAAAGGCACTTGTTGTTGTTGTCGGTGGTGGTAGTGGTGGTGGTGCGCCGGAAGAAGCCACCACTGACCCAAATGCTATAAGTGTGGAGTCAGAGTGTCAGTGTCAGCCCGAGTCTCACAGTCGGCATTTTTCTCTTTTTTGTGGCTTGTGGTGCGAGAGCTCACTATGTGGTCTGTGGCTGGCCACTGATCGCAAAATGCATTATTTATGTAGGATTTGTCCAGCTCCAAACTCGAAAAAAGTCCAACTCCAACGTCAACTCATGCTTCTTGACCAGCCTTATGGCCTAAAGTTAACAATTTGGCATCATCACAAGCGCGCACTTGGTCCAATGATGTACGCTTGTCAGCCGACTGACAGTCCCAGTTTCGGTTGCCAATGTACCAGACCCCTCCTCAGGTCCACAGTGAAATGAGAAAGGGCTGAGAGTGTCCAGTGTGTGAGTGACTGAAACTGTGCCTGGTTAGCGTTTAACTGGCACTGGACACATTGCAGCACTGCCTCTTTAGCTGGTTAGCGTTCAGGTCTTCTTCTTTTTATTTTATGTTTTCTGGTTTTTTTTTCATGTGCTCAGCCTGTTTGTTTTAGCGCCTGTTGTGACAGCCGTCTGCCACGTTTTTGGCACTTGAAATGGGCCCAGTGCCAGTTGTACACACATACTCACTTGGCTTGAGGGGGGGATGTAGCTGGGTTTTGGATGGCAACCCAACTCAATTGGCGCGGCCAACAAGTGCCGCAGAGAGAGATAAAAGCGAGCACTCATTACGCACTGATCGTGATCACAAGTTGTCAACAAAACATAATACGATTACTCAACTAGCTAAGCAGATTTTTAATACTCTACGAGGAATGAAAGCTGTTGTAAAATAGATTAACTTTGTAGATTTTTAAGAACAGTTTTTATGAAAAACGTATAAATTATCTGAACTTGTGATTACATTTGCAGAGAAGAAAATTTTATTTTTTGAGTTTTGATCCTTTGTTTATCGAACTACATGCATAATTGCTAATAATTTTGATAAGAGGCATTAATATTAATGAAGAGTCCCACATATGAACAAGAAACAATGTTATTATCTAACCTCTCTCTGAGAATTCGTCGGATGAATTCTTTCTAGCATATCTTGTTGACCGAGCTTATTTATAGTTGTTGAGGGAATATAAAACAATTGAAATATTTGTATATATACGTAGATGATTTTCACACAAACTGTTCATCTCTCGAATTTATTTTAAATTTTGTACACTTTTCTATATTCGAAGAAATGACTGTAGTTCGGAACCTCCTACAAAACATTTACTTTTAAATTTTCTTGTTATTGATGAAAAACACATACAACTCTGACGAGTATAGAGTATTTTGTAGTGTTTGCAACTTTTAGCAGTTGTTGCTACAAACTAGCAACGTGTTTAAAGCTCGCGTCAACAGTTGTTGCTGCTGTTGCTGCTGCTGTTGTTCTCGACTCTGTTGTGATTGTTGTTAAAGTAGTTGCAAGTGCAATGCACTGCCAAAGGATGCTACACAATGGAGCCAACAACAAGAACAACTGCAAACAACAAACTGTCGACAGTTCGATTACGGACCAAACTTGGCATTTCTCTGCTCACTTCCCAGTGCGTAGCGGTTGCAAACAGTAAATGTTGTAGTTAAGGCCCAGATAGCTAATGTTTTGTGATGACAGCAACCAACGACTTTGGAAGTGATGTGATGGCCAGCTAGTTTCTCACAGGCTGAGGCAGCCTTAAGGCAGATCTGTCTCGCTGTCCGCAGTTGATATTCTTTGGAGAATTGGCCACCTAATTATGTGCAACGATTACGTTTCTAGCTGCTAGCAGCAACGTTTTGGAAGTTTCAGCAACAGTGCGGGTGCGGCCAAAAAGTTTCTGTGTTGTTTTTTCTTTTGGGCGGCAATTGAAACCAAGAATTCATAATGCCATTGCTGTAGAACCTTGCGGCCATTTGTGCAATCTCTTTGCAATTTATTGCGGCGCGGCAAATGCGGCAACAAACGATTGGGGGGGGGCTCTTTGCTAATGAAGTCATTTGGCGGCGAAGGCCGCAGGTTCAACGTGATTTGCCTTTGATTAACATTATGGATTATAAATTATCTGTCAATCCCAGTGGCCAGTGGCCCAGACTCCATTTAAAAAGAGCAATCAAAACAACAACATAAAAGAGAATTGATAAAAATAAATATCAACAAGATGATACCCTGTGCATTGTTTTTTTCTAACTAAACCAAACTTATACGTATACGTAAAGGTTTTTTTTATGCTTATTGATATTTATCGATTTTTAAAAAATTACAAACATCCACAAAGTTTTTGAGATTATTGAACAATAAAACTTTTACCAAAGTATGTTTTAACAGTTTTATTGTTGGTTAAGTGCAAGTTGGCAAGTTGAGCAAGTTGCTCATGATACCCCATTTACGAAGTTTTAATAAGTTATAAGAACAACAATAATAGTTGCGACCATTGGCAATTGTTCACGCCATTGTGCATATCAACCATGTTAAATCAGCCAACAGTCAAATTGAGCATTGTTTCTCTCACCCCTCCCTCTCTCCCTGATGACGCACTGCAGCAAAGATTTGGTCAGACAATACTAGACTTTAGACTTCAGGCGCTGATTTGCTCAAGTGGGTCGAAGCTTTATGACAGTCGGAAAGGGAGAGAGATCGAGAGCTGTTTTGGTATCGCTATTTGGTATCTGTAGGATTATGTAAAACTTGACTATTGGTATGATGGTATGATGTTTGGGTCTGTTAGCAAAGCTCCGTTCAAAGCATGCATATATTGTTTTGCGTTTGTTTGCTGCTTGCCCACGCAATTGATTTGATTTTTGTGACACAATTAAATTATTTATTGGATTAATGCCCAAATGGAAATCGAGACAGCTTAAAACTCCGCCACGGGAACAGGCGGAAATGTTTACATATTTTTTTGAATTTTTTTTTTGTTTCGTTTCGTTAGCTGCAGACAGCAGCTTCAGTCCCTTGGTTGTCGTCGTTGTCGTCCAATGATGCCCGGCTAGACTTTGGTCTAAAAAAAAGACCCGAAATGAAAACAAAACAAATGCCTAAGAATGTTATTCATGGCTGCCATGGAGAGCCAAATAGCAAGACAATGGCATATACATATACTAGAGACAATCATAAAAGCATATGGATGAAAGTTATGGTCATGTGTGACCGTTAATGCCACGCAGCTTCCCCCGCCCAGCATGTCAGTTTCTAAGCACTTGGCAATTTGTTAAGATAAGACAAAGAAGAATAACAACAACAACAACAAAAGTGTCAAAAGTTACGCGCTCAAACAAGATTGTCAATTTAGCGAAGCGAAGACGTAGCGGAAATCGTATTTCGAATGAGTTTGAAAAACAACTTTTCAGTTCAAGTTGAACATCATCCAAAAGGTAAACCAAAATTGATTATGTAAATCCATCCGGTAGATGTCGCTGTCGCTGAATCATCTACAATGAGAAGCCAGAAATACACACACAAAAATGTGCCCCGTAATAATAATACATAATGCGAAGTTCCAATTGCAAAAATTGCTTTATAATTTAATGTCTATTTTTATTACGATTTGATTTGGTTTGACTTGTGAGTTTTCACATTTTTTAAACTGGACACTCCCCAGAATTGTTTTTGTTTGGCCATTCCCAGAGGCAATAAAAACAAGTAAGAAGGCTCTAGTCGAGAAATAACGACTAGACGATACCCTGAACTCTATACTTACAGTCACTGCTTGATTAGGATAGCTTATGTTCCAAGTCTGGAGTCTCTAGCTCTGAGTCTCTGAGATCGACGCGTTCATACATATAGACGGCCGTACAGACGGACATGGCTATATCGACTCGGCTGTTGATGCAGATCAAGAATATATATACTTATGGGTTCGGAGATGCTTTCTCCTGCCTTTTACATACTTTTGCAGAAACCCATTATACCCATTTTCAATGGGTTCAGGGTATCAAAAGAAACAAGAAGTTTAATAGAGTTTGGACTACAAGATACCTAGTGCACAGGATGTGAGACCAATAACAAGTATTTGCTTAAAATTCATAAAAAGATTTGAGCAAGAGTTTCATGAAAGACAGTTAACACAGGTTAGTTTATTTACTATCCAAGATAGATTTGACCATATGGCGATAAGAACTTAAAGAAAATTATATTTACAATTGAATAATCGAATACGAAAGACGTGAGACTGTTTAATAAAAACCGACTGTTGATGCCTAATCAACATATACATATTGTTTATAACAAGCTGAGTAACTTTTTACAGGGTATAAACATTCAGAAAACAAACAGAAATAGGTGAGAGATCTGGCAGCTGTCTTTATCATGGCTGCAGATCTTGATTTGGCCACAATTGATTAAAAATGTAAATTGTTTATTTATTTTAAACGATTTTCCACGTTGATTTCGGTATACAGAGAGAGATAGGGATTCGTTGCTGTACGTTGTCCGAATTGCCATTGTTATGCTAACACAAATATGAATGACTCTACGAAATGATTGTTTATGACTATGAGCCTAACTCTAACAATGTTTCGGGCCAAGAAATATTTGTATTTATTGTTGTTGTTGTTATTGCTGCTGTCTGTGTATTGATTGTAGCCTTTCGGTATGGATTAAGTCATAAAAATGCCGTAAAACTTGTCGAAAAATGCGCGCGCACTTGGAATCGATGTTTGCCATAGCAATATGGATATGTGCTTTGCCCCATTAGGTATTGGAAAGAAATAAAAAAAAATAGCACACTGCCTCCGTTCATGCCATAAAGCCTCATCCAAATCTCACAGTTATGTAAAAAATTTACGACTTTTGGCCGCATGTGGCCTACAACAACAACAACAGCAAGAAGAATTTCGATATAAATTTGATTACATATCTCGGCAGATTCAGCTCAGTGCCAGCTACTGTTGACACCACTAACCATATATATAAGGGATCGGGACCTACAAAAAACCTAATTGCATTGACTGTTAGAGCTCTCGCTCTGAGCCTTTTTATTTTGAGGCACAAAGGCCTCAAGACTTCAATTCAATTTAAAATTTAACGCTTTTCGAGTAACACAAATATCAAGTACGGGATCGTTGGCGGGCACAAGTGCAGCGGCCCAGAAAAACAACAACTTTGAATCTATTCGTCAAACCTGATCGATAGGGTGATGCTCTCTGTACAAAGAAGTAAGTAGTAATTTAATTTATTTTCAGACATTTCTTTTAAATTTATTTAGTTTAGCATCTTGTTGGAGTAGACATTCATTGTGTGTTTGGGGTAAAGCTTAGCTTTCAAAGTGTTGTCTTAGGGTTTTCAGTTTTTGAGTCTCTTTAGGAGCACTGTTTGTGCTAACCTAGAATGTTTTTTGTAACCAAAAAATTCAGTTATATACTTTTTAGAAACCAATACTCTTTTAACCCATTTGCATCATTGGGTATAAGTGACCAACGGACGACAGCTAAGGAGTTGCACTGACATTTTTTTTTTGATCAGCCCAACAACAACAAAAAAATCAAGGTGTGTGGCAGCCGACACAAAGTCAAGTGGACCCAAAAAAAAAATAATAATTTTTCGTTACATTTCAACTGAAATATGATGTGGCGCGTTTGAAAACAAAATCTTTCAAAAAACACATAAACATTAAGTAAACATGGGATGTGTTTAATTAACAAAGCATTGTGAAGAAATGAAATGAAGTGAAATATGCATTTGAGAATACTCCCCATTTACTACACGTTTTGTATGTGCCGCGTGCGTCCAGTTGCAAAGCGTCAGAAGCGTTTAAAATTTGCAACAGACACAAGCTGATGTGTTGCGACAAATGCATTCAGCGGTTGGCTTGGGATTTGTGGTCAACGTTGTGGTTACAGTTTGGGGCTTTAAGTTTGAGCCAACACCTTGAAGCAGCAGTCGCGCCACAGCCACCACTGCCGTACCGCCACACAAATGTTGCAATGCGAATGCGGTGCTGTTGCTGATCTTTCAGCTCCTGTCGCTATGTTTGCCAACTAAGCACAGCTGAAAACTGAGAATGTTTCCTTCTAAAGCTGCTGTGTTGCGCACTTCTTGGTATTTTTGGGGGTTAGTATATTTTTTTTTCTTTTTTTTTGGTGGAGTTCGGTTACCAAAGAGCTCATCAAATTTCATTGAGAATGCAAGGCGTCCGGCGCCCGCTAAACAGAAAGAAAAGGAGAAAGAGAGAGAGAGAGAGAGAGGGAGAAAAATTAACATTTATATTTAACCGAGAACCAACATAATCAACATTAACATCAAACAACAAAGTTGATCAACATTGGATATGGTCAATTCAATTGGCCAGGTTAGCTGTCTTACCAGCTTATTCTTTTTTTGTAACGAACAAAAAATGCGCATAAATTAATACAGTTTATTTATCAGGCATATTAATGGCCACAGATTAAGACATCATGAGAACTCTCATATTATTATTATTATACACAAGTAAAAATAAAAAACAAAAAAAAGAAATGAAGACAACATTTTTGTCTTATAGTATATATGAAACTTTTCCAAAGCTATCACAACAAATGACTGAATCTGGAGAGGACAGAGAAAGAGAGGCAGAGAGAGAGAGAGAGAATGAAACGTATTCAATGGCATAGTGGGAGAACTCCTGCTGTGATTTTATGCAAAAAAGAACTGAACGCGCTGTCGCCTCGGCAGGGGTTGGGCCTGGGCCTGGGCTCAGGGCTCTGGGCTCTGGGCTCTGAGTTTTGGTAGCTCTGATCGTCACTCGACTCTGGCTGCCCAGCTACATATCCATCTATGTCTGCTTCTCCCTCTCCGGTTCCCCTTTACGCTGCTGCAGCGGGGCGAGTGTGTGTTCATATTTAAAATGTGGCTCAAGTGTCATGTGTCATTATGGCACCATCAGCAGCACCAGTACCACTGAGAACAGTTATGCTTGCAGTCTGTGGCTGGTCTTCAAAATGGTCGCTTTAACGCTCTGGCGCCATTTTGTGAACAAGTGCCAATTACTTTCTCTGACCAACAAAATCGACAAAAAAAAAACTAAATACATATAAAATTAAGCAGAAAAAATGTGGCAATGGCAGTGGCAATTTGGTGGCTTCAGTGGCAGCAGCAGCAGCAGAAGAAAAAAGTTAATGATGTTGCCACATGCTTTTCATTGGCGGCCCCAATGATGATGGCCGACTGGCTGCTGCTGTCTGACGTCTGTCGTCTGCGGTTCTCTGCAATGTTCCCATTGCCAATTTAACCCCCTTCACCTGCTGCAGTAGCCGCAACGGCCATTCTCCATAAACGACTTCAATTACATGCGAATAAGCTTAAGTGTGTGTGAGTCTTTGAGTGTGTGTGTGAATGTATGTATTTGATTATGAGTGTCTTCGTCTTCACTGAGGCGGAGCAGCCGGCAAAATGGCGGCAGCTACTACTTTGGCCAGAAGACGATGCCACGTTTTGCCGTCGGTAAAACGACATTGGCATTTAGCGCAAAGCAAAAAGGAAAAGCAAAAGCAAAAGCTGCAACAAAAATCAACATGCACTTTCTACTTGACTACTCCGCATGACGGATCGGGCTACCAGTAAAGTTGTCCCAGCTGTCCAATTGTCTGTCTGTCTGTGTGTCCGTCTGTCCGTCTGAGCGACTAACGAGCGATTCCGATGCGCCGACAATGTCGCTGGTCTCTTATCGGTGGACGAGGTCTGGTGTCCTCACGATCGGTGGCCTCGTCCAGCCTACTTTGTGTTTTTCGGTGCTTGGCATTTGACTTGTTTGGCTTGCAGCAATTGCCTCCATTGCCACCATGCCCCACCAGCACCACCATCACCATCGATACCGATACCAATACGAATGCGCGGATTGAACGCTGATCGCAATCGCAGCGTATGCTGCCAAAACGCTTCTATGCAAAGTGCCGCGCTTCGATCATGGTTGTTTTGCCGGTGTTTGCCTGCTGCTGCTGCTCCTCCTTCTACCACTTATATTCATACATACATACATACAATATACATAAACACACACAGGTCTTGCTCCTTGTGTCGTTGTCTTGCTTGTTCTTGGTGCAGTTTAACAAACTGCGTTTGCGTTTCGACAAGCGAAAGAACCTGTTGCCACTGCCTCCTGGCTAATGCTGTTGTTGCTGCTGTTACTGCTGCTGCCAGTTGAGTGAGTTGGTTTGGGTTGGTCCAAGAGTAGTCAGGGTCCAAAGAGTCGCTTGGCGAACGCGCCTATCAAGATGACCAAGGGGTGAACAAATTCATTCAGTCATTCATCGAAACAAATTGGTTGACTGATGATGACGACGAAGACGACGGAGACGACGACGAAGGCGATGATGTCGAAGACGCTGAGAGCGAGACAGGCAGCAGCAAGCAGCAGCAATTGCAACTTGCAACATCCGCAGCAACACATCTTGTCAATCTGGTTGCCTGTGCCTCATCTGCATCAATTCAATTTGCTTGTTTGCCACAGATTTTCAATCCTGCGTGTGGGCAGCCCCACTGATCCATCCATATACCATTTACACACCCCTTCCACCACCCTTTTTAGCCATCAGTTGCGTGTCAACGTTTAAACAATTTTATTTATTTGTCATTAGACTGGGAACGCATTGGGAATGCAAATGCCTTTGCCACACTCTTGTGTCATCTGATACGCGAGCCAAGTATAACAATTACGAGGCATAAATAAATGTTTAGAAACAGAAACGAAATCCACAAACAACAGCAACAACAATCCACAATCTACGATTGCCACACACGCTCAGCGGCGACATTACAAACGAAATGAAATCAATTTGTATGCAGGCATTTTGGGTAACATAGAAAAGGGTTAAACTAGCTCGACTTCTAAAATACCTAAGAAATTGGTTATGTTGAAAATTGTGTTGTAATTTTTTGTGTTCAAACTTTTTAGCTGGTAAATATTTATTTGAAAACTTACTACTAATGTGATTGTCTAAAAAATATTTAGACACACATTTCGGCGGAAATTATTTTACTTTGCTAAAAAAAGACAAAGGGTTAATTGATTGAATATTGTGTAGCTTTTTTATTGCTGTATAATTTTAATGTTTACAAAATAATATAGATTCGACAAATAGTTTCGAGTGGTAATCAAAGATTCTACCTTAATTAGTAAATATTTAAAGATACAAATCGATATGTTTTACTACAGAATTCAACTAACATAATCGGAATGGGGCAAGAGTTAAAGCCAGTATTCTTTAAAAATCGTATAAGAAAGTGAAGAGTACAAATTTTTAAATATAGTAAAAAAGTAACCAGTTAAAGATGGAACAAATTTACGTTCTAAGAGAAACAGTAATATTAAAATGCCTTCTTCAGTTCGATATGCCCTTTTTGACGCATCACTAGTACGGGGTACATTGAACATATATCGCTGGCGGACAGGTCGAGGCGGTAATCGAGTTGGCGGTGCTGACGCTGATGCGGACGCAGTTGGACACGGATACGGAGAAGGAAACGATAACAGAGACGGGGGCTGAGTTCGAGTTACCGAGCAATTTACGCGTTAAACGCATGCGCGACCCGTGCGCTGCCAGCGTCAATATCACACAGTTGGTGGGTGGGTTGGTCGGTCTCCACGGTTGCAGAAGGGGGTAACGTAGTGTAGGTAAGTGTATTGTGTGGCAGCTAAGCTATGTGTGCTAAAAGACGCGTTGGGTGTGCGCCAGTTTCCCAGTTAGTGCACGCCATGCGGATCAGCAATCATGTTTTTGTTGTTTCAATGTGGCAATAGCATAAATTGCACATTTTTATGACTGATAGTGTAAGAAATGGGCGTGGCACATGTGAGATGCCAACAACTATTTGAGAGCTATGCTTAACCTGAGCTGTTCAGTGCTGATCATGCCGTGCAATTGAATTTGCAGAGCATGCCACAGCATAAATTGCAACCAGACGCGACAGACATTTAGCCAGAGGTTGCCTCTGTCTCTGCTGCAGTCGCTGTCTCAGTTGCCATCGCCGTCCCCGTTGCTGCTGCTGCCTATCGCCACGCATTGATCAATTGGGCGTTGCCCAGGCGCTGCGACTGAGTAATGGCCAGCAAACGCCTGAGGACATCATTTCCATAATGTCCTTCACAGGGCAGCGGCTTCTTCTTCTTCTTCCTTACTCAGGTGCACACATTGCAGTCTTGCAGCTTTGCCTCAACCTGAATGAAGTGGTGAACTTTGCAAAGGGGCAATGTTCGCTTGTGTTGCCTTGTAACCAGATTTGTATCGATCGCATTTTATGCCACAATTTTCGTTTGATATTTATGTCGATAATAAAATTAAGATGATGAGCGAAATTGCACTCAGAGCGGTGCATGAAAGGGGCGGGCGATTTGGTTCACTTCCGAAAAAATAAAAATAAAGTGCAACAGCTCAAATTGGCCGCCAACCAATCACACACAGCGCAGCTGTCGGACAATATCAATCTTCCAATCATTATTTTGCAGGCAGCTGTGGAACCAAAAAATAAAGAAAACGAAAATTCAAGAAATAAAGAAAAGTTAAGAGTGATAAAAAGTTGAGGTCTAACTGTTATCGCAGCCATTTTAAAATCAACATATGTAAATTGGTAAAAACATTTCTTAATGGGTTTTATGACAGCCATTGGATTGTGCGCTTTTAGGTCTTTATGATGCCGCACTTTTCCCCGGTTTGCTTAAACCAGTCTGAATTTATATGTATGCATACAAAACAAAAGCTTCATCAAAATGTGATCACATGTGACTCTTTAAGTGTCTTCGCCCAGCGAGAGCAGCAACCAGAGCAGCAACGAGAGCAGCAGCAGCAGCAGCAGCATCAGCAGCAACAAACAATTCAAGCCATCGATTTTGATGGAAGATTAGCAAAATGCTTGAAGCCAAATAAGCAGGCACTGGATGAATATCTATACGGCCTAATAACAATAATCAGGCAGGGAATGCACTGCAGCCAAGTACACGATGCAAGACCAAAAAATGTAAAAAAGGGGCAAAAAGAAATGTTCTAAAAACAACGACACATCCGGAGGAGGCAAGCAGGAGTTAGTTGGAGGCAACCATGCGAAGAAGCAACAGCTGTCAAAGCCAAAGAGATGAAAATGATGAACAACAGCGACAGCGACAAAAGGGAACTTACAACTCACAACCCAAGACGACAAAAACAACAAAGAAGAACAACAATAACAACAACGTTGACGATGCGCCCGTTTAGCTAGGGAAGGCAAATCGGCAAGGAATTTAAATCGCCTCGGGTGCAAATTACCACGAAAACAATTTGAGTCTTGCCGCTTGCTGTGTTGCAAGTGCAGCAGCATGAAAATGGCAGCAGCAGATTGCCAGGATAAAGCATATACATGTTGAAAGCATGCGTCACACAATATACAAAAAAGGATGAGCGAGCGAGAGAGATTGTGATTGCCACACTGCGACTTCTGTTGGTTGTTGTCTAGGCTACTCAGCAGCTTGCCACATCTGCTAGCTGCTGTTACCGCACTGTCATTGATGAAGCATAAAATTATGGGAGGCAACACATGATGGCGCACATATATAAAAATGGCCGCTTCGGCCGGATTAAAAGCTGAAAAGTTGCAAGAACGGTCGTTGGTTGGCTGCCAGCCATCTGGACAGCAATGCGGCAGACAGACAGACGTTGTTCTAAGTATGGCGGCGTCTAAAGCTGCAAGTGCAAGCTGCAAGCTGCAAAAGAAATACACTGTGAGCGCATAATTAAGCCATGGCCAGCATATTTTGCATGGCCGCGATTAAAGCACACTTGCAAACGGCGATTGGCTGCCCTGATTGGTGGCAAGCAGCAGCCGTATCAAACACCAACAACCACTTGCACCACCAAGCCACACTGGCCACTAAGCTTAGCGCATAGATCATTGCACTTGCTCTGCCGCATTCCACCGGCAAACGAAAAATTCTTTTAATCTTTTTGCCATTATTTTTTCGTTGTGTGCAATTTCTTTTTGGGGTGAAACGAAAGACTTGGACAGCAAACTTGGCGCAGTTAGTGTCACAGCACATCAAATGTCAGGCCATTGCATTGTTCAATGAATTTTTGAAATTCGCTCATGACTTCAGGCAACTGTAGCAGCAGGAGCATATTTGCAGATCCTATAAAAAAGTACAACAATTTCGATAACTGTTGCAACACCTTGACAACTCACACGCAACGCACGGATTCAGGCTGCCTCAATTCTACATTTAGGCGCTGTGTGTGGCTCAGAGCAACATCAACAGCAACAAAAACGGAACAACAACACAACTTGACAACTTGGCAAGCAAAGTGAGTAAAAATTAGTAAAAATCACAAAGGACAACATACCAAAAACGCCACACACTTGTATGAATACTCTTTTTTCTTACCATGTATAATATTATAATAATAATAAGAAGTGTTTTTATAGGATATATATTGTATAATAAATTAAAACATATAAAAACGTAATTAAATATTTTAAAGTTTTATATTCGATTGCTATTTATTGAAGTTATATATTAATACACTCTTAAAAGTATATATTCTACTTTTAAAGTGAATTGATTCGACTGTTGCAGAGTTAGCCTAAATCTTGGAATAATATTGAATTATTCTACAAATTAAACCATATAATGAACCACAACGATTAACCGTATTCATTAATGTCTATCTATTTAGGTCTTTAATAACCTTAAATTTTATTTTACTTTTACTTTCTATTTTAAACATTTTTATACATGAGGTTTTCCCCATATTTTGAATTTTTAGTTTTGCACTATTTTTAATATTTTATAATTTATAATTTACTGCTGCTAGAAAAGCATTTCTTGCAGGGTCTTCATTCAAAAACTTTCTATACAAAATTATTTTATCGGTTTCAAACTTGATAGCAAACATTTTAAGAGGTCTAATTACGTTACTATTTGTCTCTTCTAGCATTTTGTTCAATTGAATTCAGTTTTTTTTTATAAAGAGTATTTGTTGTTCGGTGTAAGCAGCAAGTACCTGTGCTGTGCCTTTCTGATTGCAAATTGCTGTCGCATTGCGTGCACATTTTAGCCACAATGCTCTCTGTCGGCTTCCTATCCTGCGGACGTTCATAAACATGACAGTTTGAGCAATTTCCATCAATCACTTTTTTCTCATTTCTTTTTTGTGATTTTGTTTTTTGGGTGCTTTTTCTTTTTCCGTTTTTTTTTTTTGTGCACAGATTTCGTGACTTTTCGGGGCACGATACGAAAATGCCATGCTCGATGGATGCTGTTTGCCGTTTGCTGGAGCCGGCGCTGCAATTTCTCAGTCAAAGCGAACCAGAAATTTTAACTTTATTATATAAATGTTTGGGCATGTCAGTTGGCAGAGAGCAGAGAAATCCAAACAAACCACAACAGAGCGTTTTGGCATGCTAATGAATGAGCAAATACAAAAACATAATTTAAACGATGCTCTCAAATGCAATTATGGCGTAGCCAAAACTCTCACCTCGCTGCAGCAGTGTCTTTCAGGTTCTGTTCCAATTTTTATACAACTTTGGCACCAATCAATTAGCACCATCAGCAAAAAGCCTAAGCCGCCTCTAATAAACATGTATGTTCGCACCTTGAACATGAAAGATTTGTTAGGGACATGTTGCTGATCACAGAGGCTGGTGTTGCTGTTGAGGCTGCTGCAACGTTCGTTAAGTTTTCACACGCTGCCGCTAAGTGCAGCATATGTCTTCTCTGTGTGTGTGTGTGTGTCTACAACTATATTTTCGTAGAAAAGCGAACCGAAACATCAAATTGCAATTAGGAGAAGCCCAAAAATATTACAAGTGACCGCCAGTGCTTCGCTTCCAAAGTCAACCCAAACGAAAAGCCAGCGATGTCTTGGTTAAAAACTGGTTTTGACTTTAGATTTGGGTCTTTTGGCTTTATGCGGCGGCTTTCGTCTAATCAACTTTTCAATCGATGTTCATAAATTAATTTCATTTGGACACAAATTACAAGAGTGTAGGGTGTTTAACATCGCGTTCAAGTTGTAAGATCAAATTGCTGACTAACCAACCTCCCGAATCGGTCACAGTAGCCAAGCAAATTTGTTTCAAGTTTTCGATAGGTCTTCGGCATTGGATATGCAAAAGACGTAGCTGCATTGTCAAGTAATAAATATAAAATAATAAATATTTATGCACACATACATACATACAAATATATATAATGAGAATATTAACTGCAGCAACAAATTTGTTTGGCCAATTTGTATTTGCATGATTATAGTTATTGTTTTGTTTTATGAAAAGCAGCTGGCGTTTCTTACCCTTGGGCAAAACGAAATAGATCATGTCTGCTTGTGTTTGTAAGTTAAATACGATTGTTTTTTATTGAGTGTTTTTACATTTCAATAAACTATTTAATGTTTTTTCAGTTGCGATCTAAAGTAGTATAAAATATTATAAAGCTGAAGTCGTATTTAACAATTAACTTTTATTAACAGAATATGAATATATTTGTGTTCATATAAAGAACGTGTTCACCTTTAGAAAATAATAAATTTAAAAACTTTAAAGTGACTTAATTAAACTTTTAACAACAGAGAAAAGGTGTTTAGAAAGAAGGTATTTTTAAAAACACCTCAAACATATTTTTAGCTATTATAAGCATTTAGTTTCTGTTCCATTCGAAAATCTCATAAAATCGTAGATCACATTTGCAAAACAGCTAACATCGAAACCTGTGTCACTTGCCAAACATTTTATGTAGTTTATTTTTGCCACAAATATTTTTCCCAATAAATAATGTGGCGCCTTGGCGTTGCAATATCAAGCCATACCAATTTAGGAAATTAGCTAAATCTAACATTTGTGAGATAGCGAGCAAACTAAGCTAACTTTGCAAGCATATCTGTTACCAGTTGCGCCTACTTGGCTAAATACTGCGTCTGGCTGCACTTGCCACTCGCAACTTGCCCCAGAAACGGCAGCAGCAGCAAAAGCAAAAGCAAAAGCAGCAGCGGTGGCGGCGGCAAATTGTACAATAATTATCAGCGTCTAATTAAATCGTTGCTTTATGCGATATCTCTTAGCCACTTGTCGCCGCGGCTGTACTGGCCAAGATTGGCCAAGTTGACACAGTTTTATGTACCCGGGGAATTTTTTCCGTTTTACTAATAATTCGCTGTAGTCTTTTGGTTTTACTTTTTACTTGTTTTGGGCTTATGAGATTTTCACACTTGGCAAATTTGTCGCAGCGGCTTAATTAGATAGATGCAAAGGCCGCTTTGATAAATGGCTGGTTGGGTTATGAAATTGTCTGGATTTATGGGCAGGCGGCAACGTTGTTGGCACTGTGCCACAAATCAGTGGCTTTCATCGCCGCCTGCCACCACCACCGCCATCACCATAACAAGGATCTAACCAACTAGTTGGGTTACCGTCTCTCTTTCTGTCTGACTCGCCAGGACATAATTTACGCTTAAGCATGGCTTTTGACCAAAATCAGTAAATCCACACGGCATTCGCACAACAAAAGAAAATGTGTGCTAGTCAAAAGCGAATATCCAGCTAACCACACTTCAGACAGTCTACAGTCTACGCACTGACTTCAATACCTCTAGAACTCCAACTTCCACTCTGGGCCATATCATCAACGCCACAGCGTACCTACAGCTGCTGCTGCCTTTGCTGTTGCTGTTGCTGCTGCTGTGGTTAACCTAATATCATTTGAAATTTATGATTTTGAACTTTTTGCAGCGAGGTCTTTCTACTTCTTCTTCTTTTTTTACCGTATGGCCCGCAAAAGGTGCTGTGAGTATTTCGTGTTTAATATATTTGCAAAAATTCTTGAGCTTTGATGAACTGGTATTGAGCTAAGCAGCTAAAGCGGGTGGGCGTTGCAGCTGCTCAAGTTATTAAAGTTGTTCTTTAAATACCCTTGCAGAAGGTATTCGATGTTCATTATCTACATTTGACTGGATGGAAAATAATTAGATTTTATGCACATTTAAGTTGTAAAACCATGTTTGTCAAACTAAAGATTTTAGGCTTCAGGCAAGCATATAAATCGGAGTCGTTTCATACTTGAAAGCTAATATATTTTGTTTATTTTATGGCAAACATTTATGGTGCAAAACATAATAATAAAAATACTCTATATTCAACACAAAAGAACGTTCAAATAACACATTAAGAATGAAAATAAATATAATTTTAATAAAAAAATACAAAACGTAACAAAGCTAAGGAAAACGAGTAAGAATGGGTTAAGGGTATAAAAACCGTGCACGAACCGAGATTATCGATAACAAGTTTCAATAAAAACAAAGACTAAGAAATTTCAGACCAATCATCACACTTAGGAATTATGCAATTAGGAAAGCTTTGTTCAGTGAGTGTATGCTATCTTCGGGGTTTCAAAATCATGTTATTCTATCGTGTTGTTATGGTTTGGGCCACTTGTGTGTCCAACAAAATATTGGCTTAACCCAATTTGTACGTGTGTGTCCTACAGTGTGTATAAGTGCTGGCCAAGGATTGACGTTTTTGTGTTGGCCACTAATCACAAGAGCTGCTCAGATTTATAGTTTTGTAGGAGTCGACGCAAACACAACGCGGTGCGTGTGAGCCACGAAAACTAAATGCAAAAAAATACTTGTGAAAAACCTGCTTTCTGGCAACAACAACAGCAATTGCAACTGTTGCAGTCTGGGAGTCTGAGGCTATCGCCAAGAGCGCAGCGCACTCATCTTAGAATGTAGTCGCTTATCTAATCGTCTGACATTTTAGGTTTAATTTGGCCAGCCGAGGCAGGCCGCTAGACTAGCCACTAGCCACTGAGGCCAGTTAAAGCCGACGCCCCTGGGCGAGTCGCGATCACAGTTGCAAGTTGCAACTGCGCATTGCCAACTAAGTCAAGGCCTTTTGGCGATTCTCCTAGCCATACAAACATATATGCGTAGACAGTCGTATATAGTCGACGCTGTCATGCAGTCAGCCAGGCAGGCATTCAGGCAGGCAAGTGACAGGTTAACCCACTTTCCAAAAATATAAAACGCCTCACGCAAAATGAAAACCCATTGAATTAGTTTCGTGGGCTAAAACTGATGCCAAAATATTTCCACTCGTTAAATCCCAACTCTCTCGGCTCTTTAGTCACTGTTATATGTTTTTTTTATTTATTTTTATTTATATTTTTATTTAAAATGAATATGCACGAACCACTTGCAGTGTCCAAGTCGGAAATTGTTAGCGCTTGGGGGCTGTAATCTAAGCTAAATGCAATGTGAACTCAAAAGAAGTGATGAATAGAAAACGATCTTTTTAAGACTTTAAAATTTTTTCAGATAATTCACTATGAGAAAGTTGGCAAAACAGAGAGAAAACTAATTTTCTATATGTACATTTGAGTATATATATATAAATATCTAGTCTGTTGCACAAAAAATCCTTACTGATTGGCTGCACAGTTGCCATGTTTAGTTTTGGGATTGATTGTTGCACCCCCGTTGCAAGTACCGCCAATACCGCCAATAGCGTCAAAATGCAAATGTTTTGACGGCCTTCGCTTGTTAGCGGTTGTTGGCATGTAAATAAAACAAATAATAATAATAATAAAGACCACTAAAAATGCGTAAATCGTGAAATACCCTGTAGCTAACTCTTAAAGAAAATTAAGTATCTCTAGAAGTATATGTCTTGTGTTAAGCAACTTTATTTGTAAATAGTTAATAATTTAATGTTTTTTTGGAGATAAAAACTGCAAGACGAAAAACGTCTCAATTGCACTCCGAAATACAAAAAACCAAAAAAAAATCTGTAATTCAATTTTTAATTTTTGTTTAGAGAGCTATATTTGTGCTCAAGCTCATAAATCGTTTTATATTTATTAAAAAAAAATCAAAACTTTGTTCAATACATTAGTTCAAAACGTATATACTTTTTACAACCTTTAGCTGTCTAGTACAAACCTAAGAAAATACTTCAAATACCCAGTTTATGACAACATAAAGCCGCTTTCAACATATTGTGCAATTGGTTTTGGGTTGAAACGCAGCAAATTGCTAAGCAAATATTCGCAAATATTCGGCCGCTTGGCTGCGCAATCCATCAGACGAGCCAAATCAAATGCAGTAGTTTTTCTTTTATTCATTAATAATCTCGCATCCTGATGGAAAGCTGATTGGCCACAGTGGCAGTGGCAACAACAACATGACAAGCTAAATGTGCCAGAGGCACGTCCGCAACAAAAGCTCCTCCACAACGTGAGTTGTAATTATACATAATGTAATCATTTAAAGAAGCCGCCACAGACGGCAAAATTAAGATAAAACCGAGAGTTGTTTTTTTTTTGGGTTTTCACTTTTATTTAAATTACATTTGGCGGCGGCATGCGACAACGACAACTACAACAAAAAAGCTTGCAACAAATTCGCCAAATGTTTGTTAAAATGCACATAAATCAATGCCATATGTTTGACTAAAAAAAAGCTAACTAAATCCATAAAAAGTCAACAAGAGCAACAGCAACAATAACAAGAAACACACAAAGCAAAAAGACAAAAAATCAATTACAAAAAAAGTTTCAACAGCCGCCGCATAAAATAAAAATAGTCAACTAAAAATGTTTATTGCTATGGCGATGGAATTTTCAAATCAAATCAAAACGAATCGATTCGAATTCGCCTTTTTATTTATTTTTTTTTTTACTTTTGCGGTTTTTATTTGTTTGTTTTTTTGCTAACCTGTCAGTATGGGCACAGGCAACGATCAAGCAAATAGTACAACAACTGCAATGAGAGCAACAACAAAATGCCGGCGTTTGAAGTAGCAACGGCTTTCATTGTCAATATGAACTGATCAGGCAGCAGGCAGCAGGCGGACTGCACGCAGTGTGGTCGGCAATGAGCAACAGCTACAAATGTTGTTAACAATTTCATGCTGGCAAGCAGCCAACAGCTACAACTACGACAACAACAGCATTTGACAGTTGTGCATGAAATAGAAACATTGGCAAAAGCTGCAACAAAATGCAGCTGGCGCTGATGCAGACGCTGGCGCTGGGCGGCTCAGCTCTAGTGAGGAAATGGACAATTGGCTCAAAAGCCTAGACAGACAAGCGGCACACAGACAGCCGGATAAAGCGTCAGTTAGCCGGCCACAGAGACAGTTGTCGACCAGTCGAACAATCGGCCAGCAGTTGGTCATGGCTTGAACGTTGTGTGTCGTGTGCTGCTGCTGTTGTTGCTGTTGGCTAGGTCCCCCAAATGCAATTGAAAAATTTTGAGCCGAACAATAAATTCCTTCTGTGTGGGATTGCGAAATGTTTGAGCTTGATTGAATTATGAAGTGCGTACGTACTGCTTGGAGAGACAGTGGGGTCTAAAACAACTGCAATACAAAGCAAAAAATATAAATGCCATGTCTTTCGCTGTCTGTCACAGTGACACAGACAGACATACAACAACAACAATGACTGTTGCTGCGGCATACGAAACAAAAGACTTAGGCAACGGAACGCGCTCGCGACGCGTGAGTCACTTTCCTCTAGGCTGCCCAGACACATGCAGTTTTCTTCCTCGTTTTTATATTTTTCGCTACAAATGCAAATCATGCCGAGCCGTACAAGCATTACGCATTTGTTAACAGTCGTTGCGACAACAACAGCAGCAGCAAGATTAACAACAATGCTGGTTGGTCTAGCACTGACAATCAAAGATTTTGGCTGCCTGTCGCAAGCTCATAATTTCAGCTTAAATGCATTAACCGTTAAGCGAGACTAGTCGCGTCGAGGCGGGTTATGACATTGTCAGTTAAACTATTCCCCAAGTTACCCAGTTAACAGCTCCCAGTTCCCAATAGTTCCCCAGTCGCACTCTTAACCATAGATGGGGCTACCGTTGATGACGTGCTCAGATACTGGCAGCAGCAACAGCAGCAGCATCCAGCGACAGCTGCAGTTACATTTGCATATTGCCAACTTTTCAACTTGGTAGACATCTCAATACTATATGGTAACATACTGCAGATGTGTGCTACTATATAGCGCGAGTCAAATAAGCTAAAAGTTGGGCCAAGTTAATGGAAAGCGCAGCAGCCCTCTGCATTCATTTTCTCTTTCAATTTTCCCATTTTCGGCTGCAACACAATCGACAAGCGGCGTCAATTACTCTGCCTGCCACAAATGTCAACTGCCGGCTGGCTGCTTTTTTCTACACTAACAGAAAGTATTTTAAAATCGAAACTCAATGTGTCACATATTTAAGAAGAACTCTATTTTAATATTAAAAAGTTATACTGACCTAAGTTAGTGTATCACATTTTTATATAAGTATGTTTAAAAACTAAAAAAATTTAAATAAATATTATAAACCGTAGGTTTATCTTTATGGGTAACTGAATTTCATCTTACATGTGTATAAAATATTAAGCATATATGACGTTAAATATTATAGTTTTACAATACTATGACTTTATTTTATTTTTTTACTAAATATTTTTAGCGATTATTTGGTGTGTAAGGGAATTTAATCGTCGGCTTGCTACTTTAATTCGTTGGCCCTGCATTTTCATTTTGGGTCTTTGCATGGCTTACAAGTATATTTCCATTTTCCAATTTTCCAATTTTCCATTTCCATTACCATGGCATAACCTATATCGCAATCTTTTGCGTGGGCATCAGAGCCGCCTCTCAGACGGCAGCAGACAACAGATATTTCCCCACATCCCCACAGTCTTCCTAGACTGATCCTGGGCATCAGCTGACGATGCATGTGATAAATCACAGTCGAAGCATTATATAGTATTTCATTGCTTAATAAGCTCAGGTCGCTGAAATTGACGCCCGCTGCATAAAGCAAAGCCAACTGCAGTTTCGGGCTATTATTATTTGGCAGCTACCGCTGGCCTGGACAACACAACAACAACAAAACAGCAATGGCAGCAACTGGATTGTCTGGTCCTAATGCCAAGCGGGTCAACATTATGTTTTATTTTTATCTATTTCATTTGGCTTAGTGCGCGAAAAATAGCAAAATTCGTGACTTTTCATAGCATTGCTGGCAACTGGCAGATTTTTTAAAGGTTTTTCTTTTCTGTTTTTTATTGTTATTGGCTGCCAACTTGTAGCTGCTGCACGTAGATATTTCATTAAAATGGTATTTAAGTTTTAGGGCATGGTTCAATGCCATTGCAAATTAAATTAGCCAAAATGAAACTTATTAAAACGAAGCTAATTAAATTGGGATCAATATACAAAACTATACATCTTATTTGGCATTAACATATTGACGCTAAGAAACAGAATGAAATAAAGGAAACATGTTCTTGAATGAAAAATTAAAGCATTTCTCCTAGAATACTCTACCACAAACATCCGAAATTGAATTTTTCTGCTGTTAATAGATTCGTGAAAGAACAGACTGCAAAGGCAGAGACTAGTTCAAAGCTGCTAACGATTAGCATACTCGAGATTAGTTAAAGCGCTGTGTTAAGCTCTTATGTTTTTCTCACTTTTCAATTAATTCTGAATGCCCAGCAAATGTATTGATAAGTGGCAAAACTTGTATACGGATAAGAGCCACACCTCAACTAAAAAGTTCTAAATATCCTATAACAATCAAATGTAGTCAGACAATATAAATATAGCACCTTATATAGATAGAGATATAGATAGTTAGAAATACATGCTAGTTGTAGATTCTTATGAGCTTCGATAATACTTTACACGTTTCAAATGCTAATCGAGCAGGCGAACATGTTGCTACTGCGTTTACACGCGTTCAAAACCGATTCCAAACGAAACGAAACGAAGTCAAAGTTGGTGCCGCAGAGGGGCGCATGTAAGGGGGTGGGGCTGTGCGGCTGCAGCTGTGGCTGGGTTCGTGTTGGGGCATGTTCACGCAAGTGTAAGACAAGACGACGTGACCATAAGAATCGCCACCATACCCCAAACTCCAAATTGTTCGTAAATATTTTATGTGCATATATATATATTTTTTTTTTTGCTTGCTATCTGTGCGAAAATTGTAATCAAACACCAACAACAACAGCAACTGCTGCTACTGTTTGACTAGTCTTTGTCGATGCTGCAATTTGTTGTAGTTGTGGTTGTTGTGGTTGCTGTTGTTATTCTCGTGAGCTGTGCTTAGAGGCGTGCGTTGCTGTTAGTGCGACCACGCCTCAAAATAACAGGCAATAAGCCAGGCGTTGTTTTTATTGTTCTTGTTGTTGTTGTTGCTGGCCAGTTGACCCGCATGTTAATTATAAACACATTAGGCCGCTAAAGGAATTAGAATTAGCTTATCTCACACACGCACACCCTCCATACAAACTAATATGCTAACAAGGCTAAGAGAAATATATATTTTAAATAGAACACAGCGTTATCTATGCAGCTCTGACGCCTTTGCCAGCAACACCAACAACAACAACAATGACATGGGGTAAGATGCAGATGCAGATGCAACCTGCTGATGCAATTAATCACAGTGCCCAAAAGCAATAGACAAATACAAATACCAATAGTAAAATCGAAGCCAAGGCAACCAAAAACCCAAAGCTGATTAGCATAATTTGATGAAGAACCAACTGGCAGCTAGACTTTCAATACTCTTACAAAGGGTATGTTGATTTATAAGCTAGTACATACTCTAAGATTTGATCCAGTGCTTAATGGATAAAATGAGTCTTTAATTGGGATCTCAATTTTTAGTAACAACTAGATTTTATTTTTAAAGAATTCATATGCAATCGATAGAGCAGAGTGCTTAAACTTCGGTCAATCAAAAATAAACATTTACTTATTGTTTTTGGTTGTTTTGTAGCTGTCCAGTATTTGGTAACTAGGACAACGCCTGTCCAGTTTTGGGCATGGGCACGACTATGGACACACACTGCACAGGTAAGCTGTTCAAGATTTTGATTTGGATGCGCAAGATTAGACACGCGTTGCACTCGGTTGTACTCTGCTGCGACGCTCTGAGATGCTTTGCTGATCTGTTGCTCTGTGGCTTTGTGCTCCCCTTTTACAATTCTAATGAACTGGCAGACGACGAAGTCAATGCATCAAGTGCCAAGCACCAAAAGCTGATTACCAATGGATGAACTGTCGTTAAAAGATTCATTGCAGTTCAGACGCAGAGCAATGAAAATCTAAGATGAAGCATCCATCCATTTTCTAAGCATGGTCTTTGTTGTTTTTGTTTTGTTTTTTTTTTTTTTTGCAGCTGTTGTAGCTTTGAACTTTCGACACCTTTTAGCTGGGCACAGAGTATTGGAAACATTTGTGTGTGTTCTTTAATTGCCTGAGCTAAAAAAATAACGCTGAGCTACAGTTACCAAATTTTATGACTTAACAGAGCATTTAGGAATGCACACAACTCAAGACGACTTTTTATACCCATTAAAAACGTGTTGAAGAGTCCATAATGGAAGGTCTTTAAAAGGTGCATCGACAGCAAAAGCAAAATACAATGAAAATGAATGTTTAACTTAGCGCACAGTATCGCTAAGTCATGTACTGTGCCCAGACTAAGTCTTACTTATAGCTTTTTCTATTTGTCTGTGGTGTCATAAATGCAGTTTGTGCAGTTTTTTGAACCCGGGTGTGATGTTATCACAGTTTTAGCGATTGTGGGTGGAGATTTCAGTTTCCTTCCTTTTTCATTTTTAATTTTCTATCGCACATATGAATTAAGTAATTAAGCGATGCTCACGTGAGAAGGCGCACCCACAAATCTATCTAAAAAGAAGAAGCCTTAGCTGCTAAGATTAGCCAGCTAATTGGGCGGGCTAAATCGAAAGACTTAAGACAGGAATTTGCACTCACAATAACGAGAAATATTTGCTGCATTACGCTGGCCCTCCCATTTTGACAAAAGATGGCTTCTACACAGAGAGAGAGAGAGAGAGGGCCAAAAAGCCATTAACCGAAAACATCAGCAACAACAATAACTTGCGCCCAGACACGTTTCAGCACGTTTGTCAAATAGACCAATCAGAGTCGCGTAATTTTGGGCTTATTACCATTAAACAAGCGTCGGCCGAGACTCTCGACTGTGGCGGCTGTGGCGCAGTAGCGAATAATTTGCTGTTGATTTGTTGGTAATTGGACGCGCCAAACGCCTGGCGCCTCTTCAGGCCTAATGATGGCTGTTAGTTGGCCACAGAAATTGAGCCACGTTTCGCTGCCCAAGCGTCATGAATAACATTTTAATTGAGTTAACAAGTGGGCAGCAAGACGAAAACGGAGTGAGAGAGAGAGGGGAAGACTGGAAGGGCGAAGGGACGTGGAGTGTGAGTAAATTGGACATTGGGCAAACATTTGGCTGCGGTTGGCTGTAATTTGACAGCTCAGTGATATTAATGCGATTTGACAGCGACAATGACAGTTGTGTGTGCACTCAAATCAAACAAGACAAATAAACAGGCAACAAGCAGACAGACAGACAAACACACACACACACACACACACACATACAGAGGGATAGACAGACGGACGGACAGACACACATTGCGTATGCTTGATCGAGTCGAGTAGTTTTGGGACGCTTCGCTCTGCTCTGCCTTTGTCAGTTATCCATCAAAGCGAAGCCAACAGCAAAACACCAAAAAAAAAAAAAACACATACACATACACACACACTTCGAAGAAAGAAGAAGATGCCGACATCAACATTGGTGTTGTTGTTGCTGCTGCAAAGTTTGATCAACGAGCGCGACACTGGCATAATGAGCGCTATGGATGTGAATGTGGATGCACCCAAGATCTGCGAGCCAACTGTGTGTGCGAGTGAGTGTGTGTATGTGTGAGTGTGTGTATAATTGTCAATGAAACTGGTTTTGGGTAACATCATTCCGTCACTCACGCGCCCAGTCAAGTGGCCAAATACGCAACGGCGACAACGAAGACGATGAAGAACCAACTCACACACAGAGGCATCGGCAAACACAGCAAAGCCGATGCGCTTCAAAGATAATAACCAATATATGCCAAACAGCAAAGAGAACCAAGAAGCAAGAACAACAACCAGCCAGAGGAACAACCTGTGTAACGACCACGCCAACACCAAACAACAACAGCCCAAAAAAATTTAAGAAAAACATTCACAAACAGCAATCGAGGGAATGTTACAAACGAGTGAAAACTAATGGAAAATAATGGAAAAATATTTACAATAGACGATTGCCTGGTGGAACTGAGAAGTTAAGGTGACGATTGCCAGGGAGAAGGAAAGATGGAAGGAGGGGAGTGGAGGGGTTCCGACAAACAACCGTAAGCAGAGAAGAACGTCAAGCCCAAGCGGGAATATTAAAGTGAAAGAAGAAAACTTATAAAGATTTGAGTGACAGTAAAATGAAATGACGATTGACAGGCGGCATGAGACCAAACCTAACCGCAGCGAGTCCCCAAGATTGGAGCAACAACAATAAACGAAATAGCAACAAAACATTAGAAAGCTAATGAAAGTTAACAACAATGACAAAAGTCCACACATCAGCACATATAATAAACATGATATATATATATATATATATATATATACATATATCGTACAAGAACTGCATTTAAAAGAATCAATTTTCTGTTGTACAAACACGCACACACACACGAAAAAGCAATCACACTTCAGCTGCAGTTATTATTGTGAGCATTAGATCTGGCAGTTGATAATTATAAACATCGTTTGAAGGTTGTTAATATTTAATATTGTATTTACAGACATTTGCATGCAACATTAAAACAACGACAAGCAACAACAATTATTAGAATATATACATATGGATTGACTGCAACAGCGACACAAAACTGCAGCGTCGCCCACGCAAATTCAAAGAATGAGCACAGCAATAGAGAACGAAAACGAGTAGGAATTAAAATCGTGTACGAGTTGTAAAAGTTTAAATGCTCTTACAAACAGCTTCATCGTTTTGAAATCTTTTTTTTGCTACAAATGTTTAAAATCTATATGTCTAGGCTATTTATGCCTATAGACTTACTGACTGCTATCAACGCACAAATCAAACGTTAGGTGAACATTTAATGTGCATATTTCAAAAATGCAGCTGCAAGTGGAGGTCAAAGGTTACCACAAATTTGGACAACCGGAAAATATTTTTGTCGCTTTTTTAAAGCACAATTGCTACAACATTATAGGAGTACCCTTTAGTTTTAGTGCATTTTGAGATTGAGAATGGGCCAGCACAGTAAATGGCGCCAAAACGACATTGAACAGAGTTCGCTACAGTTGGGAAACGTTTGTTTTGTAAATGCACAGAGGTCTATCTGTGAGAACGCGACTTTAAAGTGTTTTAAATATGTGGTTGAATAACAAGCGCTAACATGTATTAGAAAAATACTTTACCAATTGGCGGTGCAATTAAGTGGCATTTGTGCGACACTGGCGCCGCGCACAAACAGAATTACACAAATTGCGGTTATTTATATATTTATATATATTTATTCTAGAGCTAATATATCTATCATAAGCAATCATAAATTCTCATTATGCAGATTATAGGCACTAGCTTGTATTGTGAGTAATTGAAGGTCAACAGCTTCACATGATTGGGGCGCGACCCCAAAAGAGCTAATTAAACTGCTGTTAATACTGATCCATGATCAATGATTAGATCCAATACCAAGCACTTACATCACCCCAGCTGCGGGAGGTCTTCAGAACTCAGGTTAAGTAACATTTGTTCAATACAAAACACACACACGCACTCATGAGATTAGAACTGCTATAATTACAGAAAATACAGAAAGAAAAAAATTGTAAATGATAAGTATCTACACATCGAAGTTTATAAATACAGATAAAAATCATAATCTATTGAGAATAATAAAACGGCAAAGAATTTGTGGTATAATGATAATATCAACACAACATTATAATAATATTGCATTTAAAATTAAACAGCCGTAAAACGTGAATAAAGTTTACAAAAATAATAATAATGAACAACTTCATAAATAACAATTACATTATTATGTCTTTATCATATGAGCTCTCATTATAATATATCGATTTCTATACGGATTGAGATATATTATACAAATTTAAAACTGTTTCGAACATAAAACCTCTCGGAGATAGTATTAATATTAAACAGATATTTGTGGTATGTGTATGCTCTGGTTTTGCATGATTTCTCCCACAGTGCACTGTAGGTAGGCAACGGCACGCCTCTTCTCAACTAATTCGAACTGAATTTTCAAAGTCAATCTGTTTTCTAGTGTTCATTTGATGGCTGCAGCTTTTAATTATTGAAAAATAGGCTTGCCACAAAAAGCAGCAGCCCGCATATGAGACTGGAGCGGAAAAGCGAGAGAGAGAGAAAGAAAGAGATTTAGGTTCGCTTTCAGGTGTTTGTTAATTTGTTGTTGTGCCTTGTTTATATATACCTTTAGATACGCAAAGTATCAGAGTGACTGAAACTCGTCTTGCTGACCAAATGTTTGTCTTGGTGTGCGATGGTCTTAAAGCCTGCCTTGGTATTTTTGTTAGCCACAGTTTATTACAAGAGTGTGTGCGTCTGTGTGTGTGTGTTTGTGTATTTCCCTGTGTATGGGTCAGTCTTAGCTTTGACTAGGCTGAGCTTGTAGGCTTATAATTTATTATTTGTATATCTTTGACGGTCTATACTGCCAGTGTGATTTCTTTGGGACTCAGACGTCTGCTTTGGTAGATTGTTTTCACATTTGGGCCACATTAGTTGATGCAGGCCAGCAACAATTTTCAGCTGATACTGGCTAGTTTGCTTTGCTGTTATATATTTATAATTCAATCATGAGCAATTAACCAGGCCAGCAGTAAGGCGCCAGAGGCGATTCTCAAATGCCCTGCGAGCAAGGTCAACAAACGCAAATGTGAAAGAGAGACAATGAACGAGAGCGAGAGCTCTAGAGAGAGCGAGTGTATTCACCGAAAACAAAAGACTTAGGCAACAAACTATTAATTTCATTAGTTTTGCATAGGGTTTTTTACCCTCACGCACTGTGAGCAAACCTTTTTTGTTTGTGTCTTTGACAAATTCGTTTAAGAAAATATCAAAATTGAAAAGATTCATTCATCAGCGTGCCCATCATCATCATCAGCAACAGCAGCAGTTGAAGCCATACCAGGCACAGCAAAGACGGTGTTTAATGGATTCCAAACAGCCCAGCCAGCTGGTAAGACATTCAGTCAGCCATTCAGTCAGTCAGCTAGTGTGTGTGCTGCTTGGGCACAGACAGTAACAACAGGCCAAGCTCAAAGGTCCATGTGCGATCTGACCCATTGTCGTTATAAATTAGCGCAATCAATCAACTCACTTCACCTGATTCGGTCAAAAAAAGATTTCAAACAATGTGAATAGACAGTCAGACAAGCAGAACAGGTTCGACTTGGTGTATTAGAGACGGACAGCTAAAGCGGAGCGAGACCGAATTGGGCAGAATATTGGGGAAAGCCGCATGTTAGACATCTTAAATGCAATTCGAAACAAGTAAGAATGCTCTAGACACAAGTTTTTGACTCGGAGATACCCTGTCAACAGGAATAATTATGACATGAGTTTAAGAAGCTTTAGGATAATAAAACGACGTAATAGAATATATACTCACAATTCTGCTCTTAAATTTGTATGCTTTCTGAAATGTCAGATATAATGTCAGATGATATTTTGTATTATTAAAACATGGCAATCCTCAAAATAATATTTATTTATAATTTGTTAACCCATTTCATATTAATGCTGTGATTATACCCCACCTTAACGTGTTCATGGGGATACAAATATTTTTTATAAGCAGACGCAAAGTTCTGCACTTCGTCAATGTCAATGTGGACAGGGACAAAATCATTGACCAGTTTGTTAAATTAATCAGTAAATCGTTAAACGAATTGACTTAAAATATGGCCGGCAGCCAAGTTGTATCATCTTTTGCTACGACGACTACTACAGCGCCAAAGTCTCGGACTCCGTCTCAGTCTCTGAGCTGGGGCAATGGCTTATAACATTTTTGCTGGGAAACGACACGCTTATCAAATCTTGCTAGCAATTTCGTTGCCTAAGTCTTCTGTAGTTTCAATATCTGTAGCGTATCAGAATTTTATCTCTTTCTTCTTTTCCGAGCATATGTTAACAAGAAACGCAGTTACCGAGCCAACCAAAAGTCAACTCTTAGACTCCCGAGAAAAACATCAGTTAAGCATCTCTAAAGATGTTTGTTCGTTATTTTTCTCTGTGTGAGTTAATTTTTTTGTTATTTCTTTTCGTCTCTTTTCAGGTGTAAAAAAGAAAGAAGGTTTTTTCATAAATTCAAATCCAAATGCCGATCGTAAATTTCTTTTGAGCCTGCTGCAGATCGCTGCCCTTCCACGTAATTTTGTTAGCGCCTAAAGGGACGCGCACTTAAAAAGAAGAATACCCAAATGGGGGTGGGGAAAAACTGCTAACACACAAAAACAAAGATACATATATAACTTTGTGTGTGTTATGGCCTCTTTCTCCTCCATGTTGGTCGCACTTACCCTTTCTTTTGTAAATATTCGTTTCTCTGTGTGTGCGCGCATTGTGTTGTTGCTAAAGTTTTGTGCCATCGACGAGGCCATGTCAGGATTACGATATGATATAATATACTGGCCCTATTCTCTTCTCACACTTTCTATTGCCCTGGGAAATGTTTAATTTTGTTACGAGTGTGTGTGTGTGTAAGGAGTACGGGCCAGGGCTGCACAGGTGGGGCATATTTTCAATGTGGCACAATGCATTTATGATGCCCATACAAAGAGATTAACTATAGTACTGAATACTCTACATATGACTCTTAAGTCCTCGCTCTGAGTCCAAGTCGAAGTTGAAGTTGGAGTCTGGATTTGTTGCTGTTGCATTGCCGCTTTGTGGATTTTTGTATTCTGCATTGATTTTCTTAGCTGCAGGTGCGGAAGCAATTTGTTTAGAATTTTGCTGTAAACGCAAAGCAGCCAACAACAACAACGAACCCGGACAACATGGACATTAAGCAAAAACGAAAAGAGTAAACACACAACACGAGAAAATATTGCATGCACCGCTCGCCAAAAGGCAAAAGCTTACCATGTCTGTGTGTATGTGTGTGTCAGTGTGTGTGTTTGTTTGTGAACCAAGCACTTCAGTCACGTTGTCAGCTAAAGGAATCGTTTCAACTGTTTTGGTAACTTCATTGAACCAGCATAAAAAGCTGGGAAAACCAATGTAATCTAACCGAATATAACTCATAAACAATAACGAAATAAGTAAAGATTTATTTGAAAATAAAATTCTATTAGCTGATATTTATTTTGTGTAAAAATGTTAAAGTATTTAAAAGTTTTTATGCAATTTAAATAAAAAAAAATGGTTCAAGAAAACAAGAAGACGCTGGTCTTAATAATATTTATGTGCACGATAAACTTTAATTTTCAATTTATTGATCAAACAAATTAAAAATCTGACCTAGCTCGTTTGCTTTATTATTGGCTAATCTTATGCACAATTTCATTTACTTTTTTTAAAAGCCCTATAAAAAATAATCATAAAATGTGTGTACTCTTGTTCTGCTAGATTTTGTTCTTGCTGTTGTTTGATACGGTAATTTTAACCATATATGAAAACTGTTTTTGCAGAACAATTTGTGAGAGTTTTTAGTGTATATGAGTGTGAGTTCGTTGTTCGAACAATGGCACAGCTGGTGGGCTAACTCCTCTTGGACCCTTCTTAATGCTTGCAAGTATAATTTTTTATGTTTGTAAAACTCAATTATATTGTTTTATGGTTTCTTGAAGGTGAAGCTAAATAATATCTCTGTGATTTCAGCTAAGGCAGTCAGCAGGCAGGCAGCATCTACACAAAACCTTGGGCTATAACAAATTCTGTTTGGTTAAATGTAAATTGATATGCTTAAAGAGTTTGTAGCAAGTTCTGTACGTGTTAAAGTCACAAGTTCCCTAACACGTCTTAAGGTTATTTGATATATTTATTAAACTAGCATAACGATTTTTATTAAGCTCTCCCAGGCACACACACACACACACACAAACACACGCATACACATACACATTTTCAAACAGAGCAGGCGCATTGTGGCTAAAACGGGTTATCTAAACATTCGCTGCTCTTCATATACGAAAGTCTTACGAATTTCTTATGCGATTTGTAGCACAGACAAGTTAAAAGTCGCCTAAGTGTGGCAACTGTTGCAATAGAACAACTCAACTTTGTTGCACATACACATATATGTATATATTTGTAGTGGTGAACATATATAATTCAGACTCGTTTCAGTTGCAGCGACGCCTGCCTCTGTCTCTTGCCTTATTTCATTTCATTTTATTTACGTGAACTACTCTGGTGTCCAATAAAATATACGCAACGAAATCAGATGCAAAACTCCAGGCGAACGACGAGACGCGTCTGCAACTCTCACATACGCACGTGAGAGAGAGAGCGAGAGAGAGGGAGTGAGTGAGTGCAAAGAGAAGATTCTTTCATTCTCAGCATCTTGTCGTTGAGACACGCGGACGCACTTAATGAGCAGCGATCTTAAATCTTCGAGCAGACGCACAGACAGCCAGCCAAGCTCAGGCAGGCAGGAATGGACCTGCGGCCCGGGACTTGAGTCTGGGCCTGGCTATCTCAGCAGAGGCAGGGCAAAATATACACACACATCGAATCATAAGTGTGTGTGCGACGAAAGTATCTTGAACTGCGCTTTGCCTCATTCCGGCTCAGCTTCATCTTTTCTGCTGGCTTCGTCGTCGTCGCTGCACTTGAATTTCAAACTCACACACACACAGATAGAGAGAAAGAGAGAGAGAGTTGGATAGAGGTGAGGTTGGAGAGACAAGGCAATCATACGAGACAAGGGGACACTTCAAATGCTTATGAAGATATTATGAAAAGCAAGCCGAGTTTGGAGCTGGAAGTTTTTGAGGCTGCGTGACAACAGTGCCACTCGAGAGGCAGAAGCACAGTTGAGAACAGAGAGAGAGAGAGGCAGGCAGCAGTTCTGTGGCAGGTTACAGCACTGCTGGCAAGTTGACAAATGCACCGCAGCCATAGGGAGTAGTTAACCAAGTCGCCGTCTCAGTTGACGTCGCTGTCGCTCTCGCAGCTGCGGCAGAACTTCACCTGCAAAAAAATATCAATGACAATTTATTGTCATGACTATGTAAGCTCTCACTGGACGCAGGCGTGCACATATCTTCCACCAACCACAACAACAAATAACTTCCATCTCCATCTGCATCTGCATTTGTATCTTCATCTGCATTGGTATCTGTATCTGCAAGCAATCGTTTTAGTCAAAATGAATTTAAATTTTGTGTCTTTGTTGTATGTGGTTTTTGTTTTATTTGTTTTCACTTAAGGAATATGGCCCATAAATTATACAAAAATGATATCTACTTAATAATTCATAATTAGCTTTTCTTTCACTATAAAGTGCTTAGACAACAATATCACAAAAATGTATCTCAAAAACTAATAAAATTACACAATAACTAATCATAAACAATTGTTAAGGCTAGACTTAGATCGAGTGTGTCTAAAGGCTTAAAGGCTCGCTTAGATAAACTGGTTTGATCTGATGTCCTGGCTAATACTCGTACTTGGACCCGCAAATAAAAAAAAATGTTGGAAATTGTGTTTAAGCTGCTTCTATTGACTAATTAGAGCGGGCCAGTTGTGAACATTTGGCATTTGATTATGATTAAGTTGAACTTAAAATCTAGGGCAAATTTTTAACAAGCAAGATAATTCAGTTTCTCTCTCAACGCTATTTACATCTTTTAATCAGTCAAACAAACTATAAAGAAAAGAAATCGTCCACGATTTTGGAATGGATGGGATATCGTTTCATTAGCTGCTCTTGTTGCTATCGCTGCACTTGTGGACCTGGGCCAGCACGCGATCGATGCGTTCCGCCAGAATCTTGATTGATTTATCCGGCAGCGAGGGCAGCACATCACGCACATCGTTGCTCGTTGTACGCTCAAAGAGTTCGCGCAGTTGGCGACCCGCGCCCTCGGCACGCAAACGCTGCAACGCCTGAATGGTGGGACGACGAAAGATGCACAGATTGTCCAAGAGCAGACTGTGATAGGCCTCATACTTCTTGAGCAGCCGATAGCCGTGCAGCAAGCCCGACTCGTTGTCAAGGAACACGAGCAGCTGGCTTTGGCTCTGGCGCGCCAGATTGTGAGCGGGCGCAGCCATAATGTCGGCATTCCATTGAAAGTTGTACAAGTTATTAACGACACGATCAAGGTTCGCGATCAGGTAATCGAAGACGATTAAATCCGACCATTGTGCCAATTCAATTAGTCGCTGCAACAGCGCCGAAGATCCAGTTGAAGTTGCAGTTGAGGACAACTCGCTTCGCGTGCTCGACGAGGACGACTTCTCAAGTATGCGTGATTGATGAGCGAACGTTTCATCGTTGGCAGCTTCCAACCGTTTGAGTAATCCCCTCGACGTCGTCGTCGTTGTCGATGTTGCCGATGTTGTCTCCCGCTGCAGTTGCTGCTGCTGCGTTATGTTCCAGACATCGTACTTATTGAGATGGCGTTCCAGTGGCTGAAACGGTTGCGGTATACCAGATGGCTCCAAGTCAGCCAGCCAACGCGTCAACACTACTGGCCGATGTTCCTTCCACTGTGCTTGCGTTATGTCGCCGAGTGCAGCCGACCAGCTTGGCGTCGTTGTGTCAATGACTGTCGCTGCACTTGGCGCCAGATTGCTAATGTTCAACAGTTGGCCCAAATAATAGCTAAATATCTCGCCCTGTATCTGATCCGTGTTTTGGCGATATCGGGCGCAGGCGCTGGTACCATCCGCAAAGATCACCAGACGATTCTGCATGCGTCCACAGCCATGTTCCAGTCGCACCACTTGACCTTCACCGGCTACATAGCGTTCCCAGCTGTGTTGATCCTCTGCATCAAAGCCCTGGGGCAATGCCTGCTCCACAAGCTTACCCCAATAGATGTCATCATCGATGATGCCCGCTGCTTGAAGTTCGCGATCACGTGGGTGCTGCTGCTGTTGCTTTGGCTTGGTCAGCTCTGCTTTGCTTCGCTCCGCCTGCTGAGCGGACTTGGTTAGCCTGCGTTCAGGTCCCTTGCGATAACGTCCGTTGGCTGTGCGCTGAACATGGAACTCCTTGATGCTGCCATCATTGGTGTCCAGTTTCTTGACTATCATCGAGTCGGGCGCATTCTTATCCTGCTCCAAGTGGAAGGCATTGCGAAAGACCTGCTCCGCACTCAGCTCCACTTGAGCCAGCGCCTGTGGCTCATCTCGTATGAAGGATACGCTGTATGGCAGTGGTGGACTAGGCGACTCCTCATTTAAATCCAGCGCAACAGTTGCTGATTCAACGCTTCCAAAGTAATCTGGTAATCCAATCATGGGCACTATAACACCCAAAGCCATGCCAAAGACAAAGGCGGCCAGTATGCTGAGCAGGCAGGCGCGACGCTGGAACGCCCGGCGACGGCGCAGCGTCAACAGTGTCATGTGTGTGGCTTCCGAGGGATCGCACTGGATGTGACTGCTCTGTTGCGTCGCTGTTGTTGTTGGTAGTGTTTTGGGGCAGAGATGAGTGGGTGTTATAACACTGCAGGTGAGCTGTGGCAGCTGCAATGCCGCAGAGCCGCTCAAACGATCGTTTAGAGTGTTGCCAATTGATTGTTGTTGCTGTTGTTGTTGAAGTTGTAGTTGTAGTTGTTGTTGTTGTAGCTGTTGCTGTTGTCCGGCTTCCAAGCGCTTGATGTCGTACATTTTGCTGCTGCAGTCACTAAAACTGCGGAAACTTCTCTCTCTCTCTCTCTCTCTGTCTCTCTTCCTCTCTGTGGTCTAAACTGACGACAAGTTCAAGATGTGCATAAAGAAGCCGAGTCGATAGACAGGGAAGCGGGAAGAGGGGGGTTGACGGTCGGGCGGGTTGCACGGTTTTCGAGCTCGTCGTCGTCGTACCAAAAAGTCGTGAAATTAATTTCTGGCTTTGTTTAATAAATAGTGCGCCTGATGCCAATGCTTTATATTGGGTTGCTGTGCGGAATCCTTTACTTGTTGCTAGTTCTAGCGTCCCTCTCTCTCTCTTTTCCTTTTACTCTATCGCTGTCACTTTCTGTGTCGCTGTGACCGGTTCGTTTATTACGTTTAGGTTTGGCGATTTTTCGCCGATTTCCACAATTGAAATTGAAACAGCAAACGGTGCAACAGAAAAGCGCACTTAACAAAAAAAAAATTGAAACGTGCCCAACGCCGCTTTATTTATTTTTTGCTGCTTCAATTCTGTTCCTTTTTTTATTTTTTGGGCTGCTTCGGTCGGTTTATCGATCTATTTTCTGCACGATCACTTGTTGTAATTTTTTATTATACATTTTGCAGTGCCGTCGCCGTTCTTGTTGTTGTTGCTGTCGTTGTTTTTCTCTGTTGTATCTGTGGGCCGCTGTTGCACATGTATGTACATAGCGAATATGCCTTTCGGGTAATATTTTAGCAATTTCCTCGCTCTGGCCGCAGTTTTTCGAAGTTTATCGCGGCCTCCACGCGATGCGCTTGTTTTTGTTGTTATTTTTCTTTTAACTCGGCTAAGGGCCCAAGCTTTTTCTGGTCAGCTATAGTTTAACAGTTTTTTTTTTCTTGCGTTCGTTGATTTTTTTTCAATTTTTCCAATTGGCGATTTTGGCGCGCCGATAAAAGCAATTTCGTGGCTTTGAGCTATTTACCACACACACACACATAAACACAACACAAACCACACACTGTATATAAATATATATATATATATATATATATATTGTGCGACTTGTCTACAGTCGTTTTGGCATTCCCAGCCAGATGCAGTGCGCTTGATAATTGCCACAGCAGCGCGACAAGTCCAAGTTCAACTTCCAACGCTCCAACTCCAATTCACTGAGCAACCAAGTCCTGCCAAGGTTTCGCAAAACTCTAGGCACGTTCAAAGGGTTCGTTGCTGTCGCTGTTGTTGTTGTTGCGTTTGCTTTTGCTTTTAGGTTTATCAATTTAATTTCTTGTCTCGCACCTTTGCTTGATTTTATTTTATTTTATTTTTATTTTTTTGGGCTTTTTGTTCGCTTGACCGTCCACAACACAACATTCAACAACGTTGCCTTCTCGCCGCACACCGAACGATCTCTGGAATTTTTATGCTTTTTATTTTTGTTGTCTCCTTTTAGTTTTTTTCAATTTTTGCCCGTTCGCTGTGTGCGCATTTGCTTGTTTGTTGTCTTTTTTTATAAGTATCGAACAATATTCGTTTATATAAATAATTTGTGTTAATTGTGTTTGTCTTGAACTTTATTCACATATAATTATTAGCTTTTGTTGCACTTTTGTTTATTTTGCTTTGTTATTTGAATTTGTATCTGACATATGCAAAAACGTGCGCGCATGCGTACCGCTTCTTTCGAGTTTGGTTGGCAGACTGTCGGCTGGAGAGCTCTCGTCAGGCTTAGTTAAAGACCGGACCAGCTCACACCAGACCTGGCTAACCAGCTCAACTCAATAGCTCTCTTGATCTCTTTCGAATTTTCTCTCTCACTCTCTCTCTCGCGGCAGTTTTAACTCAAATCCCATGCCGGCTTAAGTTTTCTTTGAGTGAAACTCGTTTTGCTCTTTCTCACAACTTAGATACATTTATTTGCCACACTGGATAAATTCACTTAGCCCAGCATGCACATTCATGTCGCTTAGCAGCTTCAGTGCAATTATTGCTGATATTACAAATTGATCCCACTATCCGCACATTAAAGAGATTCTCACTATTCCCATAGAGCTTCACATTGAATGTGAAATCACATTCCAAAATATAGAAAGGTAAGTAGTTCACATCAAACTTCAATTGACGCACTACGTCTGTAATCGATTATATCTTCCTAATATCTAACTCACCCGCCTGAAAGGAAACTTTTTGTGAATATTATTGTCCGACTGACATAAGCCGATATACATGAAGGTCACCAGAGAGGGATGCTTACTGGGGTCCAACATGTTGCAAGTTTAACGTACCTTTTGACTGAAGCTTAAGATCACCTTGCAAGCGATTATTATCCAAAAATATATCGGATAAGATGAAATGACATTATTTGATTGTTCATTGGGCATTTTTGTTTACTATTTCTCAGCATTACAAGATCAATCAAATATTCAAACAAAACTTAAAACTTATGCTTTTCAATTTAATCCATCCACGTAACTTCTGAGTGTGTAAGCAATGTTTGAAAAATTATTTATGCTGGTTTATGTTAAAGTTACAATTCGGTAAATTGTTACAATTGCACAAATTGTCCGAAATCAATTTTTGGATGTTTTGTGCAATACTTTTTAGTATAATTAATCACACAATTAATTGATAACCAGATTAAAATAACACAAAATATTTAAGTTGTGATATAATTTATCGATAATGAAAATTTTAACGATCACCCTTTCAAAGAGCAAGGAATTCGCATTGAACTTCATGTGGCGCAGTGTGTACATAGTATTCTGAATTCCATCAATGAAGTATTATTTAAAGTAAATAATTTTATAATTTGGAATAGAAACTTGTTGGAAAAGTTCATCGTCGTATTGTTTTAGTAAACATTTTCAAATATCGAAACGAATTTTGCTAACTTTTATCACTTTGCTTTGTCCATTTACTCAAATATTAAGATTCGATTTACTGCTACCTTTGTGACATCATTGTTGCCACAACAAATAATATCCAAATGAGAAAAAACGTTTCTGTTCCACGTTGACGTTTTCGACTCTCTTATATATGAGGTAGACTGAATAAATACTTGCACTTAAATACAATTTTGTTTAAATATCCCATTAAATTTGAGCCGCAATTATTGAGAAAATTTGATCGTCAAGCAGTCCGTGGATAAACATATATATATAATAATAATATTGATCGGCATCAGTTGCAGCTATTCTTCGACAGTGCTATCGGCTTTTATCAGGGTAGATCAACAACAGCTTGTCTTTATTTGTTTGAACTTTGCTTAAATATGTTAAGTTATAACCCGAAAAATAGGCAGGCAGGTAGTTTCCACCAAAGTTCATGTCCAAATTCTGTCAAGAGAAATGCTTTAACACTAAATATACACCCCTTCTTGGGCAAGTTGTTGTACTGAATGTATATTGCAAATATCCATGCGATATCGATTGAATCGCATCACATTATGCCACTGCTGCCCTTCTTTAGCAGATATTGCAGTAACGCAGATTTTCCATACAAGCCATAGTACAGTTAAATATCAAACTCGTACCTTTTATTTATGATATTTTGCATCGATACGAGTAAAACCCAGTCTGACCAATGTCTTTGGGTAACTTTTTGTATAACACACACAACCGGGCTGAGAGCAGTGTAGCTTACATTTATGACCGTCTGCCTTTTAATACTGAATTGACATAATTTTAATAGAAATTGATATAAAAACTCAAGATAAATCAAATAATTGTGCAATTGAATTTTAAGCATGATGCGTAAAAATAATCAAGATCCATTTAAATGCTTTACCCATCCATTAATAAGTATTTATTTATATATAACTTTTTATTATTGTTTACACATATTATTTGGTGCAATCATGGTTGATATCACAAAAAGAGCCCCAGACGCGTAACTCAAGCGTAGGAACATTATTTGCAATGCACATTCCAAGGAATGTGTAATTATATTCTGGCAAATATAAAGGCAAGTAATTGCCATCCATCCTTATGTGTTTAATTGAGTACGTGGTGTTCTGTAATTAGAAGTTTGAGTATATTTTTTAATGATACTTCCCATTGTTGGTGTGACTCACCCTTTTGAAGGGGGATGTTGTGGGTAAGTTGTTTTCCGCTTGTCGAAAGCCTTTTTCTATGAGGGCCGCCAATGTGGGACGAGTTTTAGAATTTGCATTATCGAAATAATTGAAACGCAGTCCCTTGAGACGCATCACACTTTTTCGGCCATAAACTTGTAGATTTACATCCGATTTAAATTCCATATCCGTAATTGAGACGTTATTTGTCGTAAATTGAATTGTAACCGTGTTTTTGTCTTCTAAAAAACACTCGATTTTTTCCATTTTGTTGCTCCTTACAGCGCAATGAATTTTCGTCAACAGAATAATCTGTACAGCAATCAGAAATATACAGAAAACGTCTTGTTGATTTGCCTTTGGTAAGGAGCTTACCTTCTGGCCAAAACTAAAAATTATGATACAGGCGAATATTATCAAAAAATGTATCCACATTTTGGCCATTTCACGAGCTGCACAACTTGAGTTTAAACAATAAAAGCCCAATTTGAAACGTTGAGTTGAATGTAAATCAGCTTATAACGTTTATTTGAGCGTAAAAATATTAAATTGAACATATAAAGTATGAGATGCAATTAAATAGATAAGCAATCCATTTATAGATATTGGTTTTAAAATTTTTGCTTAAAAAAATCGGTTTAAATTGGTAGTACAACAGACAGGAGAAGATGTTTTCGATGCTTTTTAGCATAGCTGGACATAGCGTATATTTAAGTTAAAAGTAAACACTTATTTGACTAGCTTAAAACAAATATATTAATCTATAATAATTTGAGATATTACAGGTGACACAAGTTACTATTTAGTTATTACGATAAGCAGAGCCGACGGCAAAACGTTTATATAAAACTTAAGTGTATGTAAATATACTATGCTTTCAAGTTTCAATATTAGACAGTAATGTAAATCCAATAATAAATTAATGAGAGTACATTTAAATTATTTTAGTTTCATCAATAGTTAAATAAATGGGAATATCGTTAAGAAACTTTATGATAAACATCAGACGAAGAGCAAATCTTAAGAGTAGTTGGTCGTAACTTGACTCATTTCGATTCACTCAATGACTGAAACCGAGAGCGTGAGAGATATAATGAATGAAGAGACTGCTCTCTGGTGAGCGGATAGCCAATGCAGACAGTGGACATTTTAAATGCCCATTTGGAGCTCTTTCGAAGCGTTCGTATTGTTGATTTTTATGCTCAGCGCGGCACATTTGCTGCGCCACATTAAGAAACTAGTATCTGGTGGTGGTGTTGGTGGTTGTAGATACGTTTTTAGCTCGGAGCGGGAGCGAGTTGCAGAGTTGCAACGCCAGCACACACACACAAATACACACACTCAATGCTGGGGGAAAAAAAGTTGGAAAAAATATGATCAAGGAATGTAGACATAACTTGACAGCATGTTTAGAGAATTTTTACTCGAGGACAGAGCGCGAATGTGCGTTGGAAACGGAATGAGTCGCTTCGAGTAGCCGTCGCTGCTCAGACACAGAGCACACGCAGACTAGGCAGGCCGGGTCGGGCAGGCAGGCAGGCCAGGCAAGCAGGCAAACAGGCAAGCAACCAACCAAGCCAGGCAAGCAAACAGCCAGGCAAACGAAGACGACAACAACGGAGACGATAACAACAACAACAAAAACACTAAAGTTGGCGCATTCTTTGGCTCAGGCTACTGCTCAGCTTATGAGTGTGTGTGTGTGTGCTTGTAAGATCTTTAGATGTTGTGTGTGTGCGAAAAAGAGCTGCGAGTTAAACTCACGATTTGTCTAATTGAATTTGCACTAACAATTAAAAGTTGCTCAGTATCCAATGACAAGCATAAACATAATTTATGACCAACTCATTTTAACAGTTACAAGAAAATAAACTTAACACAGTTGGTTTTTTTCTACCCACCGCATTAATATGCAAAATAAAGTGAATGCACATTAAATATCAAATCAAAATGAAATCAAATGACCCCATGCATAGATAACTAGTGGGAGATCAAAGTGAAATGAACAAAAAGTATCGGCAGGCAATTTGCAATAAATAACCATTAAATTATACATAAAATTTCAGATCAAAAGTGTCAGCTGTCTGATGAGACACTTTTCAAGATATGGCTGTTGTTATTGTGATGGCTTTGCATTATCAATCGATCCAAATCGGATATATAAATCGAGCGACATCGCACCCTAAATTAGTTTAGCTTTGTTTTGATTTTTTTTAGGGCCGCACACAAAAAAAATATCTCAGTTTAGCTGACGATTTTGTGTTCGTTTTGATTAGATATTTATAGCTCTCGAATAATTTTTGTTAGCTTTTTTTTGTTTTTTTTTTGCCATTTGCCCCGCAGTAATGTGTGCTGTGTTGAAATCGTCAGTTTAAGTCGATTTAATTAACATTAATTTTTGTAGCTCGTTACGAGTCATAAAAACAACCGGGTGGCATTTTGGTGAACTGCTAACTTCGATGATAAATTGTAACTCGGCTGGCGACTTTGGAGTCGGTTGGCACTGCGTCTTCATAGTCTTATCGCTGTAGCCTTTTATAGGCAAACTGTTGTTGTTGCCAATATATATGTATGGTGGGAAAGCAAGCTGGTGACTGGCGCTCAAACTTGTTATACTTTTAGCCAGCAGCAAGGTCCGGCAGCCCCGAAAGTTAATCGAATTAAACAAATACATGTGTTCGACTTGCGAGAGTTAACAGTTAGTTGGCTTAGCATTTGACAAATGATGTTTCGTGGTTTTTGGCGTTTCATATGTTCGATAACTAGCATAACTGTGTATGGCTTGTCAAGTTCGTTGCCTAAGTCTTTCGATATTTTGTGGGAACAATTTGGTTTTAATTATTGCCAGTCTTTGCCCGCGTATAAATTTCAGTGCAGTTAAACAGAAAAAAAACCCCAACACACACACACACACATCACACATGTTGCTAGGAGAAAAAAAAAAGCATTTTTTCGCAGTTTGTTAAGCGCAAATTCTTCAAATGTTTGCAGTGCGCAACAATTTGGAACATTTTGTTGAACACAGAAGAGGAGCGAGCAAGCAGTAAACAGAGGAAAAAAGCACAACAAGAACAACATGCAACATTGAAGACAATGTATCCGTCGAATGCGTCGCCTCGTGGTCAACGAAAGTGAACGACGAAGGACACACAAAGTGACGGCTGTGCTTTAGAAACTGGAATACTGGACCTGTAGTTGGAGCTGGGTTCTGATGCTGGTGCTGGACGTGAGTGGAGCTCAAGTGTAACAGCCATTACTTGCATTGCTAGAGACCACTCCAGTTAATCGCTGGCGTCGCTGATGATGACGACTTGGACGTAGTGCCTGAAGAGGCAGGAACTCCTCCAACTCCTTGCATACAGTTGCAGTCGTAGTCGTCACGGGCCGTCAGCGCTTGCATCCACAAATCTACACACAACACACATCCTAGCTGGTCTACACTTGAGGTATACGCTCACACACAAGCACACACATGGGGTACTTGCAGTTGCTTCTGCTGCCTGGGCTCTTGAACGCAACAAAGAGGTTGACTCGAAGTCTACGACTTCAGACTATGGCCTGTCTCTCTGGCTGCCAGAGCCTGACCTGAGTTAAACAAATTCATTAAAAACTCGTCACTTTCCGCGCATCACGCTGACTTGGCATAACTGCCTCACTGGCTGCCTCTTGCATCGTCGTTGGCGTCTTTGAGCATTTGCCACTTGCAAGCATACTCATAGTCGTCTTCTACTTGTGGCCTGCAGCCAATGAAGTGCCTCGCTGCATAGTCTTAAGCCATTGCCAGGATACACTTTTTGAAAAAGTGCAACCTCTGCATTGTAACAATATTTTCATAGCATGTCCCTTCACATTGTTTGCACTGCACACGCTGCAATTCCTACTTCCTACAACACAAGGCAAACAGAGCCCAAAAGAGGCCCCAAACAGAGCCTTGAAGGCATGCCGTATTTGTATTCTATTTTGAAAGGCCCTTCAATCAACTTGATCTTGGCAGCTGCCTGGAACGCAAGGCTGCCACCAGCATCGCCTCGCCTCGCCAACTGGCATTTCTCCTGAGAAAGCTACTACAAACAACTGAATTTCATCACAAGCCGATAAGCAGCCCGCCTGTGATGCCTCATTGATGCAGCATAACGCTTCTAACGGCTCCAGTAAGTTTCTCTGCATGTGTCTGCGATAAGTTTCCAGGAAGTACGTTTTGCCGTCGGCCTCTAATGAAAAACTGATGCCGCCAGTTGATGTCGCAGACAGTTGCATTGCTACTGCTACTGGCAGCAAAACAAAAAATAAAATAAAAAAGAAAAAGAAAAGAAAAAACAACTAACTCTTGTAATATGCACCAACTAACACGCATATTCAGGAAGTATTTTATGTTCAATTATTATTAACTATTCAACTATTAACATGAGTTTTAATAAGCTTGTTAAGAATGAACAAAATTAACGAAGTATAAGCAACAAGAAAGCATCCAATGTTTTATAGTTTTGTGTTGTAATGATTTTTTTTCTTTTTTTGCACCGCTTCGCTTGCGGTTACGAAGATTGCGAACACAAGACTCTTTTTTAAAGAGAGCAAGTTGGATTGGTACTAAGTATTAAGTGGAAAAGGTAGGTATAGTTTGAACATAAGATCCGAAAAGGTGGTATGGATAGCATAGTATAGCATACTACATGAAGTTTGAAGAGAATTTTAAGTACACAATGTATACTATTTCTGATCAGAACTGCGAAGCTAATTTGGTTGATTAATTTGAATTTGCCCATTGATTAGTTTTTCCTAACGTTGTGTATATGCCCATCGAATATAGTTTTTCTTTCCCTTCTTAATCACAAACTGATCAGAAAAAACAATTCGTATTATTCACTTCAACCTTTCGTTGCTTTCGCTTTCATTGTATTATAAATATGGTTTTACCACGTCGATGCAAGCTTATGTATATAATAAACTTAAAGTATACCAACACCAACTGCTGATGCCATATAAAAGAGATCGATGCGTTTGCTTGCACACCTTTTATGGGCGAGGGTAAGGAAACCAGCATATGATGCGTTAAAACATTGAAACAGCTCTGACTAAAGGGGCCACTAGCAACAACAACAACAACCACTTCAGCCAAACTATACAGAAGTGAACAAAAAAAAAAAAGGAGTCAGATCGCTGCCGCCATACAAACGCGCCTGTAATTTTAAGACGCAGCCCCAAGTATGACGATGATGACAAACAAGGATACCAAACTCAGAATACCACTGAATTCTTTTGGATAATTAAAAGCACTTAAGTCGGAATTTTTTGGAGCGCGTTTCTGTTGTTTTTTGTTCTTTTATGTTTTATTTTGTTGTTTCATTTAAACTTCTGTTTGTTATATATCATATGATTGTTGGTGTTGTCGTTGTATGCAGCCGATCGAGACGAGCGGTAAAGAGGGGATTTCGCCTTGAAGCTAACTAATTAGTAAATAGCTAAGATCGATGTAAGTTGTATTCGTATGAATGGGAAAAAGGGTCTGAAATCGATCAGCAACTGGATTGGATCATGATGCATCATGCATATGTATTAATTTTAAAAGAGTCGCAAAGCGAATCACAAATGAAAATATCATAAGTTTGGGTCGATACATACATATTTATCTCGAGCTGCTTAACAAACTGTAAAAAAAATGTGAAGATGAACCAAAAAACACTTAAAATATATCAATTAAAGGCTGTTTTGTGTTGTAGTTGGATAAGAAAGAGAACATTTAAAGATCGCAATATTCGATGAGCTTAAAGTGTTGGAGATCACTTTAATGTTTAACATAATGAACAACTTTAATTAAAGTCGTAAAAAATATGAACATATTAAAGTTTCACAGCTGCTTAAGCTTAAGTTGCATAAATGTATTATTATTATTTATTAATAAAAAAACATGCATTTTCCCTTTCTAGTATATATATAAATATATATATATATAATATATATATATTCTAATATATATATATATATGTGTGTGTGTGTTTTAGTTGTCCCCAACCAAGTTAATATCGATAAATTTGGCAATTCTGATTCATAAAGCAAAGTAAAGTTTTCAACCAATTTACCATCTCAGAATGCATGTTTTCTCGCTTATTTTGAAATGCTTTTAGCTGATATTCAATATTTTTGCGAGGCGAGGTGAACTTGAACTTCAGATCGACAAAAACAACAACAACAACAGTAACAACAACCAGAACAATATGTGTTATCTGGTCCTTGTGCCCTACCTTTGATTTGTGGCTATTTCGCGCGGAGACACTTCATTTATCACGTTCGTTTCGTTCGTCGTCGTCGTCGTCGGCGTCGGCGACACAAGCACTGACCTTGAAAACGTTTTAGCCGAACCCAAAACCCAGTCACAGTCACAGTCACATTTGCCAACAGTTTCAAGCTCCCAACCTTCTTCGTCTTCGTTTGTGTCTGCTTATAAACATTTTGTAAAAGGAGCCATACATATTTTTGTCGGTTTATTTTATTTTAACGTTGCTTTTTTCATTGCCAGAGTTTTGTGTGTGTGTGTGTGTGTTAGTGTTTTATTTTTATTTGTATGGCTTTATTAATGATGCGATGCGCGATAATGACGCATGCATACCAAATACACAGCGAGCCCAGGATTCGTATGGCAACCCCATAATATACGCAAATGCTTATGGCTAAAATCAAGCAAAAAGGCTAAGGCTAAGGCCATGGCTAAGTGCTTCCGCTCCAAATCGCACAACTGAGGAGGTTCTATTGCATATGCCAAGAATGGTGTTAAGCACGATTAATTCATGCCCCAATGCTGAATCCAACACCACAACCCACCCCCTCCTCACAGCCGGTGTCGTTTGGCAGCACAGTGCTAAATAAATAAATGAATTAATGGCCAAAGCGAGTGCGGTGCAAAAAAATCAATTAAATAAAATGCGAAACGTAAAACATGCATAAAAAAAACGAAGGCAGTCAGGCCAGGCCAGGCCAAGCCAGCCAGGCGCAAGGCATATGTTGCCACCGTTGGCAGACACACAGCTGAAGTTGGAGTTGGAGTTGGAGCTGGGACTGGGGCTGGGGCTGGAGCAGCTATGCAGATGCCTTTTGGTTTTGCTTGCTTCTGCTGGCAGTCGCATCGATATTAAATTGTTACGCTTTGGACAATTTGAACACGCGCAGGCGCAAAAACAAGACTCGAACAGCGAAAGCCAAACGCAATCGCAGATCGTTTGCTCGATCAATGCAACAGATTGGAGGAGCAGCAGCAGGCTCTCCAACTTCAACTCCAACTCCAACTCTCAGATACACGGAGACTCTCAGACTCTATAAGGTCGAGGCATGTGTTGAGCCGCCGTTGTGGTAATTAACTCGTTTGCTATTGTAAATGCCTCATTGCAACACTTTTGATGCCGATTGCTGCTGCTGCCGCTGCTGCTGCTACAAGTTTCACTGGCCAGTGGGTGGTCTTTGGGAGCTGGCGGTCTGTTTGATGGCCATTGCTGTCATTGCGGCCATAAATGAGATCCGTGTGCTCAAACATTTCGCCAGCATTCGCAATTATGAATGGAGATGCTTCAAAAACGGGTTTTTGTTTCTGTATATAAATAAACATCACCCACACACACACACATGCACACATACTGATACTGCCCAGTCCAAAATATAAAGCTTTTGTGGGTGCCAAAACATGAGCCTTGCGCCAATCTGATGGCAACTTCGTTTGAATAAGCGCGCGCATACGAAAGAAATTAAGAACCCGTCTAACAATGACAAATCTTCTCGTCCAACGAACAACAACAACGACAACAGCAACAACAACAACAACAACAAACAACGAACAGATTCCCAGACCATGATGGGGCTAGCCAGGCAACGCCAGGCAAAGCAAGCTTTGGACAGTCAGCTCTCACGACATTGCCAGTTGTCGTTGTGTCTCTGTTCCCTACTCCTTACCTCCTCCCCATCCTCAGTTTAAGTTCTGAACGTGGCTGTCGCGCTGTTTCGAGGTACCTACACCTAATGGATTTTATTTGTGCTGTTTTGCTGGTTTAATTTCGTTTTAGTTGTTTTTTTTTTCTTTTGCTTGTTTGGCATTTCGTTTCGTTGCGCTTTTTGGCCAGCCCGAAAAAAAATGAAGCAAAAATAACCAGAACCAAAACAAATTCAGCGGCGCATCTGTGTGAGAGAGAAGCCTCAAGGCTAGCAAGCGCCCCGCAAGCACCACCTGCACCACCCTGCACCAGCTTGCTAATGCGAATGCGATACACAGTTTTATTGTGCTTAACTCGTGTTTGTCGTTCCTCGCCTGACTCCTCAGCTTCAGCATCAAATTCAGCTATGACTCAATTAGGCCCTGACCCAGCAGGCAGCCCCAGTTTGCTTGCCTTTTGGGTGCAGTTTTGCTTGTTTTCATCATCATTTCGAGGTTTGAGCTTGTCTCAGTTAGGATAAATGTGACTAAGCAGGAACACCTTGGAGCTAAAGTGAGGCCAAGTTATGTTGAATTTATTGATAAGCTTCGATTGATTATACTTGTGCTTGCTTGTGTTGTGAGAGCTAAGCTTGAGATTAATATCAAAATAACATCGAACACCGAACAAAAGTTGCATATTTTATGAGATGCGCATAATTCAAACGAAATATGAGTAAGATTAGTATATTGTTTCTTAAGTGTGTGTGTTTTTTTAATTTATTTTATTTTTGTTAGTTCATAATTTATAATTTTTAACTTTTTGGTTGTTTAATTTATCTATTTTAAAACCGTTCTTAAATATTTTTAACCTTTTTTTAAGATTTTACTTACTTTACTTACTTATATGCAATAAAAAGTTTTCATTTTAAATTATTGTAAGGAATACTTATTAGATGTTTTTATTAATTTCTCTTTAAGTTTCTTTCACTTTAAAAATACTTAAATACACAGATTTTCTTCGTACCAATTTATGTAATCATTTAATTTCACATAACGACGCCCACAAGCTCTTTCAAAAAACAATTTCCAGTTTTCAGTCATATACGTAAAAGCTTGAGAGTAATGAGTTTCTAGTTAATTCACTTTCATTTTTGTTTCGGGCTGTGCGGGCGTGTATCCCTTGGTTTCCCCCTTAAAACCAACAAAGACCAACACACAACAACGGCTATGGCCGACCAAACAAAACGAAAGAATTAAGCAACCAACTTTGTCGCAGTAAACGAAGCAAAATAAACGCATGCAAATACTATATATGTTGTTGTTGTTGTTATAGCTGTCGTATTTGGAGTGTTGGAGGCGCTTCCCTTTTGCCGCGCTGCCAGGATAAACAAAGACCCTAAGCAGACAGCAGGATGTGTCAGACATAATTTTCATAATTTTACGCCACAAATCTGCAAAAATTTCTTTAGGCATTACTTACGCCGGCCTGCACCGGCCGTACTCCCCGCACAATTCCCCGCTGAAGCCACCACTTAGCAGGCTGTGCGGTTTTTTGAAACTTAATACCGCACCAGTAACAACAGCAGCCGCTACAGCAACAACAACACCTATCCAGGCAAATGCAATTTAGCAAAGTTCTCGTCGTCGTCGTGGTCGTCGTTGCTGTCGTTGGTTTTGTGGCTTGAGTTGTGGCGTTGTAGAACTGTTGGGGCACGGCTGAGGTGTGAATATTTAACCGGATATGAGTGAAACGCATCTCTCAGGCGCGAAAGGACGACGCCTTCGACTTGGCATCACGTCGTCGCGACACAATTCAAGCTAAAAACCGAAGCAGTTGAAGTTTGCAGACGACGACGAGTTGCGGACTGACAAACGAGTGGAGTCTGGAGCGTGAGCGATGGAAGGTAGCGGCTGGGTAGGGGTAGGCCTTTTTAATAAAATGATAGACTGACAGTGCGGGAGACAGCTCGGCGCTGCCAACAACACGATCAGCAGCAGCAAAGGCGACACCCCCAATGCACAATGCGGCTGCAGCAACAGCATTGATCGAATAAATTGTTGTGCTCCCGCTGCGCTGCTGCCACCAATTTGAGTGGCTTCTTAAAGGCGTAACCTGCGCTCCAATGGGCCCAACCGACCAACCAATCTCAGATGCCAGTTTGGCTTCGTTTTGATATATTTAATTCGCTGCTTGGCTGTTTTTGCTGGTGCTGCTGCCTTCGATTTTGTCCTGGCCTGTCATATCGCAACAAAAATAAAAGATTTTGCTGCTTTCGAAACGCATTCGCATGTAAACAATCGAATTACATATGCTCCTTTGGACTTAACACCAAACAGATTAGATGTACAGCAGCAAAATTTAATTTGTTTGCATTCACTTCCCAGGCAAATGCAAAAATGAATACAAACAAAAAAAAAAAATTAAAAAGAAAGATGTCCGAGTTTTGTTGTGAGTTGAAAGGATTTAGGTTTTGAGTTTTTGCTTAGCAGTTTCGTGCAGATATACATACATACACACTCTAACAGCTATGTGAAGAAAAACGAAAAATAAACACGCCGACCTTTTCACACCTTCATTTTTCATGACAAAAGGCGCATTGGGTATCAATTTCACTTGCATCCGCATTTGACAAATTCCCTCGAAATCTGTATTTTGCGTCTCTTTTCTCGTCTGCTCGACTCTCTCTCTTTGCGATTGACAAATTTCGACTCTGGGAAACTGAAACCGAACTCGTGCAGTCGTGCCGCCAACAAATGGCGCCACATTTCTACAAAACCTATTTATAACTCATACAACAACAAACAGCAGTAACAAACAATACAACTTTTTCCAATTCTAAAGACTTTTATTATGGATTTTAATTGCAAATGAAAGCGAAATGTCGCCAGTAGACGCCTACGAGCGTCTGCCTGAGAAATGGCCAAGCCAACAACGAACGCCAAGCGCGTTGTTAAGTTGTCATAGCTTTGAGCCAATGTCCGCTCAGTGCATGTAAATTTGCCAACCAGTTGCATTTTCAGCTGCTGTTGGCATAATTTTTATGGCAAACGCCTGTCAAATGCAATTGAATGAATGCAGTCTGCCAACGAGCGAGCGCTCGACCTCGACCAAACACGGCAAAAACCAGCAAACGAACAACTGCAACTACGGCATTTAGTTTAACAAGCCAATTTACAAGCCAGCTTAAATCTAACGCGTCTTAGAACGCCAGCAGCTTAATTAGCTATTATTCGAGCTAAGTATGTTTTATGCTTTCATTGAATTTTGTATTACTTTTAATTAGTATGTACTTATAATATTTAACATCAACTTTATATATATGCAATTTTAGAATGTTTATTTCCAAAAATTTTTTTTTTTATATTTCCTTGCTTACAAAGAAGTAAGCAAATTTAATCATGAAAGGCATTTCAGTGTTTAATATTTAAATGATTAAATTGTTTAATATGCTTAAATTTTTTGAGTAAAAATATCATATTTATTTTGTTTATATATTTAAAGATTACGTTTAACCAACAAAAAACTGGGTGTAAAACAACTAAGTGGGTAGTAGATTGATCAGATAAACATAACAAATAAAGCCAAAAAATAGCTTTAAACTAACTAATAAGTACTTAACTTTACTAACTGTCTTAATTAGTTGAGTAAAAATACAAGAAAAAACAATATTCAATCAAGAAATATAATATAAATAATATAAAAAATATAAATATAACTATGACAGTATTTTTAAACGTTTGTTAGTGTTAAAAGGTTTCATTTAATTATCTCCACAAGTAGCATAAGTATAATAATATATGATTATATCGAACCCTATAAATGTAGGATGTTAGTTTACTTTAAGCAATAAATTAGAAAGAGTAAATCGGCTTCGGTGCATTATTCACTGCATTGTTGTATTAAAAGCTTGTTCAATGCATATTGCCCGTAAATTCATTTGGGTGCTTTAAGCATTCAAGTGATTTACGCCAAATGTTTACGGCAAAATGTTTAGCTGCTTAGCGGCTTGCTGCTGGGACAAGCTGCTGTGGGCTTATTTGTCTTATGGAATGCACTGGGCTAATCAGTGCATAATTAATATTAATTTATATGTAAGCTAAAGTGCACTTATCTGCAGCTCAAGTGGCTTTTATTTCAAATTTGCATTGCAATCCACTCTTAATTTATGGGGCAATTGTCGCAAGGCGCCTATTAACACAATCCAACACATTCTCGCCTCATTAATTTGTATCGAAGCGAAAGCAATGACAACAGCAAGAACAACAGCAAGAACAAGAGTGAGAGAGCGAGTAAACGAGGCGTAGAAAGCGGGGAGAATAGATGGAAATTGTAACAAGTTCAGGCCAAGTCAACAAGCACTTGGCACATTTTGTGGCCATTTCACAGAAGTTGGGCACAGCCCAAGCCTCAGTTTCAGATTCTTTTACATTCTCACACCTCTGTAGAAACACAGAGAGAGACAGTGGAAGACACACACATATAAACTGGTCACAAAGCCAACTGAAAAATGTTTCGTTTCGATGGTTTGGGTCATTCTTGAGTTTGTTTCGAGTTTATTTTGTTTTTTCTTAACGAGGCGCTGCTAAGTCACTGTCAAAATATTGAAATAAAGGAATTTTCAATTTTAATTTCTTTAGCGCGCATCGCATTTGCTTGATAAAAGGGGCAAGCAGTCGTGCTCGCTAGTGACAGGGGCAGGGGCAGCGGTCAAGCAAAACCTTAACGTTCCAAGGAAGTGACTCTGTTCTTATGTTAATGATTGTTGTTCTAAGCGTTAAATGAGCGTGGGTAAATAAGAAAAAACCAACGAAAATGAACGAAATGAATAAAATGAGAATTGATATTGACACATGCAACAAAATTACAAATGCAATATTTTCAAATTTCTCCTAAAAAAAAATTAGGAAAATAACAATAGCACAAGCCAAATAGAAACGTACAATGTGCAACAGAATAATAAATACTCAAGCACTTGTTTGTATAAAGTTAAAGGTCAAAATCAGACAGAATCTCTGAACTTTTACACATTTTCTTGAAGGGTTCGAAGGAGTTCAAACATGCAAATATTTTATAGTATACATATGTATCACCATACCACAAAATAAGATAGTACAACAAAAAAGTAGCAAGGCATTTCCATTACCATGTATTTGGTTGGCCTAAATGATCTTCCGCCAATGTTTTTTTTTTTACGTAGATACCGTAACCTTGAAAGCAAGCATTTATTCACTTTCGTTGTGGCAGAAAGGCAATATTATTCAATCTTAGACCGTCTTCTAAGCCAAATCCGCCCACTTTAATGTCCAATCCACTTCCCGCCCGGGCCCATAATTTGTGTAGTTAACGCAATCAAATATTATGATAATGTGTTTCTTTACCGCTCAGGCAGAATACTTTTTTTTTCGGTTCTACTCGTTGTTGTAGTAGTTTAAATCCGCACGGCGGGTGTTGTTATTATTATTTTCTTAGCCTTAGCCACGCAGCTCATTTTGCGCTTTCTCATTTTATGCAAATTTTACTCAATATGCAAAACATAATCATTTTGTTATAAGAAACAAAAAGGAACGCACAACACACACACAGAACTGAAGTTCAGGTTGAAGTGGAAGTAGGAGTCGATGTTGGAGTAGAAGTTTGAGTTTCAAACACGCCCCAGCCTGCAGTTGCCTGTGCAATAAAGCAGCCAACTAAATAACTCAAACTATCACGAGAGATGCGCAAACACACACAGCGAGAGATAGAGAGAGGCTGGAGAGGCAGGAAAGGCAGGCAAGAAGCATGCACAGGGCGGAGGACGATCAATCGTTTAAAAATTTAAATAATATATATGTTTGCCAGCAGTCGGCGGGCAAAGCGAAAAACTGTAACAGCCAATGTCGGAGTTGAAGTAGGTGGAGCAGCAGCAGCAGCAGCAGCAGCAGCAGCAGCAGCAGCAGCAGCGGCAGCGGCAGCACCAGTCGAGGGAGGCAAGAAACGAGAGTCGTGGCAAGTTCAGTGAGTTGAACGCATATCGGCGCATGCCTCCCGGCGATTTATGCTTAAAACGGTGTAGATTCTTCTTATGCTCCGTTCTGTTTGGTTCTGCCGTTTGCCGGTGCCAAAGTCAAAGGAGTTGGGGGGGTGAGTGCAAAGAGAGATCTGCGCACAACGGTCCTGAGATCCAAGCAGCAAGCAACCATCAAGCAGCTACAGGCCCAGACAGCTAGGCTGCTTATTAAGCGATCTAGTGATTTTATAGCAGGTTAAGGAACTTTTTTGGAGCATGCCACAAAGTGGAACGTGTGTCCCCGTGTCGCAGCCTTGACAGCCAACGAACGGACTGCCAGTTAAACAAGTTTCACAAAAAAAAAAAAAACACCTTCCCAGAGTTCCACTCAGTTACAGTTCCAGTTTTAAGTTCCTAGCCTCGCCTGCACTTTGCATTTTGTTTCTAGTTATTTCCAGACAAAAATACAAGCAACAAAACAAATTAACAGGCAGACATTTAAAATAAAACTAAAGTAAACAGTTCTCACATACGGCTGACACTTGGTATGGGCAATGGGGGCGTTTAATTGATTCAAATCGAATTCATTGGAACTTTCGTCGCTTAATCTCTACGCAGAACAAGCAAGCGTTCAAAATGATGTCAGCTTACGACTTAGAGATACTCTGGAAGCAGGTGAAGATAAAACATATATGTTGATCATGAAAAAACAATAAATAAAAAATAATAATAAACTCATGTCAAAAATATTCGAAGAACCATCAGGTGGAAACCAAAAATGATTTGTTTAAATCTGTGAATAAAATTTGCTGTAATTATATGAATAATTGTTAAACCTTTAATATACGTCCATACAGCTTTCCTTTTGAGAAGAACAGGGTATTTTTATAAGCCGTTTCTGTGAGTGTTTGTGTTTGTTATGATTGCCCTGCCCTGCTGTTAAGCCAACGCTAATGCAGAATCATTGAAGCAAATTAATGAAGCTGCGCGCAGCTCAAAGAAAATTTAAAATCGAAAAATTTGAAATCGCGCCACAATCAGCAATAAGTCCCACAGGAATTGACACACACAGATGAAATCCGAAGACGCAATGAATCACAGCAGCGCTTCAGAATGATTTCAATTTTGGATTTCTCGAATCGATTGTCGCAGGCTAAGCTCTAACTCCAAAGCCCACACCCCCCCTCGCTCAATAACCGCCTGACGAAGGTGTGACAGCTGCGCTTGACTATGACTGGGACTGGGACTGCGACTGCGACTGGGGCTTTGTCTGTGTGTTATCCGTCACTACCCCCGCATTGCATACAGCTGTTTGCCCCCTGCTTGTAATGTAGCTCAATTAATTGTAACGTAATTTCCAGTAGCTGGCTTATGTCTTAGCATTCGAACTTTGCCCCAGCACTTAGATGCATCTGTCAGCGAGCTGTCAAAGCTGCAACTCAAATTGACACAAAAACTTCATTTATTTTAATTCATTTTGTGTAGCATAACACACATATGTCTTTCAGAGAACTAAACGGATGTTTAACACCGCAACCACAATAAATCCTTTGAAAACCGCAGAATGTGGCAGAGTGGCTTTGTCACCATATTTCTCGCAAAGATTTCTTAATGAAATTCGAAAACTTTGCCCCATTTGCTTTGATTGTGTATTTTGCGCTGCAAAATGAAGGAAATGACAATAGCTCTGTTTCGAAGGTTGGCAAGGGTTCAAAAGGTGTGCCCCAAAAGTATGACACCGTTGCTTGCTGCGGTTGCTGCCACCGCCAGATCCCCTGATTTATCTGTACAATCTGTGAAAATGAGAGGCGACGCATCGGCATCGGCATCGGCATCGACGCCGACGCCTCTGTCTGTCATTTCGCTAAACAACTGGAGCTGAAAGTTGAGTCCCACCAGCCACAAACCACAATTGCTTGTCGGAGTGTAAATATTACTTTAAAATGGAACTCTTTTAAGAAGGCGGTAATGCAGTGCTGTCAGTTAATGGAGAATGGCTCACAACATGTTATTTCGATAGGCAGAAGGCCAGAAAATTGGTCTTACATAAAACGTAAGTCAGTTGATAAAAACAATTTATAACATTGGAAACAAAAATATTTTAAAAAATATAATTAAGATTTATGTTAAAACAGAAAAAGGATCTTTATTGTTTATTTGAAGCTGCAATGACAGCAATAAATAAATTGTGATACAAAATAGAAAAAAAAACTGTCTAAAATAAAACCAACACTTAAGGAAAATAACACAATATTGAAACTAGGCATTCAGAGATAAGAACGAATGTTTAAACAAGTAAAAAAAAATTGTTGGCAAAGGCAAACAGCTTCGTTAGGCCCACCAAAAACAAACTGTGTGCAATTTTCGTGCCTATTCATCATTGGCAAACGAGGGTGTTGCTCCAAGGTCTGTCAAAAATTTGCAAATGTCATAATTGCACACATTTTGATTGGATATTTGTTTGTCGCCGCATATTCAGAGAGATAAAATAAAATAAAAAGTGAATGTCATTTATGAATCAAATGCCGCTGGTAAATTAATTTAGCGACACCAGACACATTCAACATTTAATATTCACATTCAACATTCAAAATTCACATTCGCATTCAAGTTGCTGACGAAATCGACAGAAACGACTCTATGGCTCTACTTGCCACCTGTTGCTGTGATTATGTCGAGCCGACTTTGTATAAACCATATGCGAATATCTCTAGTATCTGTGTGCCAAAGCAACGTGTAGCAACATGTTAAAATTTGCACCACGCTGCGTATGATTAATGTGACAGTTGCAAATTGCAGCGCCCCTCATACGCTGTCAATCAATGCGCACTGAAAATTTGTGCCAAATTCTGCACTGAGCTGATATATTATAGAATTTATAACGAGCTGATATGTCAAAGCAAACAAATTTGTAGCACATTGATTGATTAGGTACTCCCATCTTAGAGGTTGATCTACAAATATGTGGAAAAGGGAATGGGTGTCCGAGAAGAAATAAGATTATATATATATCGTAAATTGGAGTCAACTTACAAGAAGAAAACGTGTCCGTAGTAATTCCTATACTATAAAAAAATTTAATGTAATAATAAAGTTATTTTTCAATGTAAAGGCTTACCGAATAAACCATAGGTTTGCAGGTTAAAAACACTGCTGGTATAATAAACTGGCCCTTATCCAAACTCCTTCTTCCATAAACAACTATTACTTTTCTTCAGCTGAGCTTCACTTTGTTATCGATTCTATATTCACTTAACTGGCGCCTTTCATAAGCAGACAAACTAAATTAAACAGTCCAAGCAGAGCATTATCTTAATTACTAATTGTTTAATCTGTAGTCAATAGATTATATAACCGTCGAGACGAGCAAACGATGAAAACGGAAGTAGTACCAATAGGAGGGTGAGCAGCCAGGCAAAACATTGTATTTGTCAGCTATTTAACATGGTGAAACATGGATGCAATGGAGAGATGGTCGGATGGGAAAACCGAAGCGTTATGTGTAATCAGCGGATGCCAAAGCAGCCGATCGTCTATTGGACTCTACTGAATTTCCGGGAAGAAATATATGTGTGTACTTGTATTAGCTGGCATGCAAAAACAACAAGCCAACTGACAGACAGCCAACGAGGCAGAGAGTCTATAGCTGGCACTCTGGCAGGCAGTCAGCGACATGCAAAGTCGACAACAAGAACAAATTGCTGCCGCTTGGCAAAGACAACAACTACGACGACGAATACAACGACAACTACAACAACTTGGCCATGGCCAAGACGGCAGCTCAGTCATAACTCAGGCTATTGGCTTGTTAAGCGATTTTCCAATATACCCAACACAACCGATCTGCAGGTCTGCAAAGTTCAGTATTTTGTAATTACGTGTAGTAGTCGAAGTATCTTTCTATCTCTATTGCCCCCTCGTTGTCTGTAGGACGCGTGCGTGCCCAGCCAGCCATATGGGATATTTATTTTTGCTTAAGAGTTTTTCGGCCGTTGGCGCTTTTGGACTATAAATATCCATAACCATGGTCCATAGAACACTGTGGCGTCTCTGGATGTCTGGCTCTGGGTCTTTGCCTGGTTATCGCAACCGCCGCCGCCGACGCCGCCGCACCAGCAGCTGTTGGCGCTGGCCTCATATTAAGCTATTTTACGCTTATCAAACGCATGCAAAAGAACACAGAAAAGACACGTGTATGAGAGTGCACTCCAGTGCATGTCCACATGTCCGATGATGGTGGCTAGTACTACATAGATGCACTACGCTACATGTCCTGCTGCAGTGGCAGCTCGCAAAATGATTTATAGAAAGCTCTCATTATTTATAGCTGCCTCAGCTCAGCGCTGTCAAATAAGTTGAGGCAATTAATTAAGCGGCCCCTGCATCAGCTTCAATTCCGAATGCCGAAAGCAAATATTGATGCGCCTTTAAAGTATGCGGATAATAGCTGATGCATCTAAATGCTGCTGCTGCAGCTGGTGCTTTTGTTGTTGATACTGATGTTGCTACAAGAATGCAGTGAGCATATAACTTCACAGATTGTTATTATTTCGTATAATGTTTCAAACTGCATAACAAAGTTTTCCAAATTAAAGATTTTGTTGTTATCGATCACATGTGTGTATCGGAAACGGAAAGAGTTATCGAAATTTTGAAACAAACTTGTACTACGATTAGGCGAGCTTATGTTTCAAATCTGGTGTCTCTAGCTCTTATAGTCTCTGAGATCGACACACGGAGATGGCTTTTTCGACTCGACTGTTGATGCTGATCAAGAATATATATACTTTATGGGGTCGGAGATGCTTCCTTCTGCCTGTTACTTACTTTTGCACAAAACCATTATACCCTTTTTACCTCTTTTCAATAGGTTCAGGGTATAAAAAGATAGTTTAAGATATAAGAAAAAATGAATTTAGTAAGTATACAAAATACTTTTAAATAATTTAAAGTTTTTCTCAACCACTAAACATGCCCTACCTATGCATGCCTGATACCTTTCTAAAACACTTTAACACAAGATTGCAAAGCAGTTCACGAGTACAAATTGTTTATTTCTGGAGCGCCTTAAGACACATTTTTATAGCGTTAACTTGCAAACAGAACAAATCAGAAAGTGGCACTGTGGGAACTCCTTTTTTTTGGGGAGTATAACTTTCGTGCAGCTAATTGGAGCTGGCTTTTAAATGGCCGCTCATTAGTGTTAAACAAGCATTTTATTTTAGGGCCAGCAGCAGCTCATTTGAAACGCCTCACTTAAGTGAAATGGCACTGGCAATTTTCGGTCAAGTGGCCGAGCCATAAAAACACGTGCCAAAAAACTAAAAAAAAAAAAAACAGAGCACAAATCGGCAGGTAAGACACGAAACCAAATTTCAACTGTAACCAATTCACAATCAGCAAATGCAGCTACAGAAACCTTTTCCTTATGCAAACTGTGTGTGTGTGTGTCATTACCTCAGAGCTCAGAGAATTATCGTTTCTTGTGTGTGTTGGAACTCCTTGGTGTTGAAGTCGCAGTTAAAGTTAAAGGCAATAAAACTGCGCTGTCTGCCAAATTAGAGGTTACCCATAATGCCAATACAAAAGTTGTGGGCGTGTTTGCTGGCAACACACACTCACGAGACTTTTTATTCGGGTCTAGAGTTCAAGTTTATAAGCAAGTAGGAGGGCGGGTGTTAAAATTAGGGCGTGGTCCAGTGTTTAGCAGTGCATGCGAGCGTTTAATTGTCAGGTGAACAATTTTAGTAATCAATTGTCAGAGAGTTAAAAGAAACTGTTATTGCATATTGTGTAATAAATGGTTAGTCCAACATCCTAACCCGAGCATGTGAACCTGGTTGATTCATTCACTTAAAATCAAATCAACTCGCATTTCCTACTCAGAAGTTAAGCTCTCTATCAATAGGACACAACCATTGCGTGCTCATCACAAACCACTTAGAACAAGTTTGAAGACTCCAAACGAAACCTTTACTTTATGCTCAAAAGTTTTTTCCTTTTCTATTTTACGCGCACTCTAATTGAAATAAATCAGTTTCGTGCCTCAACTAGGCCCAGAGAAAAGGATATGGATAAAGAGAGAAGGGAACAATTTATTAATAATTAATCGTGTCAGAGTGATTTGGTGAATTCACGACATTTGCCGAAACGTTGATTGGAACAAGAATAATAATAATAATTGTTCAAAATTTTGTAGCCACAAATCGAATTTGTTATAATTGAGTTCTCGATCACAATCAGTGGAAGGAAGTGGTGGTGGTGGAAGTTGAATGGAAGTGGAGCACTGACGAGGCAAGAATCAAGAAACTGGAGGTCGGACTTGTAAACACGACTGATATTATATAATTGAGTGTATTAAAATGGGTCTCGGTTTCTGTCTGTTGCTTTAACTTTGTTGCTGTCTCGTTTGATGTTGTGATTTGTGGCACGTACTTTGGGCACCTGCCCCGCTAACAAATTAATAAACGATTATTATATTACGCACAGGCCGTTAAGTAATGCGATTATGACATAACGAGCACACACACACACCTTCTTTTTGTTATTGTTTGTTAGAGCTAAGAGTTCATCGGGAACACAGACTTAAAAATATGGATATGGATGACAATGAGACAGCGGACAGATCAGCAGCAGCAGCAGCAGCAACAGCAGAAGCAGCCGTCGCCTCTCTGTTTGCCTCAATAATTTATCCATTAAGATTGCACGCGCCTGATTGTGTGCTACGTGGTGATAGCCTGGAAGAGCCTAGCTAGCCAGACCAGACTGTGACTGTGACTCCCAAGGCTGGACCTGTGGGGCATGTATACATGCATATAAACTTGGGGGCATGGCTGCGGGCGCTGCCCACAGATGATTTAATGCGCCAAATTATAAAATTGTTGTTGATTTAATTTTTATGAGTGTAAGAAAAAAGCGGCCTCAACTCTTTCATTCGTTCGTATAGCCCTACAACAACTAACTGTCTGACGATCAGTCAGTATGCAGCTACTCGTCTTTGTTGTTACCTGGCAGGCTGTCTGGCTGGCTGTCTGACTGGCTGACTTGCTCGCTGCTTGGCTGTGCTGTGGTGTGCTCTCTTCAGCTACAGGTTCAGCTTGTAAGCATGTTTCGCAGTTTATCGCAATCTTAGCCGCAACCGAAAACCGCTGCCAACACCGGCGAACGTGACATGTGAATTAGGCAGCCAAAGACATGGACATGGACACGGACACGAACCAAAAACTGAAACTGAACTGCTCATGGTGGCATAGGAACAGGTGCTGGGCCAGCCAGCCAGCCATAAGAAACATTGACTACCGCGTTTCTGCCCTCCGCATTTATTTTTTGTTGTTGTTATCGTGTTTTATTAATAAATTAATTGACGCAAATGTGGTGCTGGCATTAGACATGATCTTTGAAACTGCTCGCCGGATCGTAACTTAAAGCTTGTTATTAAATCTATCCAACATTTGGCGTCTTTTGGGAAACATTTTGGCTATGTAACTGTTTGCTAAGAGATGATATTTATTAATTTTGTGGTTTTCGGCTACTGTTTAAAGCAGCAAAATTCGAAGGAAAAGATTTTGGTTGATTGCGAAATTTTATGAGCAATTTGTTAAATTTCTTCGTTAACTATTATCAAATTTAATTTATTGGTATACAATTACGATTAAGTGCTTTTAATTATTATTTTTGTCTGAGATCAAAACACGGAACCTATTTGCACAATTGCTTTAATGAGTCGGCTATTTAGACAAGTTATCTAACAAGCAAAATGCTGATAATATCTTTTTTTATTTGAGAGAAAAACTTAAGTTGATTTGCAATTTAGTTTATTGGCAATAAATATGTTTTACTATTTCGTGACCTTTTATAAAAATAATATGCTTTTTGCATTGATTTAATGCAAAAAGCATAAACAAATATTTATATTTTCCATAAAAGTTAAAATAAAATAAAATAAATTCCTTTGGCGCTAATTTGAATATCGAATTAAAAACGTTTCGTGAATATTCTTGAAAAATGAAATATAAGTTGATAATTATGATAATCCTCGTTTTAAGATTACAATTTTTAACTTTTCTTAATAGACTTATTCCATTGACGTTTTAAAATCTTATAAGGCCATACTTATTTTTTGAGTAATCCTATGACTTACGTTCTAATTTCTAACTTTAGAAAAAAAAATTGATAAGAATTCATCTTAAGCAAAAAAATCATAAAAATAAAATTACAAAATTGTACAGATTTTGAAAAATCTCAAATACAACTTGGATTATCAATATTCAAGGTTACTGTAAAGTTGGTTTAATTGAGAGCATTTAGTTTTATATTACCTATTTTATTCTGACGCTTACAATCTGGCTTCGTTTTGTACTTAAAGGCTGCTCGACCAGTCAATTAAACGTGGTTGTTGGATTTTTTTAAGCAACAACCAGCAGCAGCATTTTGTTGTTTCGACAATGCCACCACCCGCTGCTGCTGTGGCATTACGAGAACTGGAAGTCAATAATCGAAATGCTAAACCCGCTCTTAATGCGCAAACAGGAAAGAAGGTGCAACCCGCGGGCCGTGCAACAGGCACCTACGCAATGAGAATGCTGTTGGATTATTTTTGAATTGCATTTGGTGTGCCATGTTAAGTGTTAATAAATCGCAGCCCCAATGAAGATCACAGAAATTTGTTTCAAACTGTTTTTATATTATTTTTACAACTTCGTTTTGGGCAACTCTTTTGCCTTTTATTACTTAACAAATTAGCCCAAATTAATCAGAAACGAAAGTAACGCCACATGCAGCACTTAGGGTCAAGAAAAATGGCTTGAGGCGCAGTGAGGGGGCTAAACGAATCTGAAATCCAAATGCACTTGGGCGGCCATGACAAACAACAAAAAATCAAACGAACAAAATGCATTCTAAACATTTTACGAGACGACATTAAGCGGTGCTCGAGTGACACATCCACACAAAGCTGAACAGCTAAGGGCGGGGAGCGAAGAGCGAAGAAATGCGTAAGTGCAGCATATTCTCAAACAATTTGCAAGCTTTCAATCAAGCTGGGCAAGCTGAGAGGAGGCAAACTGGGAGAACTCGCGGGCTGGCTCTAATCGATCAAATAACCCGTATGGCAGGCGCATGTTGTGGCAGCCGCGTTCGATTCCATCATTCATGCGATCAGCATTATCTGCCGTCAGGCATCAAGCCGATGCCTCCTTGCGATGCAAAGCTTTTTCCAACGGCAAAGCCAACAACAATGTGCACAGAGGCCCCAATCTCTGTGTCTTCTCTCCAGTCTTTCCCGATGTCTCTGGGTAAAACGTTCTCAAAAGCGTAATTAACGTTCGCATATTTTGCTGTCGGATTATCGCCCGTACTGCGTTCATCAGCGACAAAAGCTTCCTGTGTAAATTGAACGAATAATTGCGCGACTAACTGTAAAAAGGAACGTTGTGGCAACAAAACGTACTCTCCAGAGCATTTCTCCTGGCATACAAAGAGAGGAAGGAAAGGGAGAATCTCTGCAGCCCCCCCCCCCCCCCCTGCACCCAATTAACAAATAACAAATGCCAGCAATTAATAAATCGCTTGACAAACACTTCTTTATGAGGGTGGTCGCGCTCCAGGAAATGCCTGTGACTATTCCCAGCCAAATAGGGTCACAAAAAATCCTAAAGTAGAGAAAAATATATGTTGACTTTGTCCAGTCAGTGTCAATTCTCGAGTGGTTTGGTTTCTGTGTTTGTAAAATGATATGAGCACTTTTTATTTACAATCTCAATCTCTAACTATTTCGTTCCTTCTTTGTCCGCTTTTCCATTGATGGGCACACGGTTATTTCTCAAACGTTAATCCTTCGGGTCTATGCTTATCGCTCGCGCTTCGAGACGCTAATATGATGAGTCATCTGTGCCGACTTCGTCGTCATCATTGTCGTCGTCCAGTTGCGATAGTCATCTGCGTATCGTTGAAGGGCTTTAAGTGAACGTTCCCCGCCATTGACCCCTCGACCCATGGAACTCTTTACGACGTTTACCTGTTTGTCTATTGTCGTAAATCTAAGGTTTGTCATTGAATGGGAGTGCTGTGAGCATCATCTAGGGACTACTATGTTTGTATTGAGTTTTCGTAGAAAATGTCCCAAATAAAAAAAAAGGAATGTCAACACACACGCACACACACACACACAACTAACACACGCTGAAGAGAATGAGATGAAGAAAACTATGTACACAGTTAGATGATAATCGGATCGTTGCTTTGAGCATATACGCTTTGGGTATCTCATTTCTAAATAAAAAGGCCGCAAATGAAAATAGTAACAATAAAAACTGTCTAGCGTTTGTTGTTGTTGTTTGGGCTATTGTCGTTGCCGGCTGTTCAATAATTACGTTGATATCCGAGAGCCAATGGCATTTAAAAATTATCGACTCCAAAATAGAGCCTATTCGAGTATTTATGCGCTTCATTAATTTGCTTTCAATTTCAGGATATACTCCGCCTAGATAAACTCTGACAAAGTCCATGGTATGCGTCTACAATTCCAGCAACCAGCTGTGTTCCTTTATCATTTCAATAAAAGTTGTTTATTTTTGGTGTTTTAACTAAAAATATACGTTAAATACCAAATGCATGAAATAAATCCAAAAGGTTCTTATTAAATATATATTTTATTATTATTATTATTACATATTATTCTTTTATGATGCTACACTAAATAATAATTATATAAATTAAAAATACTATTCAATTGAGTTAACAGCTCGGTTTTAATTAGTTCAGTGTTCCGAGGGGCCACTGTATATTTAAAAAGTTCTGAGAACTTTAAGCTAGTGTTCACATCGTTTAATCCTGCCTTTTTATAGATGTGAAGCATGTTTGAGCTTATTCAAGCTTATGAAAAACGGAAAAAAAACACATAAAGAGTAAAAAGTTTATATTATTAAAACATTATAAATGTTTCGATTGATGGCAAAGTAAGCTTAGAAAGAGCGCCAAAAAACCATGAATGAGAATCAAATGTCGGCTTTTGGTTTTTGATTTGGCGAATCAAGAAAATGGAAAAGGCAAATTAATTGCTTTTTGCGACGTTGTCGGCTGTCTAAGACAAAACTTTTTGGGCGCACCCTAACGGCAAGTGGCCTGAATGGTCAGGTCTGGTCAGATCTGTTATTGTCTGGCCTTTGCCTTTGCCTTTGTTCTGTGCCTTTGCTTCTGGCTGACTCATAGGCGCAGAGCTCGAGAGAACTGGACTCAATGGCTGCCCCCCGTTGTTGCTATCATACAAAAAAAAAACAAACAGAGAAGAAAAATCTCGATGCCGCCGCTCGCAGGTTCTGTGCCAAAAGGAAGTGCTACGAAACGATTCGGTCGCCTACTCCAGAGCTGTCAGCTTATCATTTCGCTTTTAGCGCAACCTCTCAGAAACGGTGTCCTGTGCATGTGTGTGTGTGTGTGTTTGTTTGAATGCACGTGTGTGTGGCTCATTATCATGCGAGCTCAACCCGCTAGTTCAGTTGGTAGTCAGTTCTTAAACTCCGCTAGTTCTGAACTATTTATTTAGAACTAACTCTACAACTAGCTCCATTTTTATTTTTTTTTTGCCGCGGCGTATTAATACCGGATCCTAATTTAAGTTTTATTTGATTCATACTTTTAATAATTAAATACTGTAAATCATTATTTGTTTTCTTCCAGATTCAATATCGAAGATCCGTTGAGGACAGCTATCCAGTTTCAGAAAAATCGGTTAAACAAAAAAAAAACAGCTTCATTCTAAATGATAACGAATGATTAGTTTTTAAGATTTTAAGTAAAAATATATTTATTTTGATAATTGAATAGCTTGAAATTATATGAATCATGTTTAAATAATATTACGAAACGCATTAATTTTTTGTGTATCAACAATAATTTGGTTTCTGCTTACTTTTTTAGCTAAAAGTAAATAGTGCAGAACTAGTTGTATAAAAGTCAAATTGGAACTAGGTGCAATATTGGTTTTTTGACTCTAAAAAAACTACTAGTTGCATCCGTATTTAACTTAAATTTAGACTGTAAATAACTAGTTTTGACCTAGTTACAAGGTATGTTTTTAAAATTGCGAGCGATAACCAGTAACTGCCTCTTTTGCAACTAGTTCGGAGGGAATGGAATGCAATGGTAACATCTTACCTGCCTTACTTTTGCTCCATTTCTCGCTCTGTCTTTGGTTCGCTCTCTGTCTGTCCATCTCTTAAGTTGCGTGTTGTTTTCTACTCAAGTCTCTGGCGCTCCGGCAACTGTGGCATCTCATGTTATCCTTTGTGCTCTTGTGCTCAATTTCGGCTACTTTTGGGACGACCTTATGGGTGTGTTTGTGTGTGTGTTCATATGTCGTGTGTGTTCGTGTCGCATGTCGCCCTGAATACTCGCTGCGTCTGTGCCTTTGTCCGTCTGCCGTCCGCACCGATAAGGTTTTAAGTTATGACCTTTTAAAATGTCCAAATGCGACGATAACGCGTGATTACTACAAATGTATTCCGAGAGTGCAGCGACCAGCAAAACAAGACGCCATTCAGTTGACAGACAGTCAGAGAGAGAGAGAGAGAGACCGAGGCAAAGAGAAAGAGAGAGGAAAGTGCAAAAGGAAATCATACAACATACAACATGCATTCAACATACGTACAAGAAGTTGCGCTTGTCAAAGCAGCGGTAACAAATTGTTTTGGCCCCCAAAACCTAACTAAGAAATGAAATCTTAAATCACAGTTCCGCCCCTTTTGCGTTTTGGGCCAAGCTTCTGTCTAAGATCATCACCGATTACATCCAAGCACTGCAGGACATTGGTAAAGTGGTCAAGTTGCCAGTCGCCAGTCGCCAGTTACCAGATGGAAGTTGCGATCGTCGTCATCATTGCTATGACAATACAACCAACAATAAATATCGATCAAAACGTCAATTTTTATCTATTCCACAAATCGATTGCACAGTGTTCTTAGCAGAAGTTCTTTAGGATATTAATAAAAAGCTAATTTAATTGCATAACTAGATGAGAACAAGGGATGTAATTCCTGAATTATTAGAAACAAACATAGAAAGCGCATTTAATGTTAGACTTTCTAATAGAAATTCAACTTAATAAGTAGTCCACAAAATTAAAACTTAATATATAGCAGATTATTTACAACTGAAGAGATTTTATACTCAAAAAAAAAAAAGAAAATGATCAATTGCATTTAAATAAAATAACAGTTTTAATGTTTCTTTTGTAATCCAGCTAAAGCTCAGAAAATACCAAATATTTTCAATAGCTGTCAGCTGTAGTTTCTAAACCTTCTTTAGCAGGGCTTGCAAATTTGTTTAAGCTTTGTGCCACTGTGCAACTGAATCGAGCACTTCGTAAATTGTTGCGCCTTGCATAATTTTTGCATAATTCTTGTTGTATTCTGTGTGCCTTTGTTGGTTGCTTCAAGAATTTTCCGTTTTCTTTGCATTTTTGATATTATTTTTACTTATTTCATTTTCCCCCTTCTCTTTTGCATATGTCGATTGTTGCCTGATATCCATGGCGGACAATGTTGCAAGAAAGAAATGCTCGAAGGGATTCTGCTCTGCTGCTTATTATAAGTGATGCATTCTCCTGTGCCCCCTTTCGAAAAGTGGAGGAGAAAAGATGCGAGACAAGAGCTGGGAGTATATTGCTAATAATAACAATAATAATATGCGTTCGCTTATCAAAATTGACGTCAGATCTTATTGATATGCATCTGGGAGCAAAGTTTTCGATGCGCGCACACACAAAAGAAAATCGTGTCAAGGAACTGCTACGGAATCAAGGTTCCACGTTTCAGAATTGAGCTTAATTGAAGCGTTATTATGCGAGTGTCACATATGCAAAGTATACTTCTTTTTTGCGTTTTTTCAAAATATTTGAACACCAATTCCAAGTCTCTGTCTGCAGTCGAAGCTGAGGTTGAAACTGATTCAAAGTTTCAGTCTGCCGTTGGAGTCTGCGTCCTGGCCGTGGCATCAAGCTGTGCATACAAAACGTGCACCTTCGCTCAATTTGACAGATGCCTCAGAATTTAAGCACCGCAGGCCATCGGGGCACTGCTGCTACTTCTGCTGCTGGTGCTGCCACAGCAGCCGCAGCCCGTCTTTTATTAATCAGCAGCACCGACCGTTGATGCAGTTCACCATGCAAAATTGTGAGTATGTCGAGGGGGGGATGTGTGTGTGTGTTTGGGGAGGTGAAAGGGAAGACAAGTCTTGCTTGCAAAATATTATTTATATCGAATTTAATAATAATTCTTGAGCCGTTGCTGACGTCGTTTTGTTCGGCTGCGTAGGCAGTTTTTGATCGGTGCAACAAAAAAAAAAAAAAAGAGAAGAAAAAATTTGCATTGATCGACGTTGAAGATATGGTGGCTGGCAAAACTGCCAAATGCCTGATGCTGCCCCTGATTTCCTGATGCTTTTGCTCGATTCCTGCTGATGCTGCTGATGCCTCTTGCCTGCTGCCTGTTGTTGCGGTCGTGATGCGGCTGCCGATCGCTTACCGCGTTTATGATGAATGATTGCGGGCGTCGGCCAGGATGGTGGGCCATTCAACTTTGACTACTTTCGCCCGGGTGAAATGTTTGCGTCGCCGCTGCCGCCGCCGTCGCCCTTATTAGCATGCCAGGAACGTTTTGGTCCAAGTTATGCACATTCTCACATAAGCAAAGAGAATTGGGCTAACCCAGTCTGGCCCGCCCTTGTCTCTCCTGTGGTCTTCATCTTAATGTGCCGTTTTGTTAAATTGCAGCGTTAAGAATTGCGCACATAAAGCATTTTGTTGTCAAACTGATTTTCGATCATACATAATTTTTATCTTGATCCAAATAAGGCTTACCCAGCTCCAGCTACAGCTACAACCGCTTCGGCCTAGGGCCAAAGAAACCAGCTTGCATTGAGGATCGTTAAAATATTTATGCATGCGTGGTCAGCTGATATATACAAATACATACACATATATATATGGCGTGTTTTTTTTAATGTCCAATATGTTGAGCAACAAATGAGCTACAGCCATTTCAACAATATATGTAAATCGATTTCTGTTGAACGTTTCAAATCTTACGCCCTATTTGTCGCCCCAAAATAAATAAACGCAGTTAATAATTCCCTAGCCAAAAATGGCCAAGTGTCCAAGCCTTAAGTGCACCATAAAAAAGTTGAACGCATAAATCTCTTAAATTTACTGTTACCCACACACACACGGATTTATACGATCATAATAATCCGAAAAACATATCAAAATACGCATATATGTTGGAATTTCATATGGACCGAGATCAATTCGTGTTTTTATTAGAAGCTACAGTTATAAATATTAGATTATTCTCTGTTATGGTCAATATTTATAGAAAATGTGTGAAATTTAATAAGTTAATGTAAATTTTGCCATATAAGATTATTAGCTTATCAACATAACTCAAACCATTCTAGTAGTAGCTTAAGTAGCAAATACAATAAAAGTAGATTTTGTGTGGATATTCATTTAGCATCTTTTTTTTGGTTAGGATATTAAAGGATATAAACATTTTTCGTGTGTAAAAGTTTCATTGCCAGTCAGGTATAGGTATATATAAATCAGACAATGCAAAGACAGCTCTAAATGGTATTCTATAGATTAAGGTCTAATATTCTAAAAAAAATTAAATATTTCTGACAATAATAAAAACAAAACAGTTTTATAGAAAGCAAAAAAAGTGTCTGCTAATCACAATAATTCTTAAGTATATCCTCAAAAATTAATCAGCTTAGTCCAGATATGTTTTCAAATCTCTAAGAGAATATAACCAACAAACAATAAGTATCAATTCTATAATCAAAAACTAATGTCAAAATATTGTCTTAATCAATAAATGCTCTATATCAACTACACACTTATTCGAAAAGTGCCTCAAGCATTTATTGAAGTTCATTCACATTTAAATATGCTGAGGATGTTTGTTGTTGTCGTTCTTGTATTGGCAAAACGAAATGTGCATTTGTATTTCGTTTTTATTTATTATTGTTGTACGTTCCCTTGACCCAGTTTGAAAGGCAAGTCGCCAACAAGCCGCAACGGTACCATGTTTGCTTATAAAACGAATGCTCCAGCTTACTCCCTCGCGCAACTTGGATACAAAGTTGTTTTTGTTGGTGGTGGTATTTGGAATTATCGTACACACACATAAATTGGAGCCCAATATCCACAAAACGACAGTAAACGGTCATTTTTATCGAAATAATTGCTTTTTTTTCGTTTGGCAGCGAAAGTTTTGATTGCGTTTTCGCCTGGCGTTAGCCGAGTTAAGGCAGTCATATATATATACATATAGCGTACGGTTAAATCGTAATCGTATCAACACTCACACACACAAACAAGTATTTTCATTACGCGTCTGCCTTGAGGGCCGCCAGCCAGCCAATCGTTTGGCAAAAACGAGCCTTCTTACAATTGTCAGTAAGTAAAAATGTTGCTGGGCCTTTTGGAAATGCACTCTTTATCTGTATGTGTGTGTGTGTGTGTGTGTGTGTGTGTTTGCGCTGATTGTGCATACGCACGAAATCAATAAATAAAAGCAACAACAAGAAATTGACCAGGCTATGGTAGCCCACGCCGCCCTGCCTCAACTGTTGCCTCCAACTGCTGCTGCTGCCTGCAACTGATGCGCGCTCATAATTCATTTCATTATTGTTTTGACATTTTATTTATTGAATGCGAACAGGCGTGCGTTGTCGATGCGTCCGCCTCCTCCAAACTCCTACTCCTGCTGCCTGCCTGCGTGTGTGTATGTGGAACTCCCAGGAACCTGGGACTTGGACCTTGGCTTTGTTTACTACCTTCTTTCCTTTTTGGAGGGGGCTGGGCAAATGTTTTGCGCAAATTGTTAACGGGCTTGTTTCGTTTTGCTCAAATAAGTGAAATCAATGCGTTTTCCATCCTCCTTCTCCTCCTCCTCCTACGTCTCCTCCGCCCCCTTCTCGTTTAACACGAAATTATAGCTGGAGTGGAGTGTTGTTGCCGTCGCTTGTGTGGTCTGAGCAAACAAAAGACTTAGGCAACGAACTTGGCGTGAAAAGTAGTTTGAATAAAATCCGCTTTTGAAAATGTTTGTGACGACTTTTGTTGATGTTATAGCAAGCAAACAAATGAAATGCTTATGATAATGTCTACTTGCCCAGCTAATTTACATAAACGAGACGAAATAATAAATTATTTTCAAGTGCTTACAAAAAGTTAAGACCTAAATCAAATTAAGACTCTTATAATACTTTGAATTATTTTTGTGGGAACTGTGTGTGCAAAATACAAAAAATTTCAACTGCTTGAGGTAAAAATACCAACAACAAAAAATACTTTTCAAGTAATAAATCTAGGTAAAACCTGAATACAATTATGACCAAAACTCAATCATCAATACCCGAACAACTATCACAAATCGTGTCGAAAACGGGGAGAAATATCGATAGTTTGAAAAGACATATACTGCGCGGGATGTACGATCCAAAGTCTCAAGTGTTTAGCTCTGAAAGTCTCTAAGATCGAGCCAATTTACCCATTTCTTGGGCTAAGGGTATAAAAAGAAGCAGTATTGTTCTATATAATCTATGGTTCTCGTTTAATAATTAAAGAAAAAGATAAAAGGGAAGATCTATAAGTCTCATTAAAAAGAAAAACTAATTTTAGCTTAAGCTATGTATTAAAAGTTAAATTGATATGAATATGATTATTATAATAATCTTCCGTAACCGAAAACTTAAACAACTTTTTAACGCTTACCGTTCAATTCTCTCCCACTCAGATATTGAGCTGTGAAATGCATTAAATGCATTCCAATTGATTTTATTAATGCAGGGAGAGTTTGTGCCCGAAAAGTACTTGTGGCAAATGAAGCAGCAATGCACACGCCCACAACACCACTGACAACGCCCACGCATCTTTGGATGGCAATGGATGGGAATGCCAAATGCCAAATGGACGACAATTAATACACACCTCAGGGCCACCGAAATGATAAACGCGTTCAGCGCGAACAACCAATGGCAAATAATTTGGAGCAAAAGTTATGGAAATTACTTGCTAAGAACTGATACCAAACCACGATGCGATACAGCAATGTGCAACGTTGCAGCTTGCAACTTGCAACTGTGTGAGTTAATGGAATCAAAACGCTTATAAAAAAGAGAGAACGAAAAGAGGTAACAACAACAAGAGAGACTAAAGTGACGCATACGACAAGAAATTATGACAATATGCTTGCAAAATTAATCTTGCATAGTGGACTGAAAGTTGAGTCTAGGCAGGATGCAAGCTGCCATTGTCGTCCCGAACGACGACTCGGCGGTGAATGGTGAACTTGATTATGTTTTATGAGATGTGTGCGGCAAAACAGCAACTGCAGCATGCAACACAGTGCAATGAAGTTCAGTCGAGTCCACAAATCCGCCAACACTGTTGTAAGTCCGTCGGTGTCGGCCATTAGATGTCGCCCATAAATTGTGGTATCATTTTTTTATATGCACTTATGTGCTGACCAGACCAACATTGGCCAAACGACCCAAGAAAAGGGTTTCGAACAATGGCTAGCAAAAGATAGATTCGTTTTTCCCATTTTTTTTTGCGTCTGGTGGGCGCTAATCTGTCTGCCCATTTCCGACGCTGATTATGTTGGAATGGAAGGTGTGTGTTATTGTTGTGCTCATTACGACAGCCAATCGGATGATATATGGATAATGCGCGTACCTTAATTGAAAAGCCATTTTGTGACAAACAAAACATGTAAATGCACCACTGTGCCGCCTACGCAAGCGGCAAAAAGGCCCCATCTACCTAGTTCATAAGTCTGTAAGTCCGTATCATTGTTGACGACATTTATGTCTTAATATTTTTGCTTGGCGAAGGCGCAAATGCAGTGGCACTCAAGCGGTACCGTTACCGAGGCCAGAGCCATTAGCCTGTCCCATGCTCAAACTGCGCTTGCATCTCTCTCTGTCTTTTTCTCTCTCTCTCTCTCTCTCTGTTTTTTTCAGTTAACACATGGCCGCCAAATACATTCGTATTTAAGCCATTAATTTCCATTTATGGATTAAGCATGCAGAGATGCGAGAGCGACTGAGACAGAGAGAGCCGGGACGAGGGAGAGGACGAGAGCAAGAGAGTGGAGTCCAAGTGAAGCTCTGCAGCCTGGCCCGCACGCACTAAAGCCTTTAATAAATGCAACACCATTACGTGCAGCACATGCTTAGAGTAAGAAGAGGAAGCAACAGCAGCAGCCCCAACAGCAGCAGCCTCTGAAGCAGTTGAAGCTTCAAGCCGAAGGAGCAACCAGTTGGCCAAGGGGAACAACTCAATTGGCCTGGCTTACTGCCTCTGCTTACGGCTGCTTACTGTGTGCCTCAATGCACAGTTTTTCCGAGCTGCTTATCGTCGGCTCTGTCGTGGTTCGCGCGGTTGTTGCTGTTGTTGCCTTTTTCCCGCTCTCTCGCCCCAAATCTTTAAACGCTGCGCATGTGATTTTTCTTTTTTTGGTTTCTTGCGTCTTCTCGCCAACTCCAACTCCAGCTGGCAAATGGAGTCGCTGGGATTAGTGCGCGTGAGTAATGATTCCGATGGCTGCGACTCGCAACTCGCAACTTGGAAACGGGCAAATTCTACTGAATACTCCGGCAGCTTGTCTCTTGCCTTATTTTTTGGCGCCGAATGGAGCTGTAGATTGGTAGCCACAAGCAGGAAATGGGAAGCGAATCTTTGGTACTCTCAGCTATTTGTACAGATATATGGTACATATCTGGTGATTATTGGTACTGGTTTGAAATTTCTTAAATCTTTATCATGTACTGTTAATTGAGAATCGAAATATATCTATATTTTGAGAGGTTCCTTAAAAAAAAATGTACAATTCGGTTAAAAAGATTTAGTTATTAAAATTCTTATTAACTTGATTTAGTATGTTGAGTGCCAAAAATGTCTGATAAATTATATTAGGACTCTTTAATGTGGAACACATATTTTCAGAAATATTAATTTCATCTGAATAGTATAATAATTAATACGGAAAACTAAAAATAAAATAATATTAATATATAACAAAAGTTTTAAGGGTTATCCAATTAAGTCTCTTGACAATTGTCTGTCGAAAACCAAGTGACTTAGTACACATGTCCCTTTTCTGTTTAAATAGTAGAGTACAAACAAACAGTGACTACAACTAAATACGAGTACTCATAAATTTAACACGGCCCAGAACGATTATGCTCGCATGTGTACCTAATGGAAAGTGGATTTGTGGATTGTGGTTATATGGATATGTGGATGGCTGTGCAAACACTCGCCAAGCAATAGTCAAACACACACACACACACACACAGACAAACTGGGCACCCCATAAAATGCCAGAAATTCCTGGGTGTTCCCTGTACAATTGTGACGCCCCGAAAGCGAGAGGATGCCATCGTCGCCACAGAGTCAAAGACAGAGTCAGAGTCAGAATTAAAGTTAGAGTCACAAAACCAAATGTGGCTCTCCGCTCAAGAGGAACAAATGCTGATGAGCAACGGCCGTATAGGGTCTGACTGCCTGACTGCCTAGCTGGAGGACGCTGTTGTTGATATTAATGTAGCGCTGTCCGAATGGCAAATGAAAGTCATCAATCAGCGTGCGCACAGCGCGAGCAGAGCCATCAACTAATTTTAAAGGCGCGAGGGGAGTTCAAAGTGTGAAAGGGGGGACAAAAAATACACAAGCAAATATATACACACAAAGACAGACAGAGTAAACAAATATGAGCCGAGTGCGCATGCGCGGAACGTTATGGATTTAGTTTTATTATTATTGTTGAGGTCGAGGTAAACACTGTCAAGCTAAAGGGGCGGATCAAGAGCGCGCCTTTTGTGTCCGCTTGCGTGAAAAATGTGAGAGTGCGAAAAGCGCCAACTAAAGCGCCATTTATTGTGAACAGTGTGTTGTAGTTTCTTTCATGTTTTTTGTTTAATATCAAAACAAATTAAGCTGGATTCCACCATTTTGTCAACTAAACATTGACTGCTGTCTCTGTCTGTTGCAACAGTTTCGCTCTCTTTCTTTGGTTATGATGTCTTAATTGTTATGCTAAGAGGGAGGCGTTATAAATTAAATTTATGTTTCTATGCTATTTATTATATCAAAAATTGTTGCCACAGCCGCAGAATGTGAAGAGCCTACTGGAAACAAAAAATGGGGGCCTGGCTGTGCTGATAGTCGCGTCACGCCCCATTTGTCGGCTTTTTGATGAAGGCCCCAACCCAACCATCCAGCCAGCCAGGCAAACAACTACTACCAGCCACAATCTTTACAGAGTTGATTTTGCTTTTATTATTTTATTAACTTTATTTTTATGATCTAGCCTCGCCTGGCAAATCATACATATCATATGATATGGAAGAGGGGTTTGGTGGGCTTTACAATCTGTGCTGCTCAGCTTAAGCAGCCGAGTTCGATTTTGGGTATCGATAAGCAACAATGTCTAGCTTCCTGCTCAGCTGTGGGTGCTGCTGCTGCTGCTGTTGCTGCCTTTATTGAGTCCATGCCGCAGCTGAGATTTACTTTTAGGGTCGGCCAAAAGGTCAGCTGAATCAATGTCCCAAATTTGTAAAGTTTTTCTGGTTTTTTTTTTTTGTTTGTTATATTATCGTTAAACTGATTTTACTTTGTCAACTTATTGTCTTAAATACCCAATAAATAGTAGAGTTTTGTAACTAAGTAAAAAGTATTTTTATTTCATATTACTTACAATTTAGTACTTAACTTAACAGGGTCTATCAAAATACAAAGCTAAATTAGCTAAGGGATTAAGCTTAGTATATTTTGACTTAACTTTTAAATAAACCTTCAAGTTAAAGGATAGCAAACAAGATCCATCCAAGGAAAGACTTAAAGTATTTATTTAAATGTAATTTTTGTCAATATCAAACTGATCTTTAAAAAGAGCATACAAATGCTTGCGTTAACACAAAAAGATTTATTTGTAAAAGTTTGTTGCTATTTTTTATCGCATTTTGTGCATCTTATTACTCTCATTTTTCGGCCCGAACATGACAAATAAATACAAAATAATAATGAAAAAACAATAACAATGCCGGCAACAACAAGCTTGTAATTCGTAAAGCATTTTGTCATTGTTGCAAGTCAGCAGGAGATCTTTCACTTTTAACCTTTCGAAACAAGAAACAAAAAAACAAGTAAGAAGTCTTTAGTCGAGAAATCCCGACTAGATTATACCCTGAACACTATACTTTAAGCGTACAGTCAGTGCTTGCAAGTATGTGTGTGTGTGTGTGTGTGTGTGTGCGCATACTGCTTACTTGACTTAACTTCAATATTTCATATCTCCGGTGTTTCTCAACCGAATTTAATACAAATTTCTTAAATTGTCGTTATTTCGTCTAATGTTTCAAACTGCATCAAAAAGTTTGATCATTAAGTTTGCCAAATTCAAGATTATCGATCACATGTGTATATCGGAAATGGGAAGAGTTATCGAAAATTTGAAACAAACTCGTACTGCCTAGGGATTAGTCGAACTTATGTTTCAAATCTGGAGTCTCTAGCGCTTATAATCTCTGGGATCGCCGAGTTCATACATACGGACGGACAGCCCGACAGACGGACATGACTATATCGACTCGGCTGTTGATGCTGATCAAGAATATATATACTTTATGGGGTCGGAGATGCTTCCTTCTGCCTGTTACATACTTTTGCACAAAACCATTGTACCCTTTTTACCCATTTTCAATGGGTTCAGGGTATAAAAAAACAGTCAAGCGATTTGCTTTTATTATTTTATTGACAATTAAACCAATTGAGGCAAAAGGGAACTCTACGATGAGTTAAGCAGCCCAACAGTTAAAGTCTGGAAGTCGCGGTGTCCCGTGGGCTGCTGCAACAGTTGCAGTTGCAGTTGCAAGTCTGTGAGTTTGTGTGATTTATAGATGCAACGCGTGTTTGTAGCATGTGAAAAATGAATGCGAGATTTATAACATCAGCCTAATTGAATGTTTGATCCTGTGCATAAATAACCAAATTAATGAAAATGAATTTTAATAAATTTCTCAATTGCATGTTTAACTCGAACGCACACTGCGCCACCACAAAGTAGAGAGAGAGGCAAACGCAATCCGCAAGTCCATAACCAATGAATCCCGGCTAGACACGCGGCCCATAACGATGTCCTGCTGAGCATGAGTAATGCTTCTCTATTAGGCGCTGCATCACTCCTGCTAATGGAGCCCATGCAGCTCATGGTTGCTCTTGCAAGCAGTTGCAAGCTACACCAGCAGCTGCAGTTGCGCATCGGACTCGGAAGCGATGTTGTCATTAGGCTGGTCACCTTTTTGCATGAGAGGTTCGCTCCCAGTCTCAGATTGCCTGCATACAATGTACGCGTATGTCATTCACCCGCTTAATTATGAAGAAATGTATCCGTTTTTGTGATAATTAATGGCGCCATTGCCATCAGATCATTTTTGTGCTTGTTTTCGTCTCTTATTCCATTTGGGTTAGTTCAATTCACATATAATTGGGCGGCAACATTGCCGCATGCCCTTGCCCATGATCGGATCGGCTGGGATCGGTCGTTCTTTTGATTTTTACCTCCAAGCGACAACAAATGCAACAAAAGTCACAACTCCAAAAAGGAGCATTTTGGCCATGCATCGCTTGGCATATTTTTTGACATGCCCGTTGACAACTTCAATTAACGAGTGCTCAGTGCTTGTAATTAGCGCATTTTTCATTCTATACCCTTTACTGAAAATGAAACAAAATACACGATCAGCGCAATTTTGGCATACCCCAAAATGAGAAACTTCATTCGAACAACACAAAAAGAAAGAAGAGACTTCTCTTATTTTTGGGCAGCTGAAACAGCCAAACATACATAAGTAAGTATCAACTGATATCGGCTACGATCAACAGAAAGGAAATGGAAGCCATTTGTCATCATCGTCATGAACAATGCAACAACAATTCCTACAACGACAACAACACAACACAACTCCACATTGCATTTGTTTGTGAGCACTTCCTATGGGTAAGCGGGAGCGGGAGAGTTAACAACAACAAAAAATGTCAATATGCGTCAATGCCTGGCCAGGTTCTATGCCTGGAATTTCTAATATAATAATGAAGCGTGCTTTGGGCTGGGCAGCGTCTGGAATTTGTAAATGTACACCCTACAAGCGACTAAACAAAATGGGTATGATAGTGTCAGGTATCAGGTAATACAAAAGAAAAGTCGCAGAGGAACTTAATCTTTAATGATAAGCAAATCAAACTAATTGAGAATAAATTGTATACCAGATTGGACAGATATCTTTTTTATTTTAATTGGTCTTTTTACATTTTAATTAAATATTTTGAAATTAAATATATTTTCTCTGAAATATGAGCTGGTATTTCGAATACGACTGTTGAATGCGATAAGTTTACCAAATCTGTTGAATTTATACAGCATGAAACATGCATAAATATAAAATCAAATATTACAGGATATTAAAGTTGTTCGAAGTTGTCATTTCTCTCATTTGCTTAGGTTTCTACCAAGCACTAAAGTGTCGAATTTTGACATTTTGAATAGTCGCATAAATCAGAGACACCTCAAACGAAACGAAATATTTTGAGAAAGCAGATAGAAAAGTATTTGAAGACGCAGCGGCACCTGCCAGCTCGGCTTTATGTCTTCGTTTGGGCCGCCAATTGAAATGCAGCAGACAACGTTCAGACATGACGACAATTTGTCTACGATTAATCTATGTCCCAGAGACAGTAATGATAGAGCGACTGTGGATTTATAGTTCCGGGCAAATTGAGTAAGTGCCAAAGGAAAACAATGGCTCTCGAAAAGTAAAAGTGTGCATATCTTTGGGTGCTGCTCCTTGGTTGGCTGCTTTGGTTTCGTTTCGGCCATAACTTGAGCCGAGAACAAAAAAAAATCAACTTGGCAACAATGGCTGGCAAAAGACAGAGGGACAATCGTTTTTGGCCGCATAACGCTGCCAGCAATCAAAATCACGTCACGATTGCAATGTGCCTGAATGTGCAGCTGAAGCAAAATGCTCGAAAGCAGCGACGCGACTCCGACTTGCAGCACTCGCTGGGCATTTTCACACTCATAAACGGCACATAATCATAACGAAAGTGCGGCTTGAAGAGTTTTGTGCGAGTTACGACATCCACAACAGTCAGCGAACAACAGTTAATTGAATAAAGTTTTGTAAACGTAAACAGTTTGTAATTGCTCGATTGCAGCAGATTTACACAAAACGAACGCATTTATACTCGCCAGATATGCCAGATTATTTGTTATTATTTGTAAATATGTGTAGTTTGGCTTTGGGTTCGCTTTTGGGTTTCATGTCTGCCAGGAGCCATAATTGAGATGCCTTTGAAGCGATAATAAATTATGAAGCCGAAAAATGAAACGAAAACGAAAACATGAACATGAAAACGACCAAAGCGCACAAGAAAGTTAAATACTACTACCACTATATACAATACTCTACAAGCGAAACGTGGCTCTGAGCTTTGAGGTGACTGACTTTTTTTTAATGTCTCGGCATTTTTTCGCTTTTGCTATCGGACCAAAGCATTCATTGGCTGTGGCATGCATCACCGGCAGCAGCAGCAGCAACCCAGACGATTAGGCCAGGGATTAGGCACAGTTTAACTCAGCCATAAATTAAAAGTTTTTGGCCAAAAAGGTAACGGGAATGCCAGCAAGCATAAAGCTAAATACAACGGTTAGACCCCGTCACAAGCATAACATGAAAAGGGAAACTGAAATCCGTTGATGGGCACATTGAACCCATTTAAAGGATTTTGGCTCGAACAGGATTTGAGTGAATTTTCAAGTTCAAGTAAAAGAGAACCGAATGCAAATCACAAATTAAATAATCTCTCTCTATCCCACTCACTTTGTTTTCTACATATAACAAGTAAAAAATGCATTAATATTATTCGCAAAAACGTAATTTTCTACCACTATTAATATATTTCTCTGTATCCAGATCTTATAGGCTTAAAACGTTTTGAAACTCGTGTAGCAGTTATGCTTATCAGACATTTACCATTTACATAACTATAACATCACACCAACTACTTTGTTACATCAAATGGCAAAAAATATATATATATTTATATATAAATGGCAACATTTTCATATTTCTCACAATTGCGCAATGGGACAAAAGGTTTTTATTTTGAATGAATAATGCCGAAAAAAAAGTAATTGAGAACTGTCATGCAATCAGATATGATGCGAATAATTCAACTGCAAAATCTTAGCTCTTTTCATTTTTTCCTACTGCCACTGCCTGCAGTTAGCGACTCAGCGCAGTTCGCATTTCAGTTGGGCATTTGTTTGCTTGGCCCCCACTGAACAATTAGCAGCGCATTGCGTGTCCACAGTCTGCGGCAGGACGGCAGGCGGGATGGCTGCAACAGGGACACATCTTAGCCAAGTTTGTGTGACTCGTGATCTGCCCTCATGGCCTTACCTATGCTAATGGCAGCCAGGTCAGGCTCACTTTGTATATATATGTATATATGTATATATGTGTGTACGTGCATGTGTATGTATGTATGTATAGTTGGACACGTGTTTTGTTGCAGCGTCTTACAATTTCCTGGTTCCTCTCTGTCAATACTATCGGCACTATCGATTTTAGCCAACGGCGTTGCACGGCCTCAGCTTGCCTCATAAAAAAAAACTAGCAAAAAACAAACTGAAATGGAAAAAGAGAAGAGTCGTCTCTACACAACAAAATACAAAAAGAAAAAACAGAACATCGATTTGTAGCAGCGCCTGCGCAAAGCGTGAAATTTATGCGACCCACACGCAGCGCCACTCACACGACCACGACCCAAGAGTAGCAGCAGCAACACAGCAACAACAGCAACAACATTAACAACAGCAACACCAACAGCAGCAGCCACAGAGCCACAATATCACCCAGCCAAAGTTGTAGTCGAAGTTGAAGTTGGAGTCGATGCCAGCAAAATTTCATTTCTCGCAATAAATCCATGACTGATTTATGTACTGCACAATCGTTACAAATCACAAACGTTTACTGAATGAGCGTTTGTCTCACTCTCTTCTCGTTCGAAAAGCGAGCGAACAGAGGATGAAGAGGAAGAACAAGAGGGAGACAAAAAGTGACAGTGTCTGTCTGTCTGACTGTCTATCTGTCTGTACTGTCACGTGCTGACTTTCAGCTTCAATCAGCTCTTCTTCACTCGCAGCTGAATTGCATTTGAATTAATTAAGAAAAAAGTAAATAAAGAGGAAGCGTCTTCAAGTACTGGCTGAAGAAGATCACGAATCAATCAGTCTTTTATTTTCCTTTTCTTACCGAGCAAGCACAAATTTGTCAAATACAGATTTGGACAAAACAATAAATGCAACAGCGAATGTCTCCATTATGTCCACACATGAACTAGATGTAAATCTTTCGTGTTTGCTTTTGTGTGTGTGTGTGTTTAGGAGTTAAACAATTGAATGGGCCACTGACATGGACAAAATCGATCAAGCCAGAAGACAACTGCAGCACAATCCGAAATCCACAACAAGCATCTACAGAATGGCAGCGAAGCAAAAGATTTACATACTCTCGACACTCTCGAGTATCCGCAACGTTGCGACATTGTCCACGGTGCTGACCACTTAAGTTGACGTCGTCGTCGTCGTCGTCTCTTTGTGCCGAAGGCGCATGCCTGCAACGTCAACAACAACAACAACGACGACAACAACAGAGAGCCTGTTGCCTGTTTGCCCGGGTGTTGCCAACTTGGGACTTGGGACAAAAAGGATGACTAAATGCATGCAAGTTATTTAAATGAGACATTTTAAGAGTCAGTTCGTGGCAAGGCAGCAGAATGTGGACAGCTCTTCGGTTCCGGCTCTTGCGTAGCCTTTTAAATAGTGTATATAAGAGTGGGCATATCTACTTGATTAAGCATTTGTTAATATACAAAGGAAAAACTACAAAAAGAATATTATTTTAATTATAAACAGAAATATAATGATATTCCACATATTCTTAGGATTTCAAATTGATTTAAGTCAGAGCATTGCTACATCGACTTGCAAGTAGATGAACTAAAATATTAGCGTTTATGTTTATCTTGCAGCTGTTTTAGGGCAAATGCAGCCAATGCGAACTATTTGTGTAAAGACATTTTATTTGGTTCTGACTCTTTTCGCTTGGGTGTTTTTGGGCTGTCAAATTTGGGTAGCAGTTGACAGTTGACAGTTGGCATTTGGCCCGTTGGCGGGCAGCTAATTGTGTCGCATCTGCCCGATCGGTTCCGTAATGTATGCAGCTGGCTAACGGCGTCGAATTATAATTCAATTCAATAGAATAGAAACGATCATCGACCACCCGAGCGATTGTGAAAGACAAGACGATTGCCCATTTGACTAGGCGAGCTGCCAAGATTGGCTCATAAATTGTCCAAATTAATTCATTGTGGCACCATTGGCGACACCTACTTGTTGTCCGCTGGGAATTTCTCTGACCACTTGATCCGTAAGTCATAAATTGATAGTCTTTATTGAAACATCACTTTGGACACCACATAGGCACAACACCTAGCTGCTCAGTTCAAAGTTACCCGATCCCAATTGTATTTTATATGGAAAAACACACACACACAAAGAGACGAGAGAAGAGAGAGTTGGTAGAAGGGAGAAGAGGGACAGCATCAAGGTGGTCCCCGAGATGCTCCAAAGCGTTTCGGCCAACAGCAACGCTTTACTTGTGGTTGATGTTTTTAGCTTAGCGCTGCTCATTCTACTGTTTAGAACTGGTTTCGGCCTATGCCCAACCATAAGCATTATCTTCTGAGTGTATATATATTTATATTTGTCGTTTCGAATATCATTTTGTTTTGGGTGTTTTTTGCCAGATTCGAAATCAACCAATCGCCGCCGATTGTTAAACACTTTTACAGCTAGTTATGCAAATGGCCGCTGATTTTTTTCCTCTCTTCTTTTTTGGAAAGTCCGTTTAGCTCTAGGCGGTTTTATATATAGACAATGGAGTCTGCTTATCACAAAAGATGATCTTAGTCAATTTAAATAACATACAAGCTGAAATTCTGTATAATAACTTCATTAAATGGCCAGACATTAATCATACGGCGTGTTCAATTGATATTTAATTGGAACCGTTGTTAAAAATGCAACAACAGTTTGAGCAACGTCCTTTGGTGAATGGCCGTTTACAAATGGACAAGGTGCGACAGTATTTACAGGAGCATGTGCATCGACGAGATCGTGACGTCGTACCTCACATTACACGTTCCTTTGAAACATGCCGGAACAACAGTGTGTATGCTTAATGTGCGCTTTAATTTCCGTATCTCTTGCAGTTCAGGCTGCTAGGATTGAGTCCTATAACGGCTGTTCACCATAGCGTTAACGCGGAAACCTTTCTCAACTGCCCCGCCAAGTTGTGGAAGTCGGATGACCAATGCCTGGTCCAATAGGTCCAAGTATTTAACTCTTTTCAAATAAAAAATGAAACAGTTAAACACAGATCTATGGCATTTGATATTTAGATTAGGGTTAACTCAACTTTGATGGCCATAAACTTAATGATAGTTTTGTTTTTTATAACACAATTCGCATTCAAGGATCTTAATTCTCTCTGAAACAAGCGAGTAGTCTATACAAGCTTAAAAGTCCAAAATTAATTGAAATAATCTTAATAATAATAATAATCTGCAGCTGGAAAAGAACAAAAAGCGATGAAAAAGCAACAAAACAACAACAAATAGCAAACGGACGCAAAGTGGCAGCTTTTGCACTGCTTAGGCAAAGCAGTGCAAAAAGAAAAAAAGTGCCGTTAGAAAGAAGTAAAATTCTACTGCGCTTGCATATAAGGAAATTCTGTATAGCAGGCAGCTTTTGAGTGCAAGAGTAGATGGTTTAGGGAATGGGAACTGGAGAGTGGAGAGTGCAAGTTGCCGGCGGTGGTGGTTGTACAGGATTATTGGCTGTTAAATACGTTCAACCGTTACTTCTCAAAACAATCATCAAATTTAGTTAATTATATGTGGTTAATCTTTGAAATGGACAAAAAATAAATAAGTATGAAATATTGAATTAAATGTAAACTATAAGGCTTACAGCACAATTAGATTTTAATGGTCTAAGCTAATAAACTCAACTGTTTCGTTAACAGCGCGATAACAGCGCTTCTGTCATTTTTGGGGTGGGCCTTTGGGTGGTTCTTGACCTGAGGCGCCACACAGGAACATGGCTAGAACTTTACTATAAACGGACGAAACTCAACAGGTTTAAGTTCAGTTGCTACAGGACATTCCTCGAGTGTGTATTGTGGAACAAAAAAATTATTCCTTGCCACGGAAAACAAATACACCGCTAACGGTCTTAACGGTACTTAAGTGCGTTACCGAAATAGATAATTGAATTCTGTTGTTGCACACATTAAATGTGGCAATAAAAAATAATAATAATAATATTTATTACCAAAATGTGTTCTCGATTAATCTGCTGAGTGACATCCAATCATTTTTTACACTGCGTATGCAGCTTAAATTGATAATTTTATGGCTACATATATTTAATATATATTTTTGAAGTGCCAATTTCATGTTTGGTGATGTTTGGTCATCATTTTTGATCCACAAATTTTTAGCTGCTCGATTTTTGGATCATTAATGTGTTGATTTATAACCGCGAGAGAGTTGATGACAATTTGTCAACGCAATTAAAACTTTAATCAATAAATGTGTTTGATGTGTGTGAAAAGTAAACGGATATGGTGTGTGTGTGTGTGTGTGTGTGTGTGTGTGTGTGTGTGTGTGAGTGCGGAAATTGTTTGACCAACGGCTATACACTGGCAGAAAAACGTAGACGTTGATAGATACTCGCACATAATCCTTTATTTGCTGCTCGCTATCAAATGTGGCTTCAATTAAACTGAAATTGCGACAGGACACACACAAAACTCAGACCCCAGCCTGCTGCTCTGCTCATCCATCAAATTTGTTTTACGCGACATGACGATGTCGGCTTGAGCAGCGCGGGCGGTAAGGAGTGGGAACGGGGGAGCTTGTGTTTTGTGGGTGTTGCCCATATGTGTTTATTTATCCGTTTTTGCAATTATTTTACGCGTCCCCCATTCAACTCATTACTGCAGGGCAGAAACTCTACAAGTGGTTGTGTATGTGAGTGTATGTGTGTGTGTGCGTGTGTGTGCGTGTTTTGTGGCATTGAATAGCAAGAGATCGTATTGAACAATTATGTATCGTTTTTTATGCAGCCATAAACGTTTGTGTTTATGAGGCGTTGCCAATGTGCTCACAATATGCTAAATGGTAGAGCAGCTAACAAATCGAATAGACAACAGCAACAACAAAGGCAACAGCAACTACAACTACACACAATGCAAAGGAAGGGAACAGAGACAACGGCTTTGGATGCAAGTGCTTCGGCATCAGCAACAGCTTCAGCATCGGCATCGGCATCGGCTGCGGCATCCACATGTATTAAGATCAACATTAGCAACTGCAAATCGAATCATCCTGCGGCACCTATTGGTGCGGGTGGTGGCAGCGGTGGTTTGTTTCTGCTCCCTCAACACACCTCCCATCACAATCTGCAGCTCGATAAAATTTCTGTGCGCTCGATTAGTTCTGAGGATATATCGAATGGTGGCAGTGGCAGATGTTGCAGTGCCGCTGCACGAAATCCGGCCATAAAAACGGGACGACGCCTGCAATTGATGCAGGTGAGTAAAGAAGGCGAGGATGGTGGAGGGGGGAGTAGGGGTAGTGATAGCACTTGGCATAAATTAGCAAAGCGTATGCATCTTAATTAGCACAAGAGCTGTGTGGCAAACGATGGCAAAATGGTTAGTCACGTGCCTTTCGGCTTAAATGAAGTGACTCGATTAGCTACACCACAGACGATAAAGACTAATCACTCTTTTAATACACACACACACATACACACAAATGAGAATAGATGGTCCTGGTTGTGTGTGCGTGTGTGTGTGTATGTGTTTAGCAACTCTTCGGCACTGTAATGAAAGCTTTTGTATACATTTTGCAGATGATAATTCTACCATTTATACCAATATTGGCATTGATTGTGCAAACATCGCTAACACTGCAGGAGATATTGGAGTACAGAGCCGATGTGGCAGACATTGAGACACAGGTGAGTAAGAAGTATTCAAGTGGATCGAGGTGTAAGATACCCCTTAGGCAGATGCGAAACAGGTAAATCCTGGAACCGTTCTTTGATTTGCAAGAGACTATTTCTTAAAGAACTTGGGTTTATTAATATTAGTTATCAGTCTACAGAGAATTCAAACAACTCAAAGGTATGCTGAAAGGCTTTTAAAAAAGATTAAAAATATATATTGCATATAAGACAAAATAATATTACAGTAAGATCTATGGACGGGTTTCAGGCCACGAAAAATTCAACAAAGGTGTAATGATGATAAAAATAAAATGTTCAACAGTATGAGATATTGCTGTAAAAGATAATTGATTTCATAACTATATGAGAACATTCTTATAATATTCAAAACAAATTGGTGTTTTAGCAAAAGAAAAATTATAAGTCTGTAGAGACTTTATACTTCAATCGTAGATTTCTCTTTCCGCTTATTTCATACATTTGTCACACAGTCCACATTTAAACTATTTTACCCGCTCAAAAGGGGCACAGTGTATCAAGTAACAAAAGACAACATAGACAGTGTGAAAGCGAGAGAGAAAGATGGAGAGCTAGAGCGAGCTTAATTAAAATATATTGCTGAAATTCAATCATACGTCAAGTATGTACGATGGCAAACGACTCATGTTTGAGCTCTGGCGTCGCTCAATGCTCACTTGACCAGCAAACAGATGTTGCAAGCCTTGTGCAAGTGTCCTGTAGCCATGGTAATGTTTATTGCGCAGGTAGTGTGGTAAGTGGAAAGAGAGAGGTGGGAGCACTCTTCGTGGCACTCAAGAAACTCAGCAGGAGCTTTGAGTGGCGCAAGGACTTTCCTTTAACTACGCTCCCTGTTTACTTTTTATGCAAATGCGTGCGCAAAATATGAGAGGGAAATAATAAAAATATTGCTTGATGCTGAAGTGAATTGATAGGCAAAATATGCAACGGCACAAATATAAGTTGTGTTCTCTACGATGGCGTAGAAGAGGGGACCTAGCGGTAAACACACAGGAAATGCGAACTGAAGGACAGACAGCCCCAGAATTAGGTCACGTACTTAGGTATTCAAAAACAGGAAATAACTAAGGATAGCCACGAAAACTGCATACTCTAGAAGTATCAATAGCTCAAGGTGTGGGTCGGGTGGCGAGAGTGTGTGTGTGTTTTTTGATAACTAAATGTGCCACATAGTGTGACAAACTCGTAGAGAATTGAGCAATTGGATTACTTACAGCAACTGAACATGAAGTTGCGGAGTGGACAAATCTTTAATAGATTGCAAGCAATGCAAACTAATAATTGATATGTAAATTAATTTAATCCAAAAGTAAAAGTAATCCACAAAGTAAAATTAACTTCTTTGTTGTCGAAATCTATAGAATCTTAAATACACTTTATTCATTTTACGTTCGAAAAAGAAATTTGATATAAATCTTTTGTCCGCTCCATTACAAAAATAATGAAAACTTTTTTACAAGCAATACGCAAAAAAAAAAAGGAAACAGGATGGAAATACATAAATCCATTAATATTTTATTTCCATTATTAAATTGTTAGTGTATCTTTAAGCAAACTTCACAAAGAATATACAGTGTTGTTACTTCCTTTAAGTAATGAATAAGTATATGCAAGAAAATAGAGAAAACTTGATGAATTATTCAAAGCGTTACCAAGTAGACGACTAACCAATCAACACCACACCTAGACTAGGACAAAGCTCTCAGACAACTGCGCAAAAGGACACACTTACACGTTGATAATCTTGTTTTTGTATGTATTTTTCCTTTTGCCGCCCATTTCAGGTGACGATTGCAACGGACTTGGGAAAAGTTGTCACACGGCTGCAACTGGAACGTTCCGAGGTGGCCTTCTATATCTTTACCAATGGCAGCAAGCAGCGGTAAGTTGATTAACGTTGTGTGTCGTTTGCGTTTTCGTTATCTTTTCTTCGTCGTTGCTTTTCTGAACCATAACAATGGCCGCCAACGAGTGCAAATTTATATGTTTTCCAGCGCCAATCTGACACAACGTTTTACGAACACGGATCATGCCTTGAACAACATGACCACTTGGAGCGAGATTAGTGTGCCCACGGCGCCCGATGAGGATGAGGATGACCGCGAGGTCATGTTAAATCGTAATGAGTTTCAGAGTCGTCTCAACGAGTTCAGAGAACGTGTGCGCCTCGAGCCCGAGGATAGCTCCATTACCGAAGTCATGAATTGGTATGCATCGATTAATCGCGGGCTACTTCATCATTTGAATGAGCAGATTAAGGAGACGGACAACAGTGGCGTCTGGCGGTGAGCTAACTCTGTATTAAATTGTTGCGCATGTCGTTTTTACTTTTAATTGTTAGTTATTGAAATTAAAGAACGATTTTAGAGGCATTCGAGTTTTGAGGTCACGGGTTTTAATACAAAACATATTGATAATAAATACGGAAACAATTAAATCTTATTTTATTTGAACGATAATACAAATTTAGGCCGAACTATATGTACATATATATATAGATCTTTATTGATTGACTGACTGCTATCACCGCATAGCCCAAACGGCAAGCGATTTATTTTTTCGTTAAGTATACTATTTTTAATCACTTAGATTACATTTTTCACAAAATGTTCAAAGTTTTCCAAATTCAAGATTTTTTTGTTATCGATCACATGTGTATATCGGAAACGGGAAAAGTTATCGAAAAGTTGAAACAAACTTGTACAGCCTAGGGATTAGGCGAGCTTATGTTCCAAATCTGGAGTTTCTCGCTCTTATAGTCTCTGAGATCGACGCGTTCATACATACGGACAGACGGACGGACGGACGGACAGACGGACATGGTATATATATATAGATCGACTTGGCTCTTTCTGCTAATCAAGAATATATATACTTCATGGAGATGCTTCCTTCAGCCTGTTACATACTTTTGCACAAAACCATTATACATTTTTAACACCTTTTTCAATGGGTTCAGGGTATAAAAACTCGGTACGCTTCTTACACTTTGATTTTGAAGGTCATTAGAAGCAACAGTTTCTATCATCATTTTAATCTTTTGTTGTTCTTTTATTAATAGTTATCTGGTGGGCTTTAAAAATCTCCTAAAGAGCATTGAGTGCCAGAACATAGCCACATCATTTGGCATACGATACTATGGACGTGGCCCACTGACCGCTGAGAATTTCGTCTCCTATGTGCGTTATGAGTTTATGGCACGGGAACTGATAAACTCCACACTGAACTATGCGCCAATGCTAAAGCCCATGTATACGAACATAACCAGTACAAAGAAATTCCATCGCGTTAAGCTCATGTAAGTATGGAGCGGCTTTCGGATAGTAAAGGGAAGTTCAAAACTATGTTTATTATAGGAGCAACATGGTGCTGAAGAACAAGCCAAATATATCGGACGAACGCAGCGCAGTTGAATACAACGAATTCATGCACAATTACACAGATGATCTGAGAATACTACAAAAAGCACTGCGCCGTCTCATCAAGTATGTATTAGTCTTGAGGCAGAGTTTTAGGATCGTAAGATGGTACACAACCATAAATTATTCGTAATATCCTTTAAATCTAGCTACAAATCGTCAGAAAGCGAAACATGCATTCACTTTTTTTTTATTATTAATCTATAACTAACCTTATTTGCCTTTTGGTCATACGATTCAAGTTACAAAACAAAGCTACAAAATTATAAGACGGTTTTTTGATAAAATATCATTGTGTGTGGCATTTGCAGGGAATATGTGGACAAAACTTTGGTAGAAGCGGATCGTAAGGAGGCAATTGGCATAGCTATTCTTGTGGTTGTGCTTTTGGTATCCCCAATTATTATCATACTAGTCAAGAATGCAGCTGCAACCATACAGGTAGATAATACCACTAGAACTACAATGAAAAGTAAGCAAACTATGTTTCAATCACATTTCGCAGTTGTACGCAATGAATTTGTCCATAAAAGCAAAAGAATTGAAACGTGAAAAACGCAAAAGTGATTCGTTGCTCTTTCAAATGTTGCCGCCCAGCGTTGCAATGCAGCTAAAGCAAACGCAACAGGTGAGTGCGTGTGCGTGTGCGTGTGCGTGTGCGTGTCTGTGTATTTAATTTACATGTAACCAAACTTTGGTACAGGTACCCGCTGAGCTGTACGAGGCAGTTACCATTTATTTTAGTGATATTGTTGGCTTCACCGAAATTGCGGCTGAATGCACGCCACTGGAGGTAAGGTTTTGCAATTGGTATTAAGGTACAGTGGAACTTCGTTGCAAGAAACATGCTTAAGTTGTAATTGTGGAGACGAAAATAAAATATATTACTTATTAAAGATGTGCGAAATTTGCATGTTGTTATACATTGCGAATCCTCTTTCTAACTAAATTATTATTATTAATGGTAAATACTTTGGAGGAAATAAAAACTGCAATTATCAAACTACAGTTATCAAATGTGTGAAAATTCCTAAAAAGGAAAAAAAACATTTTGATAAATTACTTAAAATCATCTCAAGACTTGAACAGAATTACACAGTTTTTCAACTTAAAGTCAAACACTTTAAAAGCCAAGCTTCTCCATAACGAGGGACCACTGTAGCATTAAAATTAAGAGTTAATTCAGAACATTCATTGTAATTGAAATGCGGCAATTTATTTGACAGGTGGTGACCTTTCTCAATTCGATTTATCGCGTGTTTGACGAACGCATCGAATGCTATGATGTCTACAAAGTGGAAACCATTGGCGACTCCTATATGGTTGCCTCCGGGCTGCCCGTGAAAAACGGTAATTTATGCAAATTTTGCTGTCAGTCGGGACATGCAATTACCCAAGCTTCCCAAGCCCGAAAATTCTTCCCCTATCTCTCTTTCTGAATCTCTGTTTGGCGCTAATTTGACTGTGTGTGCCTGGGCGCCCTAATTTATGCTGCGAAATGTTTGCACAGCTTGCTACACGCGAAAAATTAAACATATGTTTGTCTGCTATACCCTTAACTCCAACCCGCAGGCAACAAGCACATCAGCGAGATTGCAACAATGGCCCTTGATTTGCTGGACGCCTCTGCTGTCTTTCGACTACCCCGCGCCGGCGATGAGTTCGTGCAGATACGCTGTGGCGTCCACACAGGACCCGTTGTCGCCGGCATTGTGGGCAGCAAAATGCCTCGCTACTGTCTGTTCGGTGATACTGTGAACACCGCATCACGCATGGAGAGCACCGGAGAGGCACAAAAGATACATATCACCGAGGAGATGCACGAGGCGCTCCAACAGGTGGGCGGCTTCAGGACAGAGCATCGCGGTCTCATCGATGTCAAGGGTAAGGGACTGATGAGCACCTACTTTCTCACATGCAAGGATGGTCCGGTCCGGTTGCGTGAGGAGATCTCCTGGTGTGCCGACATGCAGCCTGTGTTCCTTGATCATCTCAAGCTACACCCGCCGACCAACTACAAGCTGCCTAAGCGAAAATGAGCGAACGACGACAGCGCGCAAGCAACAATTTCCCAATAAGCAAATTACTACTGTTATCCACCCCTCATATATGTACTATATATGTCTAGATTTTTTGTGTGTCTATGTGTGTTAGTATGTGTTTGTCCTACTTATTCAATCACGCCCACTGGGCGTTATTAGCCCATCCGTATAATATGCAGCATGGCAAGAAAATAAATATGTATGTTACACAGTTAAGTACAAACTATTTGATAGTTACAACTGTATGTTTGTAGATTTACCAACCCTTCATTTCTTTCTTTAAAAAAAAATCCTTTCTGATGCTATCATTTTGCATAAACATATGCTCTTAGACATATGGAATCTCAGCGACAAACTGGAGCACAGTAAAAGTTCTACTAATACACAATCCTATTGCGTGAAACATTTCTCTTCATATTTATAAACGATAAATCCTTACAACTTTAATCTTAACTCAAAATTATTTTACTTTCTACCCTATTATTTGAATTTATATAAAAAATAAAGCTTTTAATCGAATCTACTTTTAATTGAACTTGAAAAAGTGTTCACTTTATAAATGTTCATGGATATGCAATATGGATTGATAAAATATTTTTAAAGTGCATTTAATAAATACATAAATATATATACATATACGTATGTCTGTATGTCTGCAAATGCCAAATCTATGTAGTTAATGCTAGTTGCTCGGAAAATAAATGTTATACTCATTGAAAACGTAATCGAAGAAAATCATGAATATTATTGCTTTAAATTTTAAAGTCTGTCTGATTAATCAGATACTGTTGGTGGGTCTTGTCTATAGCGATCGGGGCTCCTTTTCTAGAAATAGCGATGCGGAGTTTCAGATGCTTATTGCTGGCGGTTATGTGCCCGATAATGTGAAATTTGTAAATAATTTGGTATCCATACGAACGGTACACTATGTTAAATTTCCAGGGGATAATCACTTTTGCACCGGCATCATTATCAGCAGTCGGACAATTTTAACAGCAGCGCATTGCGTCACAGAGTAAGAAAGTTTTTTTTTTTTACATCAGTCAAAAGTGTGTTTTTGGTATACTGTAGCAGGCACAAATCGACTGTGAATCCAAACTACTTACTAATCTTGTTTGGGATTATATATCGCCTTTCGGATTATGAAAAGGATGACTCCCGACGTTTGGATCTCATTATAGTACATCCGAAATATCAACGATATACGAAATACGATGTAGCTTTGCTGCGTTTGGTGAAAAACATTCCACGAAATATGCGATTAGCGAAGCCGTTCTCCAAGGCAAAGAGCATGGAATTTCGTGAAGGGTTAAAGTGCTTCACACTTGGCTGGGGTCAGCAGTATCCGGTAGTATTCTCAGTTTATCTATTAACTATTCCATTCTATTATTATGTCTTTTGGTAGCATGGTCCGTATGCCAATGAGATTATGTTCCTAGATGTCATCGTTCGTCCATCCGAATACTGCAAAGATTTGAAAAATTTTGTGGCCGACGAAAATATCTGTGTGGAACCAGAGAACCAGGGGCAAGTTTGTCCTGGTGATATGGGCGGTCCGTTAGTGTGTGAGGACCACCTGGCTGGCGTTATTGGTGGCTCACTGGGCCCTTGCGAGGAGATCAAGGCAATGAAGTTTGTTAACTATTCTAAAATAGTGGATTGGGTTGACGCGACTGTTGATAGTATGTCCTGTAGCAACAAAAATTGGCTTTCACCCTTAGTATTTGTGCTGCTTCTGACAGTTGTCTTACTCTAAAACGTCGAGCAGTGTTGGCAAAGCTTGATAAACTTAAAGCCGTATTTTGATTGCAAACATGTATACAAATTTTAAAATATTTTTTTGGTATCATATTACAAAGTTATAAGTATTTTGTCTCCTAGGCGAATGCTTAGTTGACATGTAAATGGGAGTTTGTATACTGTACAAGCGAGCTTTTGTCAGTGAACAATATTGTTCATGCTAATAACATTATAACAATTTGTTAAGTTAACAGATGATCTTTATTTCCGGACAATTAAAATCAAACACCATTCAATTTCCATTCCGACTTAGATGAGAATGAGATCTTGACACCCAGATGTGTTTTGCGAAGTCAGGCCTCACTCTAAATATTCCATCTGCCGTCACACAAAAGGTTTCGCAGGTTGGACACGACACTTGTTGGGTACCAAGGAGTGGTAAAAGTAGAAGGACTACAGGCTACACAGAGATGTTTTAGGTGAAAATAATTATCTGCAAAACTAAGTAGCTGGAGTCAGTTGCTTGAATTACAAATTATATACTCGTTGAAATCGTAGTTCGAGCAAGGCATGAATATTATAACTTTCATTTTTAAAGTCTGGCTGATTAAGCAGATACAGTTGGCGGATATTGTGTATGGCGATCGGGGCACCTTTTCAAGAAATAGCGATGAAGATTTTCAGATGCTTATTGCTGGCGGTTATATACCTGATAATCTGAAATTTGTGAGAAATTTGGTATCCATACGAACGTTACGAGCCATTAATTATTCTGGCGATAATCATTTTTGCACCGGCGTTATCATCAGCGGTCGCACAATTTTAACGGCAGCGCATTGCATCGCAGAGTAAGTGGAATTTTTGTTTTTTTTTAATCTCATGCCGCGAAAATGACAAAAATTCGGAATTTGTTTATTTCGTAGCACGCACAGGGCTGTTATGAATCCAAAGGGCATAGAAATCGTGTTCGGTTGCGCTTATCGCCTTGAGAAATATACCAAGGACGATTGTCGACGTTTGGATCGCATTGTGGTACATCCGAGATATCAACGATATACCAAATACGATGTAGCTTTGCTGCATCTGGAGGATCGCATTCCAACCGACATGCGCTTTGTAAGACCGATCACCCAGCGAAAGATCGTGACTACTTATGAGGGATTGAAGTGCTTCACACTTGGCTGGGGTCAGCTGTATCCGGTACTATTCTCTGTTTATCCATTAACTATTCCATTCTATTATTATGTCGTTTGGTAGCATGGTCCGTATGCCAATGAGATTATGTTCCTAGATGTCACCATTCGTTCATCCGAATTCTGCAAAGATTTGGAAAACTTTGTTGCCGATGGAAATATCTGTGTGGAGCCAATGTCTGAAGGACAAGTTTGTTCTGGTGATATGGGCGGTCCGTTGGTGTGTCAGGATGAGCTGGCTGGCATTATTGGTGGCTCACGTACCGCTTGCTCGAGCGTCAAGGCAATGAAGTTTGTTAGCTATTCTGAAATAGAGGAATGGATTGACGAGACTCTTGATAGTCTGTCCTGTAGCAACAACAATTGGCTTTCACGCTCAGTTTTTCTGCTGATTCTTTTGACAGTTGTCTTACTCTAAAACTTCGAGCAGTGTTGGCAAACGCCGATTAATTTAAAGCGTAATATTAATTGTAATAAATGCATTTTCAGCATGCACAAAAAAAAAAATACTCAATATTAGTTGAATGATAGTTTTAAATTATTTGTTGGCATTGATCATATATAGTTATAAAAGTTTTGCAGCGAGTTGGCAGCACTGATTATATTTGTATTTTCTCTCCTCGCCGAATGCTTTCTACAAGCTCTTAGCCCAAAACAGCTGATTGACTCTGCACAATGAATATGTAACCAAGGACAATATAATTGAAATATACCGCTCACAATGCTGCAAATAACTCGAAATACAGTCAATGTTGCGCTACAACGTTGGCGGCAACGGAAACTACTCTCAACGTGGTCTCCGCTGGCGACCGCCTTCAATGTGCCTCCAGCAAAGCGCATAAATTTTACACGAGACGATGTTGTAAGTAAAAACCAAACTACAGCCAGAAATGTTCTAAAACTTACTTACCTCCATTCCAGGGTCTATTTCGCATGCCGGAGCTACGTAACGCTGAGGGCTTCTATTTGCTGCGCGAGAATGTGGAACGCTCCACGCAGGAGCTAATTGGGGAAGCCACCTCTAACCAGCGTCACCGTAAAATGGTGGAAATCTTTGATGAGCTCTCCGATTCGCTGTGCAAGGTTGCTGATTTGGCTGAATTTATACGCATTGCGCATCCCAAGAACAAATATATGCAGGCAGCGGAACAGGCCTGCATCAGCATTTGTGGTATTGTGGAGAGCCTCAACACGCACAAGCCGCTGTATCAGGCGCTCAGCAAGGTGGTGCAACATGGTGATTTCTTGCCAACTACCGACGTGGATCAGCATGTGGCAAAATTGTTTCTGTTCGATTTTGAGCAGTGCGGCATTCATTTACCTGAGGATGAGCGCCTGCGTGTCGTTCGCCTCAACGATTATATTTTGCAGCTTGGCCAGAAGTTCATGAATGGCGCCGTGCAGCCAACGACGCTCTCGCGCCGCTGTGTGCCGGAGGACATACGACAATAGTAAGTGAAGCAAACTTTTCAAATTGTCTCCCTGATGTTAAACGAATCTCGTTTTATTTCCCCACAGTTTTCCGTCTGATGGTGAGAACATTATTGTAACTGGACTTTGCACCAATGCCTCAAATGTGCAGATGCGCGAGGCCGCATATCGTTTGTACTTGCAGCCATCTGATAGCCAGGAGGAGCTGCTTAAGGATCTCTTGCTATGCCGCTATGAACTGGCACGGAGCTGTGGCTTCGAGACTTATGCCCATCGTGCGCTTAAGGGCAGCACCATGGAGCGACCCGAACTCGTTGCTGAATTCATAGATGAATTATCGGAGCAGCTGCATCCGCGTGCCGAGGCTGACTTTGCCCAAATGAGCCAAATGAAGGGCAAGGAAAGTGGCTTGAATAATGCCCTGGTAGAGATCTGGGATACACCGTACTTTACCACACAGCTTAAGCGACAATCGCTGGAGGAGCAGGCCAATGAGTTTTTGCCCTTCTTCTCACTGGGTGGCTGTATGGAGGGCCTGGATAATCTGCTGCACTCGCTCTATGGCGTGCATTTGCAAAATACCGAAATGGAGCCGGGCGAGAGTTGGCACAGCGACATCTACAAGCTGGCCGTGGTGCACGATCAGGAGGGTCTGTTGGGCTACATCTACTGCGATTTCTTCGAGCGCAGCGGGAAACCCAATCAGGATTGCCATTTCACCATTCAGGGTGGCAAGCGACTGGCTGATGGCACCTATCAGCTCCCCATTGTGGTGGTCATGCTGGGACTGGCACAGCCACGCTGGACAGGACCCACACTGTTGTCCCCCGCGCGCCTGGACAATCTGTTCCACGAGATGGGACATGCAATGCATTCGATGCTGGCCCGCACTGAACATCAGCATGTAACGGGCACAAGATGTGCCACCGATTTTGCCGAGGTGCCCAGCGTTCTAATGGAATACTTTGCCAGCGATCCTCGTGTGCTGCGCACCTTTGCCCGCCACTTTCAGACGCACAAGCCCATACCGGAGGATATGCTGCAACGGCTGTGTGCCTCCAAGCATTTATTTGCTGCCAGCGAGACGCAGCTGCAAGTCTTCTACTCGGCGTTGGATCAGGTCTATCACGGCGCTGCGCTGCAAGAGGGCGCCAGTACGACGCACGCGTTACGTCATGTACAAAATCGCTATTATGGATTGCCGTATGTGGAGAATACGGCTTGGCAACTGCGCTTTTCTCATTTGGTTGGCTACGGCGCCAAGTATTATGCTTATCTGATATCAAAGACTATTGCCTCATGGATTTGGCAGACGTACTTCGAGGCGAATCCCTTCAATCGCCAAGCAGGCGAGAAGTATCGTGCAGAGATCTTGGCTCATGGAGGAGCTGTGCCTAGCCGTAAGCTGGTGGCAAACTTTCTGCAGCGCGAATTGACGCCGAAAATACTAGCGGATAGTCTTATACACGAGATTGATGTGGATGAGTCGAAGATTAAGGAGCTGATCATTAGCAGAAACTAGCGTTAACTTATGATGTGTCACGAATACACTTGTAAATATTTTTTTGTTTTTAATTATAAATAGTTAACTGCTCCATTTTTTTGTACATAGCGAATTTGTTTATTGTTGGATTAGGCAGGCATCACAGAGGGCATCAGTTCCACACCCACGAATTCCTTGGCGATTCGCACTCCAAGGAAAAACATACCAAAGCTCTTTACAAGCATCCTGAAAAGTAAATAAAAAGTTTGGTTATGTAAACATATGCGGCAACATGGATTGAAATACAATGATCAGTGAGTTGTGGCACTTACCATTGGAATTCATTTTGGTAGATGTTACGAATGATGTTAAAGGGATTTCCAGCTTTTGCCATTGTGATGAAGAATTTTTTATGTTATTTATTTAACGTTCGACTTCTGTTTTGCTTTAATGATGTCGCAAGAGTGAACAGATGTTCCAATAAAAACGACACGCTCACTGGGTTTTTCTAGTATTTTTTGTTTAGTATTTTGCAGCTATGTGCTGACAAGTTACAGCTGTGTGCGGACTCTGGTTCAAAAGTTAATTGCAATCATGGTATTGGCACATATTTAGGAAATACATGTGAAATACAATTTTGAAAGGAAACTACTCTTTTTAAATTATTTGACTGGTTTCACCAACTCATTTCATTGTACAAAGTTTGCTCAAAAGCGATTCAAAGCATAGTTCGCAAACTAGTTCACACACTAGTTCTTTACTAAAATAAACTACACTAAGGCTTTAACTGACTTGGCCACATTATTTCCAGTCCTGATCGCACGTGCAGCGCCAAAACAAGTAATTTTTGGAGTTCACTTCGAAACGAAAAAATAGCTATGGATTGCCCCAACGATGAGGTTGAAATGGAGGTTGTAGAGCCTGAGGACGCTGAGAGTGACGTGGAGAATGAAAGCGACAACGACGAGGATGTCGATGCCGATGGCACTACAAAGACACCCAAACAAGTCTACTTGCCAGGCAAAACTCTGGCCGAGGACGAGGAACTGGTGTGTGATGAGAGTGCCTATGTAATGCTGCATCAGGCATCGACTGGTGCACCATGCTTAAGCTTCGACATCATACCCGATGAACTGGGCAAGGGCCGCGAGAGCTTTCCGATGACTGCTTATATTGTAGCCGGCACTCAGGCATCGCGGACACATGTCAACAACTTGATTGTGATGAAAATGAGCAATCTGCACAAGACTCAAGACGACGATGACGAGGACATTGATGATGATGAGGAGCTGGAGGATGATCAGGATGACGTGCCTGACAAGAGCGAGCTGAAGAAACCGCAAATGACATGCGCTCTGATTAAGCATCAAGGATGCGTAAATCGTGTTCGTGCACGACGCATGGGTAACAATGTGTTTGCAGCTTCGTGGAGCGAACTGGGACGCGTGAACATATGGAATTTGTCACAGCAGATGCAGGCTGTCGAGGATGCACAGCTGCTAAAGCAGTATGAGCAGCAAAGTGTTGCTAATGATGCACCAGGATCTCGCCCCGTTTTCACTTTTAGTGGACATCTGCAGGAGGGTTTTGCAATTGACTGGAGTCCCAGTGCTGAGGGTGTGCTGGCCACAGGCGATTGTCGACGAGATATACACATCTGGAGTCCGCTCGAAGGTGGCACCTGGAAGGTGGATCAACGTCCGCTGGTGGGTCACACTGCTTCCGTGGAGGATCTGCAATGGAGTCCCAATGAGCGCAGCGTGCTAGCCTCCTGTTCTGTGGACAAGAGCATACGAATCTGGGATTGCCGTGCAGCACCCCAAAAGGCCTGCATGCTCAGCTGTGAGAATGCACACGAAAGCGACATTAATGTCATCTCGTGGAATCATACGGAACCCTTCATTGCTAGCGGCGGTGACGATGGTTTTCTGCACATCTGGGATTTGCGTCAGTTCAAATCCCAAAAGCCTATTGCCACATTCAAGCATCATACAGATCACATAACGACTGTCGAATGGAATCCCAGTGAGGCAACAATCCTTGCCTCTGGCGGGGACGATGATCAGATTGCATTGTGGGATCTGGCCGTGGAGAAGGATGCCGATCAAGCGCAGGCGCCGGCTCACAATGAGGATGAGCTGAATAAGCTGCCCCCACAGTTGTTATTCATTCATCAGGGCCAGAAGGAGATCAAGGAGCTACACTGGCATTCGCAAATGCCGGGTGTGCTCCTCTCAACGGCTCACAGTGGCTTCAACATCTTTCGCACGATCAGCGTGTGAAAATCACAACCTATCCGATAACCAACTTAGCTTCTAGACAACAAAATAAAAAAAACATAAATAATTGTTTTTTTTTTATTGTGACTTCTGTTTTTTCTTAGAGTTGTTCATTGACATTGCCATTGCTGTCCTCCTCCTCATCCATTAGCATCGTGATATTGATTAGATGACGCATGGTGGGACGTCCGTGCGGGCAGTTCTGTAATTACAAGTTGATACAACTTAAATTAAGCGATGTCACTATCTGAGCTATAAAGATGCGCTTATCTGCATCTTGATGAAAAGATGAAGTTTGCCAAAATGAAATACAACCTTCCAGTTGGACAGTTTAGTTGCTTTAAACGAGACACGTTTTCCCGGGAACACCAAACCGCATCAGCATGGATCAAGAAAAACCGAGCGACACGTTTGGCGTCAACTCATTGACAATTTTGGAAGCACCGCTAATGGCAGTCGACAGAACTAAACAAAGTCTGGTAAGATCTGGACATTGTCGTTACTACAGCACAGGGCCCCCAACTCGTCTCTTGCAGGAAAAGCCCAAATGGACAGGGACCTTAAAGCTGGCCGCCTTTGGTGCAACACTTGGTGCTGCTGTTCCAGTTGGATATTGCATCGGTGTCGTTAACAGTCCCGCTGTGGTAAGTTAGCAACTAGACGTTTGAGAACTTAGGACGAACGTTTAGGAAGATTCTTCCTAACCTTGTTAACCATCCGTTTGGATTTAGATGACATTCCTGTACGTGTCGTCCTTTTTTTCCTTTCTAATTGTGTGCCTATCGAAGGGTTAATTGTGGAAGTTTTAAATGGCTTCAGCTTTTGAAACCTTAAGTTAGCCAAGCATTTCTCGGTTCATGTTATACTGTCATTGTGATACTGAAACTTCCTGTTATATTATTCTGTTATACCATACTGATTGTCTTTTCTAATTTTCCTTCTATCAGCATATTCGCATTTGGTGTCAGGAGTCGCTTCAATCTCGCTATGGTCTGCTACTTGGTGAATCGACTTTGCGGCTCCTTTGGGCTATTGTGGTGTCCATATTCTTGGTAGGTGGCGCTGTGGGATCTTTGACAGGTGCCGCAATAGCCAATCGATTTGGACGTCGTCCCTCCTTTTACATATGTGGCATGCTGCTTGTGCTGGGTGCCATTTCCTTTTATATCTGTCTGCCGCTTGGTTCAGTGGAGCTGCTGTTGCTGGGACGTCTGTTGGTGGGTCTTGCTGCTGGTCTGGTCACTGCCTGCATACCCTTGTATCATAGCGAACTGGGTGCACTGCAGCAACGTAGCAAATTGTCACCACTATGCGCCTTGGGTCTGACATCAGGTGTGGTGGTGGCCCAAGTGTTTAGTCTGGAATCGGTGTTGGGTGGGGAACAGTGTTGGCACATTTGTTTGGCCTTCTACAGCATCTTTGTGTTGATCTGCTATGCTCCTTTTAAGTGGTATCCGGAGAGTCCAAAATGGCTGTACATTGTCAAAGGACGCAAGGAGGAGGCATCAAGGGTACTGCAACTGTTGCGCGGTTATGCGGCAGACAGTGTGGCTTTGCGTGCCGAACTGGATGACATGGAGCAGGAGGCGAAAGTGAAGAGCACGCCAAGCACATTGCTCCAAGTGTTGCGCAATCCCAAACTGCGAATGCCTCTTATCATTGTCTGCTCATATTTGGGTGGCCAACAGTTGTCCGGTATAAATGCGGTGCGTGCAAAATCCACTTGATCCTCAAAAGTATCTCTGAACTAATTCTCCCTTTACAGATCTTTTTCTACTCGGTTTCCATATTCCGCCGGGCTGGTTTTAGCGCAAAGGCAGCGGAATGGCTAAATCTGGGCGCTGGCTCAACGAATTTGATAACCGCCTTGTTTGGTCCCATGCTAATGGAACGTTTCAATCGCCGTCCTCTGATGCTTTTCTCCAGCCTCTTTTGCTGCATTTTTCTCTTTCTATTTGCCATGATGTTGCATTTTATTGTGAGTTGGGTTTTCTGAGGGACTCTTGTTATCCATGCATGCTTAATTTTGGGAATTTTCAGGAGAGCTTTAGCTGGTTTGTCATGGGCTGCATTTCATGCATCTTTCTGTACATTGTTGTCTACCAGTTTGGACTTGGTCCAGTGCCGTTTTTTATTGGAGCAGGTGGGCTGATTCCTTTAATAACGTTGTTTCTTTTTTAATATATCTTTCAACATTTACAGAACTCTTTGAAGTTGCACCGCGTTCTGCTGCAATGTCCCTGGGCAGCGTTGTCTATTGGTTGTGCAATCTGATTATTGGCATGGCATTTCCCAGTTTAGAGAATGCTTGGGGTGCTCTAGTGTTTCTGCCGTGTTCGTTGACGTGCTTGCTGCTATTTGCGCTGACGAAACGCTACTTGCCAGAGACACGCGGTCGTGATCCATGCGAGGTAGCGCCATTGGTTGCTGATGGCTTTAAATCAAAGCGACTGAGACAATGATTAGCGGGTTAGTTATGCTGCATTTGCTTTAATAAATAACGATGGGATTAGCGTTTTCATTTTGATTAAAAGTTGAGGAACAATCGCGTTTATCGCGTAGTTTAACATGGACAGCGCAATACAGCAGATGGAGCTGACGGGTGGAGTTCAACGTCAAGCGCAGTGGACACGTTTGCTTGTGTGGAGCACATTGGGCAGCACTATTGGTGCCGCTGTGCCTGGTGGTTATTGCATGGGCATCATTAATAATCCAGCTGTGGTAAATGAGCTCAATTCGCGAGTTAAACAATTTGTCAGTTTCAGAGTTTCTATTGCAGCACATGCGCTCCTGGTGTGAATCAACCTTGCTGCAGAAATATGGCTGGCAATTGTCGCCTGGTGGCTTGGATACACTTTGGGCCTCAATTGTATCCATCTATTTGATTGGTGGCGTCTTGGGCTCTGCTTGCGCCGGCTGGGCTGCAAATCGTTTTGGACGACGTGGTTGCTTTTTGCTCAGTGGATCGCTTTTGCTTTTGGCTGCACTTGGATTTCTTAGCTGTCGCTTGCTGCAGTCGGTGGAATTGCTGCTGTTGTGTCGTCTGGTGGTGGGTTTGGGTGCTGGTTTAATAACCACATGTCTGCCCATGTATCACAGTGAGATTGCAGCATTGACACAGCGAGGAACCTTGGGTGTCTGCTGTGCCTTCGGCTTCTCCATTGGCATTGTGGTGGCGCAATTTTTAAGCATGGATGCGCTATTTGGTGGAAAACAGCATTGGCACATTGCACTTAGCCTCTATGTAATCTTTATGGTCATTTGCTTTGCTCCGTTTCGCTTGTATGCGGAGAGTCCCAAATGGTTGTACATTGTGAAGCAACAGCGAGAGGCGGCACTTTACATGCTGGGCCGTTTGCGAGGCAATGATTTTGACTTAAAACCGGAGATTCTAGCTATGGAACAGGAGGCAGACAGCAAATGCAACAGTCGTACTTTGAGCGAAGTGCTTGGCGATAAGAGAATGCTTCTTCCATTGGTACTGCTCTGTTCCTATCAGGGTGGACAACAGTTGACGGGTTGCTCTTCCGTAAATTGAAGTTACTTCCGTTTTTTAATTTAGTTTAACGATCCTTTTTGTTCTATGACAGATATTTTACTACTCTGCGACGATATTTAAGAGTAGCGGCCTGACGCCAGAGACAGCTCAATGGTTAAGCCTGGGCACTGGTGTTGTCAATTTGGCCACGTCGCTGATGAATCCTTTACTGATGGCCAAATTCAATAGACGCACTCTGATGCAGCTTTCCAGCTTATTTTGCGCTCTGTTAATGTTTGCCTTTGGTTTGCTGGTAGATTATAGCGTAAGTTGTGGATATTCAATGTATTTAAGTAAATTAAATAACTTACCTATATCCTTATTGCAGTCATCGGTTCCCTGGATATCTTTTGCCACCATTGCCAGCCTTTTTCTATATCTCATTGCCTACCAACTGGCCTTGGGGGCCATGCCATCCTTCATAGGCACAGGTATTGTATTGAATATGATTTTACTTGTATTTCTAATCCACTTTTTAACTTCAGAGCTTTTTGAGGTGCCTTCGCGTTCTGTGGCCAACTCCTTGGGCAATCAAGTTGGCTGGGGCTGCAATTTCTTGGTCGGCTTTCTGTTCCCCGCAATGCACTCACTGCTCGGTTTTTGGGTGTTCATTTTATTCTCCATATTTAGCTCGTTGCTCTTTTTGCTGACCAAATTTTATCTGCCAGAGACGCGTGGTCGTGAGGTTTCTGTTGTAGCTGAGCTGGTTTCTCGTGGTTTCAGGAGTAAAGTACTTTAAATATTTGATTATTTTAACACAAACTTTATCTTGTTTGAGTGTATTTTAATTCCGGTCATTGGGGCTTACTTTTAAGTCCAACCAAAGGTCGTAGACTTACTTTTAGTTCCGTAATAAAATAAACTAAAATAAGTTAAGTTGCTTGAAACATTGTTATTTGGATGAAGATTAAATTGCTGAAAATAATCCTTAAAATGTTTGAATGATTTTTTTAATCCGAGTCAACCTAACGCAACTAATTTTAATTGGAAATTCCTTAATCAACATTAACTTACCCAAGGCTGTTCGATTTCACCCATCTGGGTGATAAGTCTTCGCATGGTGGTGCTTCTGTGTAGTGCCTTACCAATCATAACGGATTTGCGGCAGGCGCGTGAGGCGAACATGGAACGAATGCGCGATGGGCGACAAATGGTGCCCTCGGGCGCATCCTGCAGCATAAAGATCAGTTCATCTATGTCCTCCTTGCCAAATTCCCAGTTCTTGCTAAAGGGCTTGCCCAGCAAACGCACCTTTCGCGTAGCAGGAGCTGACAAAACAAAATAATATATATTAAGATGCAGCTTAACAAAAAATGTGTTATTTTATAACTAATACCATCGGCGTTGATCTCAAACTTAAAGCCATTCTTCTCAAAGACCTGCAAATGGTCCTGCAATATCATTTCATTGACAGCAGTCAATTCTAGTGTTTGTGGCACCGTCAAACGTTGATGTTGTAGTTGTGTATTTTGTTGCAGCGTCTCGAAATTATATTTCTCATCGGCTGCATGCTGATCCACAATGAAGAGATCATCGTCCAACTTTACAATAATGAAACCTAAATTGAATTGTCCAATAATTTGCATGCGCTGGAAATCCGCTTTGCTAATTTCCTTTTGCAGCTCGGCTTCAGCATTTTGATTTTGATTCGGTTTTATTTCGCTCTTGAAACGCAAACGCTGCAGTTTGGTAGAACGCTTGCGCTCCTCACATTGTTGCTCTTGCGCCTTCAAAATGGTCGCAATCTGCTCAAGACTGGTGCATAATTCACCGCTTGTAATGTTGGATAATGCTTCTTCTGAATCGCTGTTGCCATCGAACTCAATGCGTGTCGGAATCTCAATTTCGTCATCGCTGTATTCTGTTATTGTTTGTGATAAGCTGGCTGCCGCATCCTCGGTCGTGACCTTGGCTTTAGATGAAGCCGGTTCCGTTTTCAGTTCCACAATGCTTTTTGGAGAGTTTAGCTGTGTCAGCGTTTTGCAATTAACGCGAGGAACTTTAGCCGGCTGCAACAGCTCATCGTAAGCTGCAAATGTAAATATTTAAATGAGTTTCGAACTTAGCATTGCATCTCTTACCTAGTGACTCCTGTTTGAGTTGCTTTAAGTTGACGAAACTATCATTGACGTCAGTTTGAAGTTTCTGTAAATGTTCATTTGCTTCTTTCTCCGGTTCTGGGTCGCATTTCTTGGGTGACTCTTGTGTTAGAAAATCGTGTATCTTTTGTAGTTTCTGTGCACGTGAGCTAATCTCCTCAGTTTCGCCACAACGTCGTTTGGTTGTTGCAGGCGGTGCCACGCCTTTTGTATCGCCCGTACGTCGCCATTGTGTCAATACATCCATGAAACGCTGGGAGGAGCTAATGGGCATATCAGCTTCACTTTCCACATCATTTTTATGCTCTACATCAACTTCAGTCTCTTTGTTTGCTTCCTTTTTGAGCTTGGGCTCCAGCATGCTGACAATAGTTGTGTTTTGCATTTGAAATGTTGACGGCAGACTGCCAAAAGTGTCCAGCAGTGACTTCTTTAGAGCCAGCAACAAAATCTTTTCATTGTTGAGCAGCAGTTGACGCTTATCAGGCGTCAGATTCACATCCACTTCTGCACGCGCGGTCACAATATTAAGGTATATAAAGGGCTGCTGTTGCACATTGTAGCGATGATAAACATCATTCATTACTTTGGTTATCTGGAAAACAAAAGCGGAAAATTATATAATCCGTTTACATATAAGTTATTGGTGTTTTTCAACGCACACTTTTAGGCTCACAGGGACGCGCATTGACAAAGAAGAACTGACGATCTCTGGCTGGTCTGCCTGCACCATGACGACAGCTTGATATATAGCCCTCCAGATGAAAGTCAGCTTGATTAAGACGCTCCACATCCTCGGCACTGAACTGTGTACAATTAGCTTCAGCTACATCGCTTTTAGATTGAAACTCTGAGCGCAAACGCTCCTCAGTGAGTTCACCAGCCTCAAACGGGGATTTGAGCGCCACCAGATCAGCTACTTGTCGCGCTCCAAACACAGCAGATATGTTAGCCAGCACATCGGCAGCACCGTGCGTCTGCATCACCACAGATTTGACACCTTTGGGTGTCTGATTGCTGCAGATGAGACGCACGGTGCGGGTAACCAAACAGTACGCCTGGAGTATCTGACACATCTTCGTAAATTCCTTTTTGATATTGCGCGTAAAATCGCGTCGCCTCACAGGCAACGTTACGAACAGATTGCTTAGGGTTACAGTGGTGCCAATGCCGCGAGCGCATGGAGATCGTTTCTTGATTTTACCCTCGTGATCCAGTTCGATTTTTAATGCTGCAAAGGCAATAGGTTTATGGTCGTGTACTCGGCAAGTGTGCATAGACTCACCCACATCCGTGGATTTGTGTCGCGTCTGTATGGCCATGTCGGAAAGGGCACAGAGTGAGCTTAGCGCTTCGCCACGAAATCCAAATGTTTCCACGCCCAGCAGATCAACAAATTCACGTATTTTAGATGTGTGATACTTGGCCGCTATCGACAGGCGTTAATGCAATATGAATTGATTTTTTGGACAACTGTTAGCAGCTGGTAACTTACTCATCCCCTCCAGATTTGCCTCCTCGACACCGCTGCCATTGTCACAGACCTCGACGCCCTGTAGCCCTTGATCCTTCAACTTAACCTCGATCAATGTGGCGCCTGAATCTATAGAATTCTCCACCAGCTCCTTTATAGCCACTGCCAGACTAAGCACAACCTAAAAGAGAGTTGTTTGTATTTGATTACAAATTAGGTTTTCCCCTTTTTTTTCTTCGCAGCTTGCCTGGCCTGAGCAGATCTTGTGAACTGTGTCCTTAGCTATGGCCTTGATTTGACCCGATGTAGCACTTGTGGGCGTTGGTATTGACGCATCTTCCTTAATTTCGCTCATATTCAACGCGAATAGTGCAAATAATTCGTAAAACAATACAACAAAACACATAGACCGCGCATTGCCTTTCCAGTGTTGGGAAACAAAAATTCGAGAAGTGTTGCTACAAAAAAAAAAATATTAATAATAAAGCACTAGAAAATACCATATATTCAAAAGGCAACGATTCACGAAATTTTATAGCAACCCGAAAACCACATTAGCCTGAACAGAAGCGAAACGTCTTTAATAACTAAATAAAGCTTTTAGAATTTACTTTTTACAGAAACAAACATTTATTTATTTAACGTAATACAATATGAAAAAATTTCTTAATACATAATTATGTCAGCATAACAATGAAGAAGCGTAAAAAGTTTTGATTGACAAAAGAATTGAATATTACTATATATATAAAAAAGATGTGATGAATTTTGTTTTGTGTTAATCTGCGTATAAATTGAGTCAAATTAATATTAATTAGAATTATGTCAATGTTGCTTAACAATTTGGCTTCCTAGTTTGAATTGGGCCTAGGAGAAAGTTAGCTTAAACATATAATGTAGCTGGATATAGTCCACAGGGTCTAGGATTCATATTGCATATTGCGGTTAATTTCAACTCGCTATTTGCTCTTCTCATTCGCGATTGTCTCCAGTTTTTCAATGATCTTATTCATATCCATATCCTTTGCGATCTTCACGTACATAGTCTTACGAACTTCGTGGAATGATGCCCAAGCTGGCAGTTCCTTGGCCAACAGTTTCAGATGCATCTCAATCTCCTGCGGCGTTAGATTTGCACGAAAACTATTCTGAATCTTCTTGAGGACAATCTCAAGGGTTAGAACGCTCTTGCGCTCCGTGACATAAACATTGCGCAGATGTCGCGCCAATTCCGGCAGGCGCGTATATTTGGTTGCCTCCTGATCCTGTGACGGTCGCCGTGTCATAGCGTCTAATGCTTTGGCCGCCTGCTTGGCACGAATCTTATCAATTAATGATTTGGGCAGACCCTTGAGCAGACTGGCGGTGACATCGTTGGCAGTTGCTGGCGTACACTCCTTAACAGTGGGCGCGGCAGTAGATGTTTCTGTATGGGATTTGGTATTAGTAGTAGCTTCTGCTGCAGTCGTTGAGCTTGGTGCCACATTTGCTTGGTTTCTGTCCGCCTCCAGTTTGGCTTCGTAGCGGTCCATTGCACGCTCCATGGGTGTGGCGCAGTTGAAAAGATTGCGTGCCGTGGAGAGTATATCCTTGGCTGAGGAATATTTCTCGACATTTGGTGGATGTGGCAGCGTTGCCAGCTCCACTTCCGAGCAACTTTCCAAATCGAATTGTGGATGCCAGCGTGTGAGCATCTTGTCAATGATAATGGGTGGATCCAATGAGCGTACAAACTTCTCATGTTCCACCATGACACGTTGCAGCAGCAATTTTTGGAATTTTTGTATGCGTGCCGTCATGACGTGTGGATTCATAGACGTCGACTGTGCGGCCGCGAGCACATTGTCTTCATCGATTTTATTGAGACGCGTTTGCTCCGGCAGCTGCTCCACATTTGGACTAATGACCAACTGATAGTAATCCGCTTTCGATACAGAGCCGTAATTACGCATCTTCATCTGCGATAGGATGAAAGCCTCCGGATACAAATGCTTGATCTGCGCCAAATGTGTTTCCGTAAAGTTTTTTCGCAGCATACGCTGCACCGCCGGCTTGATCTTCTTGAATGTGATGCACTCCTTGCGATTGTGGAACATGGCAACCACAGAGTCCAGACCCCTGAACATATCCAGCAAATTTCGATACTTGTACGGCAACGGCAACTGACCAGCTTTACTCGTCTCGGCCAGGCTGGCAAATCGTTTATATGCTGGCAGCTCCACCAGCTTGACAGGCGATCCATTCTTGGCCGGACTGAACAACAGACGTTTGGAGACGTCCGTGTGACGCGGTGACATCAACTCATTTTTATCCGGTGTGGGTGGCTGCAGTTTTGTGGGCGTCTTAAATGTTTTCAATGGGCTGCCGAAACAAAAGTTAATGTAAATAATTAGTTGATTGCATTTTTATACAACTGAAAGGTGTATATTAATTTTGTTAAAGGTTAAGTCTTGGCTTTAGTTGAATGTAGAATTTTTATAACACTAGAAATATTATTCATTTACAATAAATCAATAGTTCGCATTTATAATTCCTATTACCAAAAAAAGTCATATCATTTCAATGCAAGTAAATAAAAAGTGCCGATTGAAAAAAAATCATATAATAAAAATTTTCTTTATAGAGAAAATTCAATACATAGAAAGTTTTGTACCAAAGTCTGTTAGAGAGAAGTTCGAATGTTATTAAATTCTAACAATCTGTATTGTTTTGATACTCCGATCGATTTTTCTAAGTATATGTTCTCAGAAAATAAAAACCTGTTTATTTACAATGCATTTTTTGATATGCCTCATTATTGTTTAGTTGCCAAACAATAGATTAAAAGTGTAATCGACCCCTAAAAGAAACATTCGCATTAAAAATCCGATAAGAAGTGTACAGAAATGCTGATACAGTTAGACTGAGTACATTTTAAACAATCCTCCCCGAAAATCAGCAGCAACAACAACAACAAAAATGACCGTTACAACATATTCAACGTAGGTAGCAAGGAGTCAAACCCAAATTCCCATGCAGGCAGAGAGCAAACGTTGAGAGATAAAACAACCCCCGGAAAATTTATGAAAAAAGATAGTAAGGTCAGGCAAGAATGTAGCGTTTGCTTAGCGAAGGGTAAACATTGTGTGCATTCAGATACACACACACACACATGCACAAACACATTCACATACATTTAGGTTCATGTGGGCATGTGGTGTAAGCAACTATTCAAGAACATATGCATATGCAGAGTTTTACGTTTCATAGATCACAAAACGTCACGATGCAAACAACGACGACAACAACATCAGCTAGATAGATTGCCCGAAAATAAATGCAATTTCAGCAATTGAGCAGACGAGCAGTAAAGCCAATATGCCAAGACCAAAGCGTTCCCTCAGTCCCCCGCTCTTGGGCGACCTCGTTGGCAGTTTTTTGATAATAATGTTACCCGGTTTTACTTTGCATTCTTTTGTTTACGTTCGTTTCTAGGCCAAAACCAAGCGCACCAGAAATTATTGTGGCAGGCGCGCTCGCATGTATTCTCACCTTGTCAACACCTCCAGCTCAATTGTATCGAACTCCTTTAGCTGCACAGTCTTGGCCTTTGAGGGTGATGGGCCTGCCTCGCGGAGGCGTCGATTGCGTTCCTCCTGCGCCTTGCGCTGCTGTTCCAGTTGCGCCTTACGTGCAAGCACTGCTTTCAGCTCCTGCATCTTGGAGCTGCGTGATATCTTGGTCTTGACCTCATCGAAGGTGAGGCCACGCTTGGCCAGATCAATGTGTTTAATGGGCGATGCATCCTTGATGATCTGTTTGGTTGGTGTGAGCATGCCAAGCTGCGCGTTGTCCGTTCCAAACTTGGGAGTATGTTCGTTGTGGATCTGTGCATCGGTGCCAGCATTGCTTGGTGGTTGCTTGCGTGGTGAAAGGTTACCCTTGCGTATGAACTGTACAATTTTGGCTTGCTTAATGTGTGCCTCAATTTTACTTGGTTTCTTTGTCTTCGCCTCCTGAGACGCTGTGGCTGGCTGTACACCAATAAGTTTGACGGTGCGGCCAGAGCGAGTCCGTATACCAGCCTTGAGTGCATCCATGTCCACATCCTGGATTGTGGATGCGCTTGGAAGCGCTTTACTTTTGGGTGCAGCAGTGTCAATGGGTTCTGCAAGACGCTGTAACAAGAAAAAAATAAACAAATAAAATTGATTTCTGTCTCAAAATGGACGCAGGACGCGGCATGCCACAAACACACATACATACACAAACAGGACATACAGCTGAAAAAACATTTTTTACGTTTCAGTTGACTTGAATTTCAATTGAATTTTATTTAATATATGTATTATGCACATGGTTCACCTTTTTTTATTAACACCCACACTCACACTTACCCTGGTCTTAATTGTGGCAGCATCATCCACAGCGGCGCGTTTACGATTGCTAAAAAATTCAGCTACCGATGGCTGTGCCATGATTGCAATTTGAAAATATTTTATTTTAAGCTATATAGGTTCTTGTATTGCTGATTGAATTCACACTTGACACGTCTGATTAAAGAGGCTTGGTCATTTCCCACTTATTCGAATACGTCTTTACACTGCCACTGCTCAAATTACAACTGGCCGACGACGATGCAGTTTCCCTCCAAATGTTCACCGACGCGCCAAATTATTTTCGCGCCATTTCAATAAAACCCGTGTTGTAAAGCGATAATGCTAATCTGTTTGTTCAACGCATAACGATTGACAACACTTATGCAGACGGTGGCATTTTGCGTAGTAGATTTTTATCAACCCTTCAAAACAACACGAGAATAACTTATGCATACATTTGAGCATTTAAATCGAGTTGTGAATAATTCATATTAATTTAAGTGGCAAAAACATCACTATTTTTGCAATACGCACTGATCAGCTGTTGTGACACAACCTTCGACAACAAGACTATAAAGCGATATCTCGATAGAAAATAGAAATGACATCGATATAAATATTTATAATTTGAATATCGATAGCGTATATTTTCTATCAAGTTTTCATTTAAAGTTTTGTTAAGCTTGATAAATACATCTTAACAAAATATTTAGCACTTTGTTCAAAAAATTTAAAGTACTGCAAACGATTGCACACAACAGCTGATTCAACATCCAGACGTGCTGCTTACCAACTCTAGACTGCAGTGTTGTATTTTGTGCAGTAGATTTTTCCACTCGCGAATTTTAAGGTGCGCAGCAACGTTTTGGCTGTAAGTCCATGCGTTTATACAATAAAATGTCTTTGGATTAGCATGCTAAAACGTTTATCATGTAAGTTGACAACATAAATAAACACGCGTTCTTGTAGATAAGTAGCGCATATAAATGCGAAACCCAAAGTGTGCTACAAATTCTGTGCAAGCAAGCAGGCAATAGATCTGTGTGCGTGCATGCCAAAGTACGTGGGTGAGTGAGCACACGATAAGCATAAACCAGAAAACAAGTGCTGCCAACTTAGTATATTTGAATTCTACTTAAATTTTGCACATTTTTCACATATTTAAAAATTTTTGCGACGATTTATTTAATGGTAACGTTGAAATACAAAATTTCGCATTTGCAGCGTTTTACAAAACGTCCTGTGCATTGTGCGTATATTCTGCAAAATTTAAGTTGGCATTGCCATTTGGCATAGTTTCGCTCACCTCGCAATTGTTTGACTTTTTCTATGCGATTAATACTCGATCCGCTGTGTTTGATAAAACGCCAAACAAGTTGCGTGCACGTTTTAATAAACGTTTAAGTTCTTTTTTTTTGCAACGGTAACATATTTTGTCGCACAGAAATCCAAACGAAGGGAGAGCAGCAGCCCCAGAAAAAGTCTCAATTGGAACAAGTGGCAGCTCGAGGCAAAAAGAGGGACGATTGGTTAAGGTTTGACGAAGCCCCAGCATAGACAAGGCGTGCGCATACCAACAACAACAACAACAGCCGCAGCAGCTCAATACAATTACAAACATAAACGTTTTTCGTTTGCCTTATTGGGATTTGAGCACATTTTTTTGTTGTTGTTCCTTGAACAGCTGTTACACTTGGTGAAAATTAGCGACAGCTACAAAAAAAAGAACTAAAAAGCGAATAACAAAAAAAAAAGCAAAAAGCAACAACAACATGAATTCAAAAGCTGACGTCAACCGACGCGTTCTGGCTATTCAAGCGAAGAAGAAGCGTCATAAGAACAATAAGAAACGCGGCAAGCAAAACGGAGCCGTTGCTCCCGTCCAAGAAAACCAACAACAACAACAAGAGCAACATCATCAGCAGCAACAAAATAGAAGCGGCGACAACAGCGAACCCGCGACATCAGCAGCAGCAGCAGCAGTAGGAGCACCAGAAAATTCTAAAAATAACCAGATAGAGGGCGCCAGCAAATTCCAACTGCAAGTTGGCAGCAGCGGAGTTGACGCAGTTAATTCAAAATCAGCCATTGCATCCTTTGCCCATGCTAACGCGTCGACGTCAAGTGGTTCGGGCAACACACCCGATGCTCAAACGCATACACATTCGAAGGGAAAGAAAAATAATCAGCACAATCAGCAGCCGCCGCGTAGTTCATCCAACGAATCCGACGAATCCGAAATAAACAGTGAGAACGAGGAGCAGGAACTTAAGGAGGATTATTGCAAGGGCGGCTATCATCCGGTCAACATTGGCGATTTGTTTCAGGGTAAGCTTTCCAAATACAACAAACATAATTATGTATGTATATATATTTATGTAGAACAAATCACTCGCGTCGTAAGCCATTTGCACTTCCCTACAGATTCTAGTCGTTGGTCGTTTTCCAAATATGGGTTTCAATTATTATACTTAAAAACAAATACCAATCAATAACAAAACCGGTTCCTAATTTCAATACAGCACTCAAAGCACTTGAAGTAGCTCAGAACACTCAATATAAAAGCAACGATACTCAAACTATAGATCCCAAAAAAATGCTTTTATGTAAATATTTGTAAAATTTTTCTAGAAATTTTGAAATAATTCATCCTTGCCTATAACTCTACTAACCAGTTTTGCTAAAAATCGAATTATAGTTTATTTTCTTAGAACATAGTTTTGCTAATTTAAAGTAAATTTGTTCATTAGTCAATAATTTCTTTAAGCTTGTAGATTACATAAAAACTTTTTTGGGTTGAAACCTTGCACACATACAGACATACATATACCTTGTTTGTTTATTCGACTTTGGACACAAATAGACCAATTTTTGTATTGCACAAAACATAAAACCCAAATCGAGCGCAAGCTTCCCAACCCTCAAAATACGTTTGTGTGAGCATGATACTGTTGTTGTTGCGCCTTTGTGGCACACACAACACAACAGGTTGTCAATGTGGAACGCCCCCTTTACAACATTAGCACAGATACGCAAGTTATCATGCATGCGAGTGTGTGCGTTTGATTGTTTACGCCCAAGGGTTGTTTACGGGGTTGGGGCAGCTGGCTAACGGTTGCTGTTAGCGACATGGCCCACAATCCCCTATTTACCAAATGCGTGGGAGAGATTGGGTAGATTGTTGGGGTTGGGACGCAAATGCTTTTGTTATACCAAAGTGATTTGCATTAGGGCTCATTTTGGGCGTATAAAGAAAGAAAATGTCGCTAACCTTTTTTGTCAGCGATAAAGCGAAGCCAGACATGATAAGTGTCCAATTGACACTGCTAATTTTATATACGATATAGCTCATGTTATGAAAATTTTTTTAATCATTATAATTAACTAAAAGTATGGTTTTTTGGAAGCTTTACGAATACACTAATAATTATTTAGTTGTTTATTTTTTTCTTTACAAATTTGCTTTACATACAAAGCGTTCTTCTTTGCAAGAGATTACTGTAATACTATTAACTAATCAGTTGTATATAGTACACCACAATCCTCATTGTACTTGAGATGAGGGCACGCACAATCAATTGAATACTTACATGCAAAAATGAATACTTGTATTTATATAGTCGTGTGTTGATGATGAACGACGACGGGGCTTCAGCTGACTTAAATGGATTTACTGCCAGCGAAAGCAAATATTTGTGACTTTATATTTTTGATTGGTGCATTTTTGTGTTTTTTTTATACATTATTTTAATATCTTACATTTTTATTGACAGGTCGCTATCATGTCATTCGCAAAGTGGGCTGGGGACACTTTTCAACCGTTTGGCTCTGCTGGGATCTGCAGGAGAAACAATATGTGGCCATTAAAATAGTGAAATCGGCTCAACACTTTGCCGAAACAGCCAAGGATGAAATCAAGATACTCAGAACGGTGCGTGAAACGGATCCATCGAATCCACGTCGCCAGAAGACTGTCCAAATGTTTGATGACTTTAAAATCACTGGCGTAAATGGCACACACATTTGCATGGTCTTCGAGGTGCTGGGCGATAATCTATTGAAGCTCATACGTAAGTCCAATTATCGTGGCATTCCTCTGGAGAATGTCAAGAGCATTACGCGTCAGATTCTCGAGGGTCTCGACTATCTGCACAGTTGCTGTAAGATCGTCCACACTGATATCAAGCCGGAGAATGTGCTTCTTTGCGTGGATGAGCCGCATGTGCGTTCGATGGCCACCGAGGCGACACAATTGTATGTTATGAAATCCAAAATGTATCCATCGCTGGTCAGTCGTGCGCCCAAGGAGTATCGCGAGCCGGCCATCAACGGCAAGATGAGCAAGAACAAGAAGAAAAAGCTAAAGAAGAAGGCCAAGAAACGCATGGAGCTGTTTAAAAAGCAGCGCGACTATTTGGAGCAAACCGGTGGCGAGGAACAAAGGCAACCACCACCGCCGCCACCTTTAGAGACAGAAAGGCATGCGGAGAATGGCATTGCTGCTGCTGACTCCGATATGGAGAATGATGTCGACGATGATTCAGCATCTATTCAGGATTTGAGTGTGCAAATGCTTAAACTCGACTCCGACGACGATGATGGCGATGAGGAGGTCGAGGGGGCTGTTGAGCGGCGGAAGGTGGCTAATGAGACAAATGCTTCTGGTGATGCTGTCCAAAACTCAGCCGAAAGCACTGACAAGACCAAAAAGAAGAAGAAAAAGAAGAACAAGAGTAAGTGAAGGGAAAATCCCTAATAGAAGCGTATCAAAAGTATATTCTTGCTAAATCTCTCTATTTTAAAATAACATTTTGAAAAAAGTAAACAACTTTTCTATATTCAACTTAAAAGGATACATTAAATAAGATAGTTTCAAATGAGTTTTCATGTTCGATATTCATGTTGTCTTCTGAATTAACATATTCCCATTTCTTGCAGATAAATCGACTCAGCAGCAATCTCAGCCACCGGTGGAAAACTCCACAAGCAGCGGTGATAATTCAACTAGCACACTTAAGGGACAATCAAATGGTGCCGTCGGTGGTGGCAACAAGAAACCAACACGACCCATTAAACTGGAGAATAATAAGCTGCTGAACAACAACAATACGAATTCGAAGCAAAATTCGAATAGTAATTCGAAAATCTCAATTAACTCCATGGAGCAATCCTCGTCGTCGGCCAATGGTGGACCGTATTCGGAGCCACTACTACCGCCACCACCACCGCCACTCTCCAAGCATCGAGGCCAGAGGCGTGATCCAGCTCTGGAGACTTGCAATGTGCAGGTGAAGATTGCAGATTTGGGCAATGCTTGTTGGGTTGATCGTCACTTCACCGAGGATATACAGACACGACAATATCGTTCGCTCGAGGTTATTCTGGGTGCTGGTTATGACACCTCTGCGGACATTTGGAGCACCGCCTGCATGGTGTTCGAGTTGGCCACCGGAGATTATCTATTTGAGCCACATTCGGGTGACACGTACACCCGCGATGAGGATCATATAGCTCACATTATTGAGCTGCTTGGACCGATACCACGTCAAATTGTGTTCCGGGGCACGTATACCCAGCACACGTTCAATCTACATGGCGAGCTGCGCAACATTACTGGATTGAAGCCGTGGGGCTTACAAGAAGTGCTGATGGAGAAGTATGAGTGGTCGAAGCGTGAGGCGGACGCGTTTGCAGCGTTTTTGAGACCGATGCTGGAATTCGATCCACAAAAGCGAGCTACAGCTGCGGAATGTCTGGAGCATCCGTGGCTTAGATAAGATACGATGCAGCCTGGTTGTCGGCTGCGAGCCAGCCAGCCAGCAGGAGCAGCAGGAGCAGGAGAAGCATCAGCAGTAATAACAGGAATAGAAGCAACAGTAACAACAACATCATCATCATGCGTGTATGTCGAATCAACGGCATCTGTGGCCACATTGGCATCCATTTCATCGATTGCATCCACCTCGGCATCGGCGATGGCCGCATTGCGCTCACGTCCCTACCAAGTAGCGCCATATGTGACCACCGCCTCAGCACCGCCAACACCACAATCACGACCCGTCCAAAATCCCATGTCCAGTGCGCGCACAGCGCCCGCAACGCCCACACGCCGACGCGACTATCTTCAGGAGGATTTTGGAGGATTAGCAACTGCCGTGCAGGAGGAGGAGGAGCCGCCGTTGCCAATGTCGACAACGACGACATTGTCGCAACGGGGCAAACCCAAATCTCAGCGCTTCTTTTGGCGCAAGGCACTTCGACGCGTTTTCCAGCGCCGCAAGTGACGTCAGCTGCGGCGTCGTCGGCAAGACTTGCCCCGTTGGCGTCCACGTCGCTGCCGACGGCGCACTTTTGCCGAGCGTGTGCGTCGCATTTGCGCCTGCTGTGCCTACGGCCAGGTATTGTTGAGCGCTGCACGTGTCGCTCTGCTCAGCTGCATTCGTTGGCGCACACGTGGCAATATACGCAACAACAATTTTTACTTTAGCAATCACTAAAAGAAAACAACACCAACTGCAAATTTACAAATGCGCTCTGCTCTGCACAGGAACACACCCACACACACACACACACACATCAACACACAAACACATCTACACACCACACAATAAACATACCTATACACACACATACATTTACAAATGTTAATCTAATAATGTTAATGCGAAATCTGATTTAGTTGTTACAAGCAGCAAATGCACCTAATTTATTTCCTTCTGTGTTTTACACCGATTAGACAATTTATTCCCCCTTGATACAATTATGAAATTATAAGCATTACAAATTTTTCCTAAACTTGTGTGCTTATTGTGCTATTTAACTATTATTATTACATTATGATTATAATTTTAATTGTATTTAATTATGTTTGTTTTGCTTACTTCTTGAGACTTTGTAAATAGGGCAAGCAGGCAGAAATTTGTTTTTTCTGCACGGCTTTATTTTCCATTCTAATCTCCTTTTAATTATTGTTTAAAACGATCTCCAAGATGTGTTTTTAATTTTTACCTTTGCCGGCAACTAAGAATGAATGAATGAAATAATGTTTATTAACAAACCGCCAATCAATCAATCAATTTAAAACATACATACATACATACAAACAAACATATATAAACCATATAGAACTTGTTACTGTACATTTAATGCCAAGGAGGCGTGGCGAGGCGAGGCGAAACATAAAGTTGATACGCGCATACATACATACATACACACATACTAAGCATAGAGCGTATATATATATATATAGTTGAAATATATCTGAATCGGTGATCTGTGGCATAGACTGCATGTGACCGACCCAATGGTTTTAAGCATACATGCATAAACGTACATATGTGTGGAATGGTTATGCATATAACACACATACATACATATAAGTATTTTGGAGCTGAACATAACAATAATGAGCGTAGTTAATTAGTTTATCCTCGATTTAGTAACAACAACAATTATTACAAGGTTAACAAACAACAAGTCTTTGAGCTAAGCCAAATGCACTACCAACTTAAAACCTAATAGCGAGAAAAAAAAGTAAAAACGTATATTAATAAAATTACGGAAAAAACGCCTTTAAAAATGTAAGCAATGATAAAAATAAAAATTTGTAGAGACTAAACGACAAACACAACAAAAAAATGCAAAACAAATATAGTAAATTCAATCTAATGTTCACGATAAAATTAATTATTTGAGCAAAGCAAGATTAATTGCAACTAATGCTAGTGCTATAAAATTACAAAAATAAACATAAAATTCTTGTAGTAACATTTGTATTTAAAGAAAGTAGCGAAGAACAACACAAATAAATCCGTTTAAAAAGCGACATTCGCAAAATATCACAAAACACACAAAAAAGTTGAAGGCCACTTTAATAAAATGCAGACGCAGCTTTTAAACAATTTGAAGCGCTTAATAAACTAGATGGCATTAATAAAAACATACATACATATTCAAATACATGATTACTATGATAAGTGGCCTTACTAATTCGATTCTCTGCACAATCCACACAAACACACACATACACAGAGCACAATAGAACACAACACAATTGCAATTTAAATTTAAAACTAAATACACACATGATGAGTACGTACAACCCAATCAATAACTAATTCAAAATGTATATGCCCCACATGGTGGCACTAAGCGTTAGCTAAACGATATCAAGAAGAGACATTTAAAATTAACAATTCTAGACAAAACACAAAAGCCGATAAAAACGATGAGAAAGTTTTAGTGCCCTACAAACTATTGAAAGTTAAAATACCTTAAACTACATATATACTGTATACTTATAAAATATATGTAGAATATATATAAACGAGCTCACACCAGTTCTCTTGTCTTCGGCTGGCCGAAGTTTGAAAAAAAAGAAACAACAACAAATACTCTTTGAACACAAACTATCAATGAACAACTAAATAGTTATCAGATTTTAGGGGATATTCAATGCAAAAAACATACTTAACAAATTATAGCTTTACGATAAGAAACTAAACAAAAATATTAATAAAATATGAACACGAACCCTTAGAAAAGTTAACTTGTGCTTAGAAGTTCCAAAAAAAAAAAAAAGTTTAACAAAACATTTTGAGCTAAGCAAAGCAGCACGCAATTCCATAATATCAAACAAAAATTACCTTTTCAAAGAGTATGAATTATACGGATACATAATTTATTGATGTAGCTATAAACAAATAAACAACAACAAATTACACAAAATTGGATAAACGAAAAATGTATCTTTTATTGCTGCACTCAGCGCTCAACTTGTGGAAAATGTCTTATTCAACCATCAATTCTCCATCACTGCATTTTTCACGCGGTTGGCAAGGGGGTGGTAAGGGTGTTTGGGATAGAAAGTGATGTAGACACATTGGCATTCATTTATATCCCATTCTCGTAGCGCATTGCATGCAATTACGTATTGCCCGGAAGCAGCGTTAGCTGGAGATGAGTTGGTCGTGCCAAGAATTTATGGCCACATAAAAATCACAATGCAGCCAGCTTGAACATGTTCAAGTTGCCTCAAAATTGAAAATGTGCTCGCACAGGAACACTTTCGACACACTGGACAATGACACACACAAACATAGAAACGCACAGGAGAGCGAGAACTTCAAGGATTTGTCGTCAAAAACCTTTCGAACTGTATCACCTTTGCGGCTATATCACGTTTGTTTGGCAATGGCTAAACTTGAAATTGAATTTGATGTGTCGTCGTTGCCAAAGAGAAATGTTCGCATCACTGAGAACGAGGACAGTTTAAGAAATATATAATTATTATTTAAAATATAAATATAGTTTATTGACCATTAAAAGCAGTTTAGCTTGGATTTTGTTAAAGGTTAATAAATACTAACTCCTACTAACAAAGAATTAAAAAAAGTTGTTGGTATTCTGTTTCTTTTAAACTTATCATATTGTATCATTGGTCGATTACAGTTTAACATCTTAAGTAATATCACTTTTCTAAGTGTTCGGTATTTTAATTTATTTAATTTATACCATTTAAAGAACATTCAGCACAAAATACGTAAGAAAGAGGGGATAGACTCGGTAACAAAGCACAAAAAAGATATTACTATAATAGTTGGTTAGGTCAAAACATCGATATTTACCCAAATAATATATAATTAAAAAAATTAGATAAAAAACTTGATCAATGTGAATTGGGTCGAATAGTTTAGCACAGCAAAGACCTGAGGTTTTGGTGAAATACTTTGATGAGTTGTAACTTATATGAAAAAATAAAACGATTCTTTAAATAATAAATTTAAATGTTCATACTTTCTCACAATTTTTAAACTAATCAAACCGCTCTCGCCATTTTTTTGCATGCATAAAATGCCATGAATATATATTTGTATCTTTTGTGCGTGTGTCAGTATGTGGTTGTGTGTGTTTGAGTGTGTGTGTGACTATGTTCAGAGATTAATTCATGGTGGTTTGTGTGGGCCACAATTTGGTCTACATGCTGCCGGCCAAACAGGATAAGAGCTAGTCTACTATGGTATCACAATCTCTTTGAGAAAAAATCAAATAAAACTTAAATAGACGTGTCGTCTTTGTCATTTGAATGGTGCCTGAACGAACATGGTCCGAGTGCTTGGCTAAGGCAAACGCAATGAAAGAATATCGACGCGTGGCTTACTTGGGCAAGTGCCAGAAACTGGAAAAGAAGTTTGCCCCAACTAAGTCAAATGTGTGACTACATTTTTGTAATCCCTTGACAAGTTTATCTAGCTGTTGTACGTATGATGGTATCGTCGACACTTAACACTCAGAAAAGAAATCATAAGAAAATAAACTATGTAAATAGTTTAACTATAAAACATGTTGATTCAACTGAAAATATAGTCAAACAGCAAAATGAATATGAAACATATTTAAAATGTCTAGTTGTTCTAAGTTTTTTTTTTTTTGAGGGAACACACCTGAGAAAAGTCAATCAAGGTCATGACGTTGCAGTTTCTCAACTCCAATGATACGTGGCATAACTAGTTTCATCGTATTGCATCGTATTTGCTTTGGATTCCTTTTTGAGTTTGACTTATTTTTGATGGAGTTATTCCACGCGAGTTACCTGTATCTAAATTGAGTTCGTTTCAACGCTTCCGCAAATTTAATACAGATGTTGAATCAATTTGTCTTACATTTTTGGATAGCCTGACGGCGTTGAAGTTTATGAACTTGTTAAGACTTTAAAAGCTTTTTCGCAGTTGAACTCAAGGGTTTGGGTTTCAGAGGGGTCACGCATTCATTTTGATTTGGCTAAAAATGTAGCAACAAATACACACACAAAAACAGCTTAAACGGATTTTCCTTATAAATATCCAACAAATGACAAAATGCAAATAATATAAATAAAGAAACTTGAACGCAAGAAAAGGGACAAGTTTTGCATGCTGGACTATCTGAGAGGCAAAACAAAAAAAATAAAACAATCATAAGTTATACTTGAAGATATCCTGTGCTTAAGTGCTATTATCCTAATAAATGTTTGTATTTGCAAACTCAGCTTTGATCGCCTGTCAAAGCTGATCTGGAATATATTTACAAACATAAATCTTTCTAGCTGTCACATTCGTGAAACTCTTTTCTATGGGTCAACAGGGTAGAAAAGTAAAAAGTTTCACCAGCAAATTGTCGTCTTTTGTATATTTGTTGTCCAGGCATCTTATTCATGCGGGGCTGATCGATATTTGCCACATTTGTGTGTTTGTGTTTTGTGTGTGCGAATAACACAAACCAAACACAATGAAACTTTTTAAAAGGTCCTTTTAAATGCGACCAAGCGCAAACGATTATTCAATTTACAGCAGCAGTCTCAGCACAGACAGTGAGAGAGACAACGACCCCCATAGGCAAGGATCATTTCAAATGGGGCATCAACAACCAACCTACGAGCCCTTGAGCGTTGTGCACTTTAAATCCTCTTGCTCATCCTCATTCCCGTCATCGTCATCGCCATCGCCATCGCCATCGTCATTGTCATTGTCCTTGTGCTTGTGCTTGTCGCCGCTCCAAATGCCAGCGAGTGGCACTGATGACATTAAGTAGCTGTCGGGTTGGTCAGGATTAGATAGCAAAAGTGCCTGATGTTAGTTTAAAGTAGATAAACAAAAGCGGATTCAGCTCTCTTTTTCTTCCTCTTCCTCTCTCTCATCCTCGCCTCCGTTTTCATTGTTACTGCCTTCCGAGACAGGCTGTAAATGTGTGTGCGTCTGCGTTTAGTTGTATTAGTTTATGGTTGGGGTTTGTGTTTAGCATTTGCCAACCGCACATCCGTTACGAAAGCAAATGTTGGCCAATTTAATCATTCATGCCGAATCAATTCTCGTGCCATTCACTTTTCACTTTTACTTTTGCTTTCGCCTTCAAACAGCAAAGTTGATCTGCTTTTGAGTTTTAATGCGCAGGTTTATAAAAACCTGAAAAGTTATTTTTGGACTCCCTAAAAGCGCATTGAATTTGAATTAATTAAGGATTTCGCCTTTGCTTACTGCACAAAAAATCGAAAAAAAAAACGTTAAAGAAATAAATAAATATTTATTACACTTTCCACTTTTAACTTCTTTTGAATTCCCTCCGTTTTGAACCTTTACCCTCTTTTTTTGTCCGTGCGAAGTTGTACAACTTTTTGAGACAGTCAAATAAGTTGTTTGTAATTGGTTCCTGTCCCTGAGCTTCGGGCATCCTTATCAAATTAGTTGAATTGAAAAAATAAAAGAACGGTGAATTGGTTTGCATAATAGAAACAAGTTTATTAAGTAAAAGTACTCTTCAAAAGAGTTCTTCAAGTTCTCAACGTGCATGAATTCCTAGTGCTTTAAATATTATACCTTTTATATTTGTTCAAGCGTGATCAAATTTAATTACCTTACAGCTAACACTTTAAGTCATTACAATTTAAATAATTACCCAGTTGATTTTATTTTCTTTATAGGGTATTTTGTAAGCTTTGCGCTTCTGTTTCTACACTCCAATTGGTCTAAATGCTTTTAGGCATTGTTTTAATTATAAGGCCGAAGCTTGTGTATGTTGCTTTTGTATCTAAAACCCAAAATTAGCTTTAATAATTGTTTGCGAAAAGCTCGCTATGGTTAATTATTGGTACAATCACAAACAGTGTTATTGAATACGCAACAACAACATTATATTTTGGGGATGCATCGTTTGCTTCAATTTCAATCTGTCGCAAAGCTGACGTGGCATGCATTTATTTTTGTCTCTCACCTGCCCCATTCTCAGGCACCTGTCAACCACTTGTGGGCTAACTGGGGCTCAGGCACACATGGAATTCGGAGTCAGCTGGGCCAACTCCGAATTATGTGTTTAAGAGAGCGTTCACTCTCTTAAGTTGGCCCAGTGTTTTCATTTCGAAACGAGGCCCAAAGTTCTTTCGATGTTTTGGTTTTATTTTAAGGCCAAGTAAGTAGCGTCTTCGCTCCAAAACAAGGGCACGCGCCTAGAGGCTGGGATAAAGCAAAGCGAGAGAACAAACAACAAACAACATTTGAAGTTGCTGCAACTTTGTGGCGTACTTTAAATTGGAGTGTTCAAGTACTAGAATAGCGTAGGCCAAAGTTTTTGTTAAACACCATCTATGTAAATAATAAATTAGGGAAGCAAAAAATAAAAACCAACGCAATTGAAATGTATGTGCCATGTTTTCCAGTTTTTATACCTTGAACCCATTTAAAATGGGTAAAAAGGGAATAATGGATTTGTGCAGAAGTATGTAACAGGCAGAGGGAAGCATCCGACCCCATAAAGTATATATATTCTTGATCAGCATCAACAGCCGAGTCGATATAGCCATGTCCGTCTGTCCGTCTGTGCGTATGTCCGGCCGTATATATGAACGCGTCGATATCAGAGACTTTAAGAGCTAGAGCCTCCAGATTTGGAACATAAGCTCCCCTAATCCCTATGTAGTACAAGATTGTTTCAAAATTTCGATAACTCTTTTCGTTTTCGATATACACATGTCATCGATAACAATAAAATCTTGAAGTTTTAATTTTAGATGGCGTTTGAAACATTAGACGACAATCTGTGAAAATTTTATTGAAATCGGTTGAAAAACACCGGGGATATGGATCATTGAAGTTAAGAAATTATACACTATACGCCAACACACACACACACATACTTGCAAGCAGTTACAGTACGCGAAAAGTATAGGGTTCAGGGTACAGTCTAGTCGGGATTTCTTGACTAGAGCCTTCTTACTTGTTTTTGTTTGTGCCTGTTGTCCTAAGAACGCAATGTTTTACTTTAACACGCCGTCTGCGTGTTAAAGCTTTTCTGTTCTGTTCAGACCTTCTCCCCAGTGTGCTCTAATAAACTGGAAACTTAAATAAACCTCATCGGGTAAAGTGAAACTGAGGGCAGGCCAAACAATGAAATGCCACAGAAATTCCATTTTGGCAAAAGACAAAAGCGGATAAAAGGTATTCGAGCAATGCGAAAAAAGATGAAATACATATTTCTATTTGCAATACTCATAAAACGCTGAGCAGAAAAGAGGAAGAAAAGCACAAGACATACACAAACAAACATTCATATGGGTGAAGCTTATATGTTTTTTATTACTTTTATGACAATCCCTTAGGATATGCGCTATACATTGGGCCAAGGCGTGCCATAATTGTTCGAGCAATCGGAATACAAATAAATCGAAAGACGCAAGATAATAAAATGTACTCTCAATTGAATTTGGCAGCTATGTGAGCAAAAGTAAATAAATCTAATATATTGACCACCTACAACTTGATTCGATTTATACGTCGAACATTGACTAAAAGTTCTTATTGTGTCCAAAACTTAAAACTGACAACAAAACACATTGCACTTGACTGCTTTTTAGTGTTCACAAATTGAAACGTTCAACTGACTTTATATTTGCAGCCAAACCCAAACATCAAACCGATATAAACTCAATATTTACACTTAGAAGCACACACACCACAAAGGACGTCACGCAATGGCTTCCTCTGTTGCTCTCCAAAACTCTAAAAGCAAAGCTAGTATATAGTCCTAAACAAATAAAATAGCCACACAGAATTGAGCACAAATATTGTATAGTATATTCAACATGAGGTATTTTGAGACAAAATAAAAATCAATTGATGCATTATAAATGAATAATAAATAAATAAGTAAGTAGAGAAAGAGAAAATTAGAAGTTTAATTGTAATTGTAATTCAAACTTTAAGCAAAAGTTAAAGCTACCTTTTTCTATTGATAAGCTTATCCTGACTAAACCCTTTATTTGATATTCGTTTAAAAATACAAATTAAATAGGTAAAAGGTAATCCCAAGCAAGGCTATGAATGACAGACATAAATAAATGTATGTCTTTGTTTACGAAGTGCAGGGTATCGCTTAGTTGTTCAATGGCATTGTCTAAACGCTTATGGCAAGTTTTTGAAGTAATCGCCTTCAGTCACACAATCCGTACCCGGAAATGGGAAATTGCCTTTTAATTGCATGAAGTTTCGGAATATGTAGCTAGAACACACACACACCCTCACGCTCGTACAATATTTACAGTTTAAATAATGCACACACACACACACACACAAACGCACACAAATACTATATATAGGCATCGCGTACTTGGCATTTGGATGTCCTTGATTGCGAGATGCTCTCCTGCACTTGGCTACGTGCGTCTGCCCACAGCTCCTAATATCCGAGTGACCTTCAAAAAGTAGTTTATATGTAGATACAGCTTATATATACACACACACACATGTATGTACATATATATATATATATATATATATATATATATATATATATATGTATGTGTTTAGTGAAAGTTCCGATGCGGTCGTCTATGAGTCTGTTCTGTGCCGAGTGGGTTTTTGTGTATTTGACAGCCATCTGCCAGTTGAACTGTCTATTTCCCTAACCCCTCCGCTGATCCCCTGCTGATTGTCTGCCGCTTTCTCACTATCTCTCTCTCTCCCTCTGTGTCTTTCTGTCTGTTTCTGTGTCTAACTGTCTCTGTGTTTGACTGTTTGCATTTGACATTTTCAATTTGCATGTCACAGCTCCATGGATGCCGCACACTTGACATCATTATGCTCTCACCGTTATGATGCTCCCCAGTGAAAATGGTCACGTATCTCTATTTATGTGCACGATTTAGGCCAGTTGTATCTCTCTGTATGCCCAGCAGATACATTGATTACGCTGCACTTCACGTTCCATTTGAAGTTTTCTCTGTATTTAAATTTCTGACGAACTGACTAATTACTTAATTCAAATTCTATTTCTCTGCCTTATACCCTAATTAAGCTAATCAAACAAAATGCCTTCAAAATATACAAACAGACAACAGTTGCGCACTTCAAACACGCACACTAAAGTTTCGAGACTGCGGTTGAATCCGATTTGCTAAACTTTCGCTTACACAGTTAATTGAGGTGACCAGGGATGGGCGTATTTTGAATTTACAAAAACTGAAGATGAAACGAACATGGAACAGAAATCGCCATCAACCGATTGAAACTGAAAGCCACGAACTAAAATACATTTTTGTTTAATTCCCTTTTTATACCCTTAACCCATGGAAAATGGGTAAAAAGGGTATAATGGTTTTGTGCAAAAGTATGTAACAGGCAGAAGGAAGCATCTCCGACCCCATAAAGTATATATATTCTTGATCAGCATCAACAGCCGAGTTGATATAGCCATGTCCGTCTGTCCGTCCGTATGTATGAACGCGTCGATCTCAGAGACTATAAGAGCTAGAGACTCCAGATTTGGTACATAAGCTCGCCTAATCCCCGCGCAGTACAAGTTTGTTTTAAATTTTCGATAACTCTTCTCGTTATCGATATACACATGTGATCGACAACAACAAAATCTTATATTTGGAAAACTTAGATTAAATAATGACAATCTGTGAAAAGTATTGAGTATTGAAGTTAAGAAAGTATGCACTATACGCGTATACATACACACACTCACACACACGTGCAAGCACTGACTGTATGCGTAGTATAGGGTTCAGCGTATAGTCTAGTCGGGATTTCTCGACTAGAGCCTTCTTAGTTGTTATATAATATTTCCAACTCTTATATACGTTTATTCATATTTCTTTATCAAAATTTGTATCAACATCTATGCATAGACTATCAAGAGGCATACTTAAATAACTTTCACTCAGCTTCCGGGGATACTTTTTGTTGTGTTTTCCTTTTGACGGCTCCCTAATTCAATTCGCTGATTCGCTTTGAGTTTTTGCCAAATCCGCAACATTTTATGGCCAAACTTTTGAGCCGCTTTGCTGATTGATAGTTTAAGCTCTTAATGGAAGAAGAGTGTTATTCATTTTTACAGCATCCATATCCTTATATAAATATCTTTTATATACATATATATATATATATATATCTATGGTAAATGGCTTGTCGATGTTTTTATGGCCGTTGCCAAAGTATGCCGCATTAATTTGTTTATTTTCGTTTTTCCTCTGCGCTTCTCTGCTGGTGGAAAATGGAGCCGGAAATTGCCGGAACTGAGCGGCTACACCTGAAAATTATAGCTATAAATGTAACTATATACTCACAATATATGTCAGGGTAGATTGTATATATATATAAATAGGAACTGTGAGTGTGGAGCATTTTCTTTTTTCAATTATTTATTGCTGCAGTGTGGCTTTTAGAGAGCTAAAATTGGTCTCAAAATTGATGCGGCCAGGGTCGTAAAAAATTTAATTGTGCTCGTTGAGCTCATCGAATGTGGAAAACAGACACTTTTTCCATTAAAAAAAACCATGTTCGCTTAGTAAAAAAAAGTTGTATAAAGATAATTTTATAAAGTAAAACAACAAAATGGTGGCAAAAGGATTAGATGGGAGGTATGGTAAAATCTGACACATTAAAAATCGTTGAAAGCATAGGTCGTAATTATTGTAAAAATAATAATAGGGCTTAGTTCTCAATTTATTTAGGTTCTTGGTCGACTACTTCTGATTAAATCTTAAAATAGAAAAAGACTTTTCTGTTATTTTAGTTTTTGACTAAGCGTAGACAAATAAATTCCTTCAATAAAATAAAATAAAATTTCTTAAATATGAATCTTTTCAATATTAATATATTAAAAATTTGGAATATAAGTTCTCATATACTCCGCGCAGTACAAGTTTGCTTCAAATTTTCAGAAACAATAGTCAAAATAATGAAAATCTGTGAAATTTTCATCAAAATCCGTTGAGCAACACCAGATATACCGAAAATTTAAGTTTAGTCATTATACAGCAGGCATTTTCTGTATACGCCTGTACACACACACAGCTGAACGTGGTAGGTTACGTGTTCGGGGTATCTTATTTCATCATCTACGGATTGTATCTTTGAATCCCACGCATATTAAGTAGAGCAAGAGTTGACGGAGCTTAATTTCAGCGTATTTTTTGCATGTTAGCCGAATTCAGTGGCAACCTGTTGCTGTTGTTTGTGAATGCCAACTTGACTATAATCTTAAATTCAGTATGCTTGTTCCATCACACTTCAAGTGATTTATGCAACAATAAATTTGTTTGCATATGTTACCATATCTCAACTCGTTGACGACAAATCCTTTCGAGCTACAACCCCTAACGTTAAAATGTACGTATATGTACATATGTTTTTATATAATGTATGTCTTCTATATATATATATATATATATAGAATGTTGATTATTTGACAAAAGTGTTTTCGTTGCGATGTTCTTTAAGCCTTGCCGGCGTCTGCTTAAATTTTTATTGTGCCTGCCAGACAGAAACAAAGTGTGTGTGTGTGCGGTCATACATTTTTATTGGATTTTATTTGTCGCTGCAGCAATTGCGCCATAAGTCATTGCACCATTACAAATTCCTTTTACAATCGATTGCTATTGAGTGTGTGTGTGCGCAAGGCTCAGAGGCAAGGCTCAAGTTGATGGGGTTAAGAAGCGGGGCTCTGTGGCGTTGCCTGCGTTTTAATGTGTATATATAGTATTTTTTCATTGCAAGCCAAGTGGATTTATGGAAAATTTTCAAATGCCTTTGCACGCTAATAGCCCAGTTTTATTATTTTTCTTTTGAGGCGTGGCAGTCGACGAGTCAACTTCTCGCAAGCACTTGTGTCGTGTTTGCACAATTGCACTTTTGGTGCCACCGTTTGGCACCGGCGCCGCCACCGCAGCGTCGCCGCAAGAAGGCAAACCCTTTATATATATGTATATAAGTATAAGTATATTGATTGCGCTTTGTGTCCTGTGCACTTGTTGCAGCTGGGGCAATGTTGTAGACCTGCAATTATGGTAACAGTTTTCGTATTTACCATGCAAATAGCAAACAATTTCCGTTCGTTGTCCTGTCAGCCAACTAATTGAGATAGGAACGTGCAAGCGGAAATGCCAGAGCTTCTTCTTCTTAGACCCTATTCAAAATGAAAACCCGAAAAAAATATAAAGTAAATCATTTTCCGGCCGCAGCGTACAAGCAAAGAAGCCATCAAAAATGTAAATATGTAATACACCAAACGAGAAAGCTCCAAGAAAACGCCACCGTGCCCCAAGTCTAGTTAGCAAACAGCTCGACGATGTCGTTGTCCCTCTTGTTGTCGTTGTCGTTGTGTCGTTCTCGTGCCTTGCCTAGAAAGTATCTGCTATGCTGTGCAGGGGGCAGTACACTAACGTTGAAGTAGAGCGTCAATGAATTAAATATAACCTAACATAACCCAACCCAAACATAAGCTCAGACCCAACCAAGACAAGTCAGCGCAAACCAAACCCCCAATCTTTCTCTATATCCAATACCCAAAAACAACCCATTCTAAAATGTACAGGCTGCGAGCTTTCCAGTTGATTGCTGTCAGCCAACTCGCTCCTGCTCCTCCACGCTATATCTCATCCTTTGCATTTCGTCCTTGCCGAATGGTAGTTCGATTTACATTTCAACTGCAGCCAGCCCAGCAAAAGGCGGTACATGGCGTGACGTAAGCCCCTGAATAGATAAAATGTATTGCTAACAGTAGAATAGAGGTCTCAGCATAGAGGTATAGTTGGAGCTACATTAGTAACACACATGCACAATACGTGTACTATGTTACCGTTAATACTTATGTATATATGTAATTCACATCAAACATGAATTCTAGCTTAAGTGCAGTCCATTCCAGGGCGCTTATTCTGCTTGAATTGGCCCTGAGGGGTATTTAAACGAGTTGTTGCATTAGATAATAAATAATTATAGTAATAATATTCATTCACATTCATATAAGCTAGTGGGGTTTAATTTATGGCAGACTTTATTTAATTGAAGAAATCAATTTGAATTCCAGCAATTGTACAAGTTTCGAGTATTTAAGCCAGTTTCTCATTTAGGGAAACAAGTTCAGACATTTATTGGAAGTATTGTATATTTAGCTGGTAATGATATGAAACACGACACATTTTCGTAACATATCTAGTCAACTAACTGTTTATTTATTAATTGAAGCAACTATAACAGCAACCACAATAACTGTCATATGCATAATGTTTGATGTAATCTAGTCTGGCAACGATCCTCAGTCGTTGCTATTCTCCAGCTGCCCCAACTGACACTGTGTCTGCCTGTCTGTCCGCATTCTGTGTGGAATTCAATTCTATTGATATAACTGTGCTGCATATAAAAAGAGTCGCATAAATAAATAAGCATATTCAATTGATGAAACGTGAATGCTATCGAAATGTACGTAGAACGTGACCTTGCTGCAGTTATTTTGGATACCACCAACAATAAAATGTACCATATACAAAGGGTATCTATGCAATAAACAGACAATGACTGCATCAACGCTACAACGAACGTTTCTCTGTAATTAGTAACAATAATAAATGAGCTGTATTAGCGGCGTTATTTGAAGGAACCACGAAACTAAATTACTAAAAGTCACGAAGTTTTTTATTCGTATTCTTAAAGACATACTACAAGTCACCATTCGGGGAAACTTGACATAAGAAAACGTTAGTGGAAGAATAAATGAAAACGGGATATCTTGAAGGCTTATACTGTTAACACAACCACAGACCTTGTGCTATGTTGTTTTGTTTTGTGAACTTACCACGAGACTTGGTTACAGCTGTGAGTGTGGCAAACACACACATTCGTAGGCGATAAACGCTTAGCCAAAAGCTGCATTGCAGCTTCAACAATTTAGACGTTGTTCAGCATGATTTAGATACGCCAGTTGTGCATTGAATAATTCACTTAATTGGCTCCCAAAATGTCAAATAAACAAACGAAATGCCAAAATGTTAAAATAAACACAGGAACCGCACACTGAACAGACACACATCAAATGCAAACATAAGCGTTAGCAGCTCTCCGGTAGAACAACAACAACATATATTTTATAAATCAGATATGAAAACTCTTTATCATACTGCAGGATTTGAGCTGGCGGAAGGTCAAGTGAGAAGAGCTCTTCGTACGACTGTTTATTATTGTGGGTTGGCATTGAAATGCGCCAATTGCATGCAAATGAGTTTCGCAGTGCTATATATGTACATTATATATTCCGAGATGTGTATGCGCACATATTGTTGATTGGCCAATACAATATGTGGCGTTATGAATTAATCAGTCGGTCGCTCGGTCAGTTGTTGAAAAATATAACTACGCTCGAGTTTCACAAACATAAATATGATTACCATGCAAATTGGCAGCTCATGAAAAGACCATCATGCAATACATTCAATGCATGCACACACAGTCACAAACTTTAAGCAGAATACATTTTAATATGCGTTCAATTTAATTTGACTGAAGCCGCTGCAGGGTTTCGCTTTAATTAAATTTCGATATGAGCATGCAATTCTCTCTCCCTTTGAGATGATTCTTTGATTTGCCCATTTTTCGAAAGCTTCTTCAGTTTCTTTCAAAGCCATATTGAGAGATTGCCCTCTTTGTGCCCAGCGGCGACAATCCCAAAATGTTAACTTAACTTGCCGCACTCGCCCCACCCCATGCCCCGGTTCTTCGCTTCTGTTGACCACCTCAGGCACTGTGTTGGCGTTTCCTTCTCTCATCTTTCTCTCTCTCTCACTCTGTTTTTAAGTATTTCGGTCGCCATTTTCAGTGTTCTTTTCTTTTTTCAACACTCATTCGCATGTTTTACGCTTTTTGTTTTCCTTTTGTATATGTTATTTGGCCCAGCGTGTCTTGGATGCTTTATACTTTGGCTTTCGCATAGCAGTCTGGGATTCAATTTTCACGAGTTAACTTTAACCTTGAACCTGATACATGCTACACAAACACATACATCCCCATTTTGGGGTGTACGCTTTGAGCGCGTACTTGTATGTTTCTATTTTCAGTTCATTAAACGGGATTTCAGCACATTATTATTTTCGTCCCCTACTGCTGCTAACTCTTGAACGACTTAAGTCGTTTGCACGAGCATCATTTCCGGATTGACGGATTACAGCTGTAGGAATGAAGAGGACAGCTAGGAGACCAAGAAATAAAATCTTACTAGGTGCAGTGGTTATTATAATCAAACCTTCTTATATTATTTATTTGGGATTTAAGTCATTTACAATATTCATTGGCTATTGCAGTCAAATAAATATAAATTATTCATTGTACATTTTGAATTGTTTATAAATACAACCACTTTTGAGATTCTGCACAAATTAGCAGTCGGCCCTTGCTTAACATGTATATCGAGATTTCTCTACCAAACTCTTTTAACGAGACCCGACCAACACAATGTATAAAAGTTCGATAACATTAAAATTAGGTTGATCGATTTTTTTTAAACAGGGATGCTTTGCGTCGCATATCACACATCCTCTATAATGGCAATGAATCAAACTTTTCAGTGATAAACTTTGCTTCACAGAGACCAGACCAATTTGACCAGCATTACAGAGTGTTAATAAAATAATTTTTTTTTTTAAGTTTTCATTAAAAAATAAATATATAATAGCAACTTTTAAGCTACAAAGGATTATATTTTTGGCAAACTGAGGCAAGGCAAGTCGTAGAGTGTGCTCGTGCTTTTATTTTGCTGCAGTTCAAGACTTCGGTGAGTATATTTTATTTATTTATATAAATACGCTTCCATTGAAAATATATTTTGTGCGACAAAAAACCTCAGTTGTTTAACCATTTTTCACATACAAATATGACGCTTATATTTTTTGTAGTCCGTTTTAAAATCGCAATCTATTTTTCCGTCGCATACACGAGTTAGAAAGAGACAACTCGTTTAATTAATATGTTGTACTCCTTTTATCTTGAAATTATATGGCAACACTGCAAACAAATTTCGCTCATCATATAAAGTGCAGTTTTTTGCAGCTCGAATTATTTATAGTTATTATATATTCTATATATAGTTATTATGATTCTATAATCAATTTTTTATATTTCCATAAACATGGCAAGGAGTTCTGTGCTTACATAAATATTTGTGACTAATTGTATTTATATAAGACATTTGGAAATACATTTTGTTCTTGGTAATGAGAATATAAACCAAGAGAAGAAACCCCTTCACTGTTCAGTTTGAACATTTTTTCTGATTATTAGCTTGTTGGGGAAATAATTCGCCATCTGCTTTGTCAAATGATTCTGCCTACTCGTTGAAAAGTGGTCGGCCATAATTGTTTAGTCTTTTGTTTTGATCGCAAAGTGTACGATGCGTGAGACAACAATTAGCTGTTGTCATACTTCATTGCTCTTGTTCTTGTCAAAGAATTTGAGATTCTTAATTTTCGACTTTTGTTTCAATCTGCTTGCTAATGCCTTAGATGGGAGGGTATTATAAAAGAGTTGTTCTTTTGGCTTACATGCTTGTTGGCCGAGCGATCTGCTATCCCTTAAATATAATAAATTCAACTTTTAATTGCAGTGCTTCGTAATTCGATATAAAAAAATGAAAGTAAAGAGCGTCAAGCCGAAGAAAGATTGCGTCCTTAGGCAAACAAAGAACCTTAGGATGGAGAAGGTGACCTGGGTGCCGCAACGCAAAAAGGATTTGGGTACTTTAATTAATGGTAAAACTTAACGAAATGAGAGTAAGCATATCACTATGTTTTGATCACTTTATAATATATATGCAGGACGTTATTATGTGATGAATAAAACCGATGAGAAAGACTGCTGGCTTAGCTTCGATATGTCAAAGAAGGAGGAGTGCGTGATCACGCAACTAACGGCTAAATCTTTTGACGTGTACGAAAGTGATGATGAGTATGAGCCAAATCCATGTGAACTTGGCGATTTGCTCAAGGGTAAGTACAGTCTGTGTGAAAATAGCTTTGTAATATTCATATTTACGCACATTTAGATCGATATTATGTGTTGCGGCTGTTGTGCGCGACAGAATTGTCAACTGTATGGCTTACGTTTGATATTAGAAAAAGCCGGAATCGAGTTGTGAAAGTTTCCAACTCCAGCGCCTATGGAGTGGCTGTGAATGAGATTGGTATGATGGAAACAATACGAAAGAAAAGCATAAATAAAAAATTTATCATGCTACTATGCGATCGTTTTGATGAGATACTAAGCTCAGGCACGAGACATGTATGCCTGGTGATGGAAGAAATGCAGCAAAATCTTTTAATGTTCCAGCAAACGTTCGATAAGAGCCGAGTGCCAATGAATATAGTCCAGCAGATTGCTCGGCAAATTCTCATTGCACTGGATAATATACATAAGTGTGGTGTTATTCACGCCGACATTAAACCAGAGAACATACTTGTGACGCAATGCTCGCTGACGAACTCACAACTCTGCCCCGACCGTCAGAAAAAGTGCGAGAAAATGCATTTAAAACTGGCTGATTTCGGGAATTCGAAACGTACGAATGAATACACGATAGCTACGATCCACACGCTAGCATATAGCTGCCCGGAGGCCGTCATTGGCTTAATGTGCGAGCCTGTTGCTGATATTTGGAGCACAGCCCTTGTAACTTTTGAAATGGCCACAGGTAAAAATTTCATCAATTCAGTGGCTGACTGTGATAATCCTACCTTAGTCGAGTGTTTGTATTGTTTAACGGAGTTTTTTGGTCCAATGCCGCTAGAGGTATTGCAACGGGCAAAATATACTTTTGACTATTATGACCAAAATGGTAATCTGTATGGTTCTGAAATCTTACATCCATTCAGTCTACAAGAATTATTGGAAGATTGGAAATGGCCTAACGCAGTTGCGGAACCTTTTATTGCGTTCCTGCTACCAATGCTGGAATTGAATCCGATGAAACGTGCCACCGCTGCCGAGGCTCTACAGCATCCGTGGCTGGCGACATCTTTAAACGTAGAACAACAGGTAAATTGTTATTCAAATGTTAATTGAAAAGTAGCATGAGACTAATTAAACTTTTCTTAATTATAGGATGACGAAGCTAATGGCTCTTGTTAGTTTGGCTACGTTGTCATTTGTGTCGACTGAAGAAGCAATCAAGGAACCCGTAGGGAATACGATATATAAGCATGTGCTTTTCAACGTTTTCGGCATTCGAAACAAGAATAAAACTTTACCAAGTTTTACAAACAATAGATGAACATAAAACATATTGAACATAACTTAACCCAAATAATTTTTAAACATAAATTTAATAAAAAAAATTTCGCATAAAAAGTTTTTTTTTAAAACCATTTCTTAGCAGAGTTTATTTATTCGGCACACATATTGGCATAGTGAAAATTTAATTAATGCAAAACTGAGCTTGCGTCTAGTGTTTAGCTGTTGCTACTGTATGAATGAGATAATGGGTGCGGATAGTACTAGTAGCCGTGTATCTTACCCTAATCGAATATTCAGTGCCAGTTAGAACTAGAAACGCACATAGAGCACGCAATGGTTGAAATTTGTAAGTGTGTATGGGAAATTAGTGATGTGAGCGTGTTTGTGCTTTGATTTAGTACAGTTGGCCCTACCTATAATACACTTTAATCAACTATACAGGTCAAAAAATACAAGATATAAATAACCCTTCATCGATTTGAAAAGTTTCACACTGTTCAAAATTATTATTTTATTTTGGTTATGTTTATAAAGTAAATGTATTCTTCATGATATTACATTAAAACTAAATACGCTCAATGAGTAAATAAAATGAAATAATACGAGTTTACCGAAGAGCTCAAAAAAGATTACTATCTTTCTCATTTAAAAAGTATTGAAGGTTTTTGTGCCATTATAAAGTTAACCAACTATGACTACTTCTCAGTTTACATTGAAAATATTTTGAGCTAAAAGGCAACACATTTGTCAAATAACACACTCACACAACTCAACTTTAAATCACACAAAAGCGTGTGTATATGGGTCCAATTGTTTGTGTTGACAGTTAAATGGAGGCAAGATTGCCGCATAGCATTAGCATGCAAATTGCTAAATTGAAATTGTCATTCCCAATTTCCGCCTCTTGACCTGACTTTCCGACTGCTCGACGGGTCGACTCTGCTGTTCTGGTTACTAATATTGTGTTGCCTGATGTGTGAGACTAAAATCAATATATAACTAGCGCTTAGCACATCATTTGTCTTGGTTTTAATGTTGGTTTACCTTTTTTATCTGGCTGTTGACTTGTAATTAGAGAGTCGTAAAACGAATCGATAAACTGCTTCCGGAAAATTGCTACCCAAAACAAAAAAACAAAATATATATATATATACATAAATCCCAATTACCGATTGCCTTAATTCCAAGCCACACACAAATTGATTGATTGACTACCTGTCTGGCTGACAAACTGACATATTGTAGCACACACAATTAGGGGACGGTTAAAATATATCTCGGCCAAATGGGTATTTAATTGAAGGTCTTAACGCTTTTCATAACTCATCAGAAAGGACACGTGGCATATTATATCTCTCTCTCCACGCTCTGTCTGTTGGCCCTGGCAACCCCTAATTGGTTGCTTAATTATACATTGCCAAATCGCGTGTATATACTCCAACGCACAAGAGCCGTCGCTTCGAAGTGGCCAACACTGCAGTTTTGGCTAATTATCGCCCATGCAATTCATTTACTCACTGAGCCAAAAACGCCCACTTCAATAAAATCTTAACTTGGACCTAATGGCTGCCGCCCCCTTCCCAGCACTATGCAAGTGCCAATACGTGCCATAGTTTCAGTGACGTCCCTGCATCCGTCCACGCCCTCACATGCCAGCAATTAAAAGCAAATTTATGTGGCCAAAAGTTATGCCTGAAAAGTTAAAATATCCCTTGAACTTTTACCGCCGGTGCAACTGTTATATTTTGTTATTCTTTTAAAGCATCAGGTCAAAGTCAACCATAAAACACAACGTTTTCTGGCTTTCTTGGAGCTTGAAAACAAACTGCTGCTGATCTAATAAAAAGTACTCACTGTTAGCCACTGCAGCAATTGTAACTTTTAAGCTTTGTGAAAAAGTTACGACCTCATTGAAATCTCAACTATTATTTTATTGACCATCAGAGTTAGGTCCTTGTAGGTCCTCATAGTAGTAGTATCTTACGATGCGCTCTACATAAGCAATCAGCCCGTCATGAGTCTCCCTACACTTATGTCTGTCAAAGTGGAATGATTTAGAAAATTGCCAAACGATATGTTGCCTTTATTAGCAACAAGTACGCAATGCGTAAAATCATTTTGTCGAAACAGACTGCAATGCAGCAGAAGCCCTAAAAGTGACCCAATTATCAGCAAAAAAACACCCAATTGCTTTTTCTTCTTTGTGGCCAGACCCTAATGAAACTGTGTGGCATATGGATATCATCTCCGATATCATAGATGTTAATAATCATATATCATATCGCTCAGGGCTATAAAGACACTACTTTTATGGATATCTTTTGGCTTGATAAAATATTTAAAATTTCATAAGCATAAAGAAAGTAGATACCGAACTATTTCATACAATTTTTTAAAAAGGAAATCCAAATAAAAGCCTTTGAAGCTATTGTCAAAATCAGTACACTTGAAACAAATACACTTGAAACACCAAAAAATGATACTATTTCATGCGTATTCCAAGTTGCTTTTGCTAATATTACCTTTACTTGCACTTGGAAACGAAGAACTGGAATATACTAAAAATCGAACTAAGCGTCTATCTACTCCAAGTTATAGTGATGAAATATACAACACGATGCCACGATATGTGGTGTCAATTAGATCGCGTACGCCTCGAAAATATTTTGGCGACAATCATTTTTGTGCTGGCACAATCATAGCGGAACAACACGTGTTAACTGCCGCCTCTTGTGTAATGGAGTGGGTATTAAACATTAATGACAACTATAGATATGTATATCTAATTTTTTTAATCATTAATACAGCCAACGCAAAATTCTTTTTCGAAGCCGAGTGCTTTTGGTCGTTGCTGGATCACCAAATCGACTGAAAGTTATCAATAATCAAACCGTGAATGTGCCGGTTTCTAAAATCTATGTGCCGTCCAACTATACCATATATAATAGCAATAATATTGCAGTTTTGAAGTTAGGATTTCCGTTGCCCAAAAACAATCCTCACGTTGGAATCATGGATCTACCCACGATGCCACCCAAAATTGGTGCATTTTACCTGGTGTTGGGTTGGGGGCGTGTTTATAAGGTTAGTTTAACTAATATTCACATTTTTTTCTGTGATGTGCTTTTTTTTTTTTGGCATTAACTATGTACACAGGGCGGTTGTCTTTCTTCAAAACTTGTATATATTAGAGTTAGATTGATGAGGCGGCGTATGTGCGAATCATTGATTAGAACATTTCTAGCGGAAATGATGTGCGCCGGCAACATGAAAAATAATCTTGATGAAGATCCATGTCGTGGTGATACTGGCGATCCTATGGTAATTAATACAACAATTTATGGCATCGTTGCGTATGCCATTGGGTGCGGCTTTGCTGACACGCCTTCGGTCTACACGGATGTCTTTTACCACATTAACTGGATTAAACATATCATCAGTGGTAGTCAGAAAATGTATCTTATGCCACAATTGATTTTATTACTTATTGATATTCGAAACTTAAGGCGTTTTACATTGTGTGCTTTGATTGCATATACATTTTACACCTCAAGCAGCCTGAATTAAATCGTAAAAGTTTTTATTGTAAGATACAGTTTATGAGATAAACAATTGTTACTTACGTTTTGCGTTTGATTAGAATGTCGATTATTCAAATTCCATCGATATTTAGATACACAACTAGGTATCGATACTTTGTGCAGGGTTTTCCGAATCGCCAATGAAGTCTGGCAATGCTGTTTCAACTAAATGCAATACGCGCACCATAACTATTAATATATATATACATATAAAAAAATATAGTAAAAAGTCAAACATAATCAGCATGTTGTACTATGCACGCGTTTCAACCTGTTATGGGAATTACATTGAAGGCTCATGTAGCAGGTAAGTACAATTTAATCGTAACTCACACCGTGCCATAAATGACAGCACGACCACCATCCCCTGAGAGCCAGATAGTGCTACTATAAAAAAAAGGGACGCATAATATAGTCGTACACCATTTGCGTCCCGCCCCTTGCTGTTTTCATTTACTTTCTGTTGCCTTATTTTTTTTAACAAAATTTTTTTTGCTGTTGGTGTCGACGCGCAAAACTTAATTTACTTGATGAATGTACGATGTGTATATATATGTATTAGTTAGGGTTGAGTGTATGGCGGCGTGTCAGCTGAATTGAATTACTTGGACACTTTGGATTCATTAATATTTATAACAACGGCTGTTGAGACGGACGTTTGAGCTAAACAATACTCTTACAAGTTGCGCTGTAATAATTTAAGCTTTAGGTATTTAACAACTTTTGTAATGCAAAGCTCAGAGGTTAAGAGCGGGTTGTCTGTCTTTCTCAACTTAAACGCTTGAGATGAGCTTGCAAATTGTTTGGTCAGAAGGTTCAGTGTTGCAGGTGACACAAACTTTTACCTTACCTTGCGCGGCTTGGATGCTCGTCTGGCATAAAGGGCCTGGAAGAGCTTAAGGGGACGGCGGATTACGCTTTGAGCAAAGCCAGAAAACCGCAATTGCTTTACATTTTCGATTTACATCTAATCTAAATTACATGATACGCGCACAATTTGAACGCTAATGAGCAAGGACAAGCTGACTGACTGACAGACTGAGCGACAAGTAAGGGGTGATGTTTTAGGTACAACGCATCGTATGCGTAACATATTGCGTGTGAATTTTAATTAAAAAGTTTTTCGCACTTCCTCCAAGTAAGATAATCTCCCTCTCTCTCCCCCTCATCAAATACGAAACCAGGACAAAACGGATGTTGTTTCCTGCTGTTGCTGGTCTTTTGTTGCTGTTGTTCTTCCTGCAGCTGCTTCGATTGCATCGATTTTCTACGCTCAGCAATGCTGCCATAAGGATCTTAAGAAGCAAGCATGCTGTCAAGTTGCTCCTCATTTGGATTGAATCTTATATGTATGTTCTTACGTACGTATGTGTGTATGTAAGTTAACAGTGCATTTGATTGCCTCCACAGGCATCAAAGTCAATTGATTATATTAGCTTTAAGTTGTTGTAGTGTGTATTTTGTTGTGGCTATAACGCCACACGCCACCCCCGTTGCTAGGTAATTAAATGTTTACGTATTAACTTATGCTACAAAGCACACCTGCTGCTCCTCCTGCTGCTCATTGCTGGCAACAAAATTGGCTTATTACCTGGCTGATCAAACCAAACTTCGATTATCGATGTGCTTACTTTCTATCTGAACAGTTAGTGTCACAATTCATTTGCACAGGCCTCATAATTCGAAATAAATGTGTCCAGTTAACTACATGCTAGTGGTGTTAGCCGTGTTTTGTCTAGGGCCAAAAGCAAACCACTTGCTTGATTCTGTTGGGTTGCGCTCGCTCTTTACAACGGCAGCGACTGTTTATTTTGTTATAGTTTTTTTTTTTTTTTTGTAGCTGGTCGCTCTTTCTCTCTCTTTGCGCAGTCGCTGTACCGTTACTCCGAAAATAGCACGACTGGTGCGACAGTCAACGGCGTTGCGTATACGCAGCGGTGTCTCAGTCGCTAGCTGGACGTGATGTTGGCCGCAAGGGCGCCACGGCATAAACCAAAGACCAAAGAGGACAAACCATAAACGCCTAAAGGCAACTCATTGCCGCTGAAACAACAAGTACCTATACAGCTCAACTGAGTGTGTGTTCGTGCGTGTGCATTTGCGTGTGAGTGTGCGAGTATGTGAGTGTTAGCGAGTGCAATGTTTTAAGATGGCTATCAGAAAGTGCAACATAGCTAAGAAGTATGCTTTAGAATAATTATTAAAGCGTGCTCGCAAACGGTTGACGTTGACGTTAAGTTTCGTAACGTGAAGTTTTTTGACGCGGCTTCCGTGACCCCACAATACACATACAAACAAACATGTATGTATATTCGTACTTTTTTTCGAGCTGAATAATTAATGCAATCAAGCTATTTGAATCCGTTTTTAGTGTCGTGTGCGCGCTCGGTTTCAAAGTGGCAATAATGAGTTACAAGTTCTACGTTTTCAGACCTTAATAAACAAACAAAAAAAAGCCAACAAAACACAACTGCAAACAGTGACAAGCTAAATGCACATACACATATATTTTTTATGAATTGTGAGAAGGCGCAACGAATTTTGGAGAAACTCAGCCCCAAAAGTCAACTCAACTGAACTCAACTCAACTTTAACTCTAGCTCTTAACTTAACTGCAGACCAAATTGAAACAGGAAACTTACCTTCAAGGGCATAACTACACTATAACTGTAACTATATATACCATATATATATATTTTTCGATGCAGCTTTGTAGTAACTTACAATACATACGTCTAGCTATGTACAGAGAACAAACTTAGATGCATATATGTTTATAAATCTAGTGCTAACTGGCAACAAGAATTCCAATCATAAATAAACGTAATAAAAACTGCGGTGCTTGACATTACGCCGAAAAATCTCACACAATACACACACCAAAGAGCTGAAAAGAAAAGAAAATATATTGAAAAGAACAACAAAAAATTAAATAACAATATATGAAATGTGTCTGCAGACCAAAGCACAAAGCGAACAACAAATAACTAATAATAATTTTCAAATTTATACGAGAAACACCCATACATATTTACGAAAAAAGACAGCAGTGCTACTAAATGAGCAGACAGCTTGGCCAAAATATATTTCGATTAAAATATAAATGAAATTAAACTGGACACAAAGACCAAATAGCGTGCCAAGTGTTTGAGTGAATATTTGTTGTGTCGGCCAATAACAGATGACAACAGCGAACAGGAAAAGCAACAGCAACAAAAAGTAGCAGCTGCTGCAACCAACAGGTTGCCTGCAACAGCTAGGCAGCAACTAGAAACTAAATACATTAACCTACCAGGTGAGTTATGGGCAAGCAATTTCAAATAAAGTGCTGCTATTTGCAAACTCAATGATATATAACTCATGTGTGCTGTAAATACTCCGGTCATTTACCATTGACTTTGATGCGAAACGTTGAAATTGGTTTTACGTAAAGTTTTTAAATGGAAGATTATTTTATTTTATGTTTAGCATTTACTTCCACTTATACAACTGCAAGTACTGAGTATTTTTATCTATAAATAAAATGAAGCAACCTGGTTTTCATTTTTAAACATTTCTAAAAAAATGTGTATTACAAAAATATGCTGAAATATGCATTATGCATATTTAAAAACAAATAAATGAATAAGTAATGAAGCAATTCAACGAAAACCCAAAAACTTAATATCATAAAATGTTTATATTTTATATTTAATTGGAGTTTTTTTTGTTTTTATTACTTTTCGTTAGAATATTGAAAGTAGGTTGACCTAATTTCCTCAAACCAAAGTTTTTTTTGGATTTGACCTAATTGGATATAGAGTGCAAAAAATTTATAATTGTCCATAAAAATATGTCCATAAAAAATGTACTAAAAACTAACCTAATCATATTAAAGAGTCTTTTGTGAAGTATTTTGGTTTTCTATTCATAAAATGTGAAACTTTAAAAAAGTATTCTTCATTTCGTCTAACTTTTAAGCTTTATAAAACTTAGGTTTAGCAAAAATAATAAAATAATCTATCGACAATTTTTACTGTAAAACTATTTAATTATTTTTAAATTAATATCCATTCAGTGGCTTTGCGTCAACATCTTTACAAAGTTTCACATTTATAATATTAGAAGGGCTTGACAAAAGTATTCTATGCTCAAGCTAATGGACATCTTTGGGATTAGTTTCCTGATCCACTGACAGTTACAGTTTAATCTTTTAGTTGTTCCATATGTACGAATAAAAGTGTTTAGTATGCTGAAAAATGTAAAACTGACCATGTCACAAAGTGCCATAAACAATTTTACAACATTTTGCCTGCCATAAGATTAAATGTGCATAAAGTGCTGGTGGTGGAAGAAAATAGGAGCGACACTGTTGAAGGCGAAACAAAAGCAATAACTATAAAACAAACAAAATACAATGCGCGTTGAATTGTTCGGAGATGTAACCTCCAACTGGCAGGAGCAAGCGAAAAAAAGGAACACACAGACAGACTTTATGCCACCAACAATAACAACTAACAAGAGTAACAACAAAACATGCACACACATACACATACAATTTGAGCTTTGGTTTTTATGGACTTTGTATTTTTTCCGCTGAGTGCCGCTGGCGTTTGAATCTGGAGTGGGTGAGTTTTCAGCGGAATGGGTGAAGGAATCTAAAGGTATGCGGAAGAGCAGAAACGACAGTCACAGTAGACCGCATCCAATTACAAAAGTGAATATTTGAGACTTTTTTTTTTTTTATATATATATTTTGGTTGCCATATTGACCTTAACATTTATTTCGGCTTTTGGCCTTAAGAGTCTGCCAACAAGCTGACCTGAATACGAAACTTTTAAAGCTGAATGCATTTCTTTTGGCCAGACCCAAAAAAATAAAAAATTTATAGAGCATGCAAACACATATATATACTTAATTCAGACATTGCTTTCATGCTGCTGATAATGAGCCGTTAATGGTTGAAGGGTAGATGCTAAGGAAAAGAGAGCGTTGGAGTTAGATGTAGCATGTTGTTTGTTGGTAGTTGACGCGTTAGTTGGCGCCACTCACGCGATGTGCCGCACTTGAGCACGTTTTGCATAAATTGCTGGGGCCATCGTCGGCGTCGTCATTTCTGATGGCATGCTAATAACGACAACCGCGCCCACCTTTTTGCCTTGCGGGTGGTTGAGGGCGTGGAACGTGTGGCGAGTCAAGCAAAACAATGGCCATAATACCGCGAGCGAATACGCTTGTTAAGCATTTAAGCACAGCTGCCATTTTCACATCATACAAACCACACACACACAAAAAAAATAACAGCATCAATCTGCTTGCTCTAATCTGCGTTAAAGCATCTTCACACAGATGCCTATCGATGTCCGGTGGTAGAACATACGCGTCCATCTGCCTGGGCATTAAGTAAGTCAACAAGTGTGCGTAATTAGATTTACGTTGCGTATACGACCGGTTGCCGGGGAACAAAGCACTCGCAACGTACCAGTAATCGTATAACCTTCGACCTTGTGAGACATGGCTTAGTACAATTTATAGTATCTGCTTGCAGCAGACTGGCAGCACGTACGTTACGGCCAATCACTGGCAGCTCAATAAAGGAAAACTAATTTTTTTAGTGCCGAACGTTTTGAGTGCAGGAAGCAGGCAGCAGGCTGGAAAATACCCAAAGTTTATTCCTGTGCGACCAACGAGACCAAAATGGTCTTTTTGTTTCTTTGCTTGTTTGTTGATTAACTGTCAGGTGAGGCAGGCAAAATGATGGCTGCTGCTGTCAGTTGCCATTTTTCGGTGGGGTGCAGACACATTTGGTCCACAAACAATAAAACATTTTCACAGTCACATTGTCACTGTGACAACAAAGCCCAGATAAATGAGATATTCCCTGTGGTTACATAAAACAAAACAAACAATTTCACAGTCCGCATGGCACGACTTCAGGATGTCCTGTATGAAAATGACTAGCATCAGGTCAGGGCTTATCATAGAGCTATTTTTGATAGACAGAGAATACTTCCTGATTATGTGGATATTTTTTTTATTTCTATTTTGATTTTAATGCATTGTTTTTATATTTTGTTTTATATTTCTGCATTTCTTTTACAATTCTTTGATGTATTCTTTCATTTTTATTTTTATTTTGTGTTATATTTATAATTTTGAATATATTTTCAATTTCTTCTTGTTATGAATTTTATCTGTAAATAATTTGTGAAAAATACAAATGTGTTCAGCAATATATGAAAAATGTTTATAAAAATGTACAAAAAATGATGAGAAATGTTTTACATTTTCATTTTAATTGTATACACACATACTTTCATTCGAGATAAGATTGCCTGGACATCATAAAATATTAAAAAAAAACTTGCATATTTTAAATCATGAAAATGGGTTATTAACCAGATATATACAAAACGATTCTTACGATTCAATTCGAATTAAATGGAATAAGCCCTTTTATTTGGGAGAAACAATATATAACTTTGCCAACCGTTATTATACCCTGAACCCATTGAAAATGGGTAAAAAGGGTATAATGGTTCTGTGCAAAAGTATGTAACAGGTAGATGGAAGCATCTCCGACCCCATAAAGTATATATATTCTTGAACAGCATCAACAGCCGTGTCGATATAGCCATGTCCGTCCGTATGTATGAACGCGTCGATCTCATAGACTATAAGAGCTAGAGACTCCAAATTTGGTACATAAGGTCGCCTAATCCCTAGGCAGTAAAAGTTTGTTTTAAATTTTCGATTACTCTTCCCGTTTCCGATATACACATGTCATCGATAACAAGAAAATCTGAATTTTGAAAACTTTTTGATGCACTTTGAAAGATTAGACTATTGAAATCGGTTGAGAAACACTGGAGATATGGTGTATTGAAGTTAAGAAAGTATGCACTATACGCGTATACATACACACTCACACATACTTGCAAGCAGTGACTGTATGCGTAAAGTTCAGGGTATAGTCTAGTCGGGATTTCTCGACTAGAGCCTTCTTACTTGTTTTCTTTATTAAAGCCACAGATAACAAGACTTCAATATGTGTGTGGTCATTTTTTGTTTGTTGAAGAAGAATAAAGAGCGTCCACCACATTAACACACAATGTATAGCATTGTTAAGGCCTTGACTTTGCATTGCGGCCAGTTTGTGGCAATGTTTTGTTGTTGTTGTTGTTGTTGCGGTCACCAGAGGCGACACAAAAAGTTCATAAAATAAATTGCAAAGTTAATAAACAAGTGGCCGAGGCTGCTTTTGTGGCTACTTTTGCTTTGGGCGTTGCCAGTTGGCAACGGCAATTAGCTTTAAACACGCCATTAACTGCTTAAATGGCAACATGTGTGTAATGCTGTAGCAGCCGCTACAGCCTCCAGGCGCCCATCTTCTACCTGCTCTTTGCTCGCTATCTGTGTGCGTTCATTATCACCTGCCCGTGAGGTGCGCACCGGGGGAGATGTAGTAGGCCCTCATATAATATTTAGATATATAAACAGAGATACTAACATATACATATATGTATGTATATGGAGTCGAGAAGCCACCCAATGCGAACCCAAACACAACCTGACGTCGCACAACACATTCTTAAGTGCTTCATCTTGTCGGAATAACATTAGAGGCAGGCAACCTGTCACGCCCCGAACCCGTGATCCCCCTGCGACCACCTTGACTGGCAAACAAAATGAGCTGGCACATTTATGGTAGCCATTTTTGGGGGAAGCGTGGCATTAAAGCAAACCCTCTCGCCCCACGTTGCCCGCCAGCACGACTAGACTTCCCTTACATACCTAATGAACGTGGTGTTGCCTTTCAAGCAGACAAAATGGATGCTTGGGCCCTCCACCCTCAAAAACGACCCAAACTTTCCCATCATTCTACGAACAGAGTTCTCAGTGGTTTTATTTATGATCGCATCTAGAGAAGAAATGCATATTTATGCCTACTGTTTAGGCCTTTGTGTTTATTCACTTTTGGTTGGCATTTTTATTGTTCTTGCCTTCTTGACTTTCGACTATTCTCGTACATATCGTATATCTCATTTAAGTATTCCACTCACACCTCGGCCAAACTTCAAACTCGTTGGCGCAACAACTTGTAAATTAGTTTTATGCCGCCTGAGAGTGCTGTGCAGCATGTGGAGAAACGTTTGTAGCATATGTACTATTGAGTTGCGCGTGCCTCATTCATCCATAATTTGATTTTCACTTCAACTATCGTTAAAAGTTTCAATGCATGAATAATGCAGTGCTCAATATATCAATGTAATTGAGCTAAAGTTGTATCTTAAGCTCATCTGTCATTTTTCATGCACGAATTGATAAATTGACGTGTGTATTATTTGACTTGATTGAGAGTTTATTAGAATTGATTGAGCGCATTAATTACTTCATCAAGTATTTATGGGCTACTAATTATGACATTTGTGGAATTTTCTTTGCTTTTGTTGATATGAAAATTCGAAAAAATATATCAAGATAATTTTTGATAACGAGTTTTGAATAGAAAATCTTTTTATATTATTGTTAAAATGAAAATCAAATAGAAAATGTTATTCAATTAGCTTAAAAAATATATCAAGATAATTTTTGATAACGAATTTAGAATAGAAAATCTTTTTATATTATTGTTAAAAAGAAAATCAAATAGCAAATGCTATTTAATTAGCTTAAAAGCGTATATACATTTGAAAAAAATTTAAGCAAAATTTAGAAAATTTACAAACAATTCAATAGAATTCGTTTGGAAACGAGCAAATGATTGCGTAAATAAACTGTCTGAATTTCAATTGAATGCAAAATAGACGTGAATGGATTCATTATCAGTATACTAATGACTTGTATATAGCATATACAAATCGAATTTTATGAATCTTTTCATTTGCTGCTTCATGTTTGTGGGAACCGCATAAAAGTGCCAAACAATTTTTGGTATCAATTCAATTGTTATCGTTTGCTTTGCTTTTGCAACAAAGTTAAATATTTCACTGCGCGTGATTTTGGGCCATGAAATTTAACAGTTTAAAGACGCGGGGTTGTGTTTTTGAGAGGGGTTTTTCCAAGTGGCTTGTTTGTGTGCGTTGCTACGGGTCGTTAGCCTCAGGCGAATAAAATTCAGCAGGGAGATGCAGCACAACAACAATTTGCAGCAATTAATTTTGAAATGTCAGACGCAGCAATGAGGCAAATGCCAGGGACCTAAGAAAAATGTCAAGGCATTCAAGGAACTGCAGCAGCAGCCTTGCCCCCAGCTGCCGTATTTATCCTTACTTTACTGGTTATAGTTATGTAATGCTTAGCAAATGACGCAATTGACGAATTGCCCCCAAAAAATGAGGAATACTGACTCGTTGTTGTTTATAATTTGCAGCAAATTGTTTATCTCCGCAGCCTGCGTGTAAACAATGGGTCGAATGTGTTTTTTTATGCTTTAGCAATGAAAATCGATTAATGTTCGAATGATGAACAACACATTCGTTTTGATTTATGGTTATAGGAAGCAATGGCCAACACATAAAGGGCAAAACGACGAGTATATGTAGAACAAAAGGCTGAAGCAACAACTAAATTGAACTGAACTGAACTGAATCGAACCATCATCGATTGTTAAGTAAACATTTCATCGTTTGTTTAGGTGCATAAAAGTTTCTTTTCCTTTTTGTTTAATTTTCGCTTTCATTTTGGTGGTTGTTTGTGTTATTGTTGCTGGTTGATCTTGTGGCTTTTTGGCCCATTCCATTAATGTGTGTGCTGTCTGTAGTAGATATACATCTACTTGATGTATGCTTTGTATATTTAATGAGCCGATAAATTTTACTTTTCCCCTCGAACACATTGTCGGCCTCAGGCCGCAGTCTTCACGCTTTTATTGATTTTTGGCGCCTTCAAAAGTCCAATTTGCTTAACCTAATGAGCTGTGTGGCCCGAAAAATGAAGTAACCGCTGAAATGGTTAAAGTGCATGGGAAAATTGTTCATAACGTCAGTTGGCAAGTTAAAAGGGTGCCACCCTTATCAAACCACTTGTGGGGAAAGTCACTTTTTGCTGGTGGAAACTGAAGCTGCAAAGAAAACTAACAAAATGCTTTTATAGAGCCGAAGGAGCCATTGTTCGTGTGGCATTGGTCGTGGTAGACTCAACAACAGCTACAGTAGATGTCGCAGTGCACTTAGGGAATTGTGTGCCGACATGTCGATTGTATAGTAAAGTCGATAGCTTTGTACTTTACAATGTACTATACTTGATAACACTGTACAATAAATAAATCATCAGAGCTACCAGTTTTATGTGTGTTAGTGTTCTTATTTAAAATAATTTAATTTCAAAGTTCACTTTATCTTATGCAAAGAGAAAAGTTTGAGGAATAATATACAAACAGTTTGACTTTCATGTTAAGCTCTAAAGAAATTCCATTAAATATAACATTTTATCAAAAATTATCAAGAGAAGTTGTTCCTTCTAAGCAACAAAAAATACTTTGCAAAGTTTTTGCTTTAAAGTTTAATGTATTGCAAATACATCATCAAAGTGACAAGCAGTAAATTATCATTAGACATTTGGTATCTGTGCGAATGGCTAAGTCTGCAACATTTCAGTTAAAGGTTCAGCTTCAAGTCAAATTTTGCCCAAAAAATCATTGTTCTTACCACTCGTGCAACAGTGGCAACTATTCAAGTCGCCGAGACACAAGAGGCGAGTGGTTGCCTTGTGGGCGTGGCTTAGCGTTCGTTCGTTGCGTTGACGCAAGTTGACGTTGTTTTTGAATGGCGTCGTTCTTGTTGTTGCAACAAATAAAACAAGAACAACAACAACACAAAGTGGATGACTAGGCAGTGACCTTTAAGCAGAACTTAAATATTCAGCGGCGACTTTCACAGTTCCCCGTCTTAAGTTTAATTTCGTTTTGTTGAGGTTCTTACCCGCCAGTTCATCCCCTTCACAACAATATTGGCTTATCTAACCCCGCTGACATTTGTACAAGCTTATCAACGAAAATCCCCCCGAACAATAGACGGGCTTAGGGCTATATAAAAACACAGCCTCGCTTTAGCATCAATCAGATAACCGACAAGCTTCCAACAAGATGCAACTCAATTCGGGTCTTAGACTTTTGCTGCTGCTGCCGCTGCTGTTGCTGCTTGGTGCGGAACTTACCCAGGCGAACCGCCATCGAGGTCCCATCACTAATACCCGGCCATCGCCGTTCAATCCGCCGAGGAGAGGCCCATATGTACAACTAGGCTAGGCGCCGACGTCATTAAAACATTAGTTTTAATTTAATGCGATTAAAGTCAACTTGCATATCATCAAAGGCGTGCGAATAATTTAATTATTGGTATTTTGAGTGTGTTTTAGCGTTACCTTGGGTGCGTCTAAAATTTAGAAAAGTTCTAGTGTCGAGGTTGGTTCTAAGTTACCTGCTTTTGGCTTTTGCAAAGCAACCAATTACCAAAGTTGTAGTTGCGAAAATTTGCAAGTCATAATTGAAAGTTGTGGCACACACGAAAACTTGACAGTCATTGCGTTGGCACTGACAACGTAATCACAGGGCAAACTGGTACACAAATGGAACCCCCTTAAGCGCTGCTAGGGGAAGTTTATTTGTAACAAGGGCTTTTGTTTTATCGAGCGCTTAAAGCAAACAAATCGGTTAACAGAAATTTTAAGCAGCTGCTAGCTAAATGGAGACGGGTATAAATGGTGCTCCCAAAAAGAGCTTGACGCGAAAATGTTGTCTTCTATGCAGGCAACCACTTACTTGTTCGTTTATGGGCTTTATTAAAGGTCCTTATGATAGTCAGAAAAGTCGCTGCTCTAGAGGATCTATGGCTGATAGTGAAGCAGCTAGGTAGGATTGATAAAGTAGAAGCCTTAAAGCAGCATCATTGTAGATAAGTTCTTGGGCTTAGCTGTAGCGAACGTTGTTAAACAGAAGAAGCCAAGCGTCAACGGCTATAACTCTTTGAAGTCAGAACTGTTGCACACGATAATAAATATAAACACTGACTCGTAAACCCCCACAAAAACATCACCAGCACATCACCCCTACGCATACTTGATACTTGTTCGTGCTGAATTTTTACTTACCATTCCACATATGGCCCTGAAAACGGATCTTGAACACGCTCCTGTTTCTCTTTTGTTGCTTGCCTATAAATAGCAACTCTTTTTGCAAGCTCTGCCACACACACAGAGTTATTACACCTTTATGAAAGCAACAAAACACTTGATGCACATATTGTTAGCTCAGGACGCTGCCTGTTGCGTTTGAGTCGTTATACGAACTGATTGTTGACATTGCAAGCAGCAAACAGTTCCTTTACTACGTCTCTTTTATCATATATTGTTATGAAAACCTTTTATAGCAACACGGCAGTAAATCTTTTGCGAAAAAGTGCTCATTCACTTGTTGTTAAAGAATTATATTTGCTAAAGAAATTTCATGAATCAATTGATGACGTGTTAAAAGTTAGCAATAAAGCTTTAGCATTGTGAGATATATGCTCGAATTCTTTCCTGAAATACATAAATATTAAATATAATCAATATTTGTTAAATGCAGTTAGAAAATGGTATACTAGGATTTACGCAGTGTTAGAAAGTACTGAAAAACATGTTTAATGATTTACTGGTCGGTTTGAATTATTATAATTAGTGTTTAAGGTCCCATCAAGTTAAAATTCCCAGAAAAAAACAAGAAAAATTCATACTTTGTATAAAAGAAAAGTGCCTTTTTGAAAATAATTCGCTTAATCAATCAAAAATTCCAAAAGGGAGCACGAATCTTAGCTTTGTTGTTCCAAATTGCTTTATTGGGCCAATTTGTGGGTGTTAAAGCATCAAGCTGTGAATTTGCATGGCATTCTCGTGTCTCCATATCCGTGCTGACAGGTCTCATAAATAATAATTAGAAATTGGGCTAGCTTGTGGCCTTCACGTGGAGAGATGCATTCATTCACCTGGCGTTTGAATGTGCGTTGTGGTGAAGCTGAATTTAATGTGCGTCGTGATGCCATTTATAATTTTGTTGCAATTTTAAATTTGGTGATGTTTCTGACGCGCCAGCGGGGCGTATGAGTAATCAGCTGGTGCTGTTGATGTTGCCAGTTGCCAGTTTTTATTTGCGTATATTAAATATTGAGTACGCGCAAACATTTCAATGAGTTTCACACACAATTTGTGCTTTGCTTTCTATTTTCAGACGTCGCCGATCCAAGAAAAGCACGCAGTCAAAAACAAAAAAAAAAACAAACGCAACAACAAGAAATACACTTGCGAAAATTAGCAGGCAGCTTTGGCCGCTGCGGCCGAGGCATCGGCATCTTTGGCCGTGTCTATTAATAGTATGCACTGTATGCGCGTGACAGCTGTGTCAAACGGTGACGTCATTGCGGCTGGATAGCCGACGCTAAACGCTTTACGCTCGACACTCAATGTTTGCGACGTCATCAAAGCAAAAAATAATACAATCACGTATACGTCGCGTATTTTGGCCAGGCTAATAAACAAATATATATATACGCACACACTCACAAATGTTTATCAACAAAAATGTGGCAAGTAACAGCCAACTGATAAGATCAGCTAGTGTCTATATAGTCTTTATACTAGATGAACAATATGCGCAGACTAAACACACGAAGAGCCATGAGAATCGCACGAAAGCACAGCAAGAAAAAAGCAGAACGAAAAGCGGAACAAAAACAAAAATTGTCAAAATAGCAACTGAAATGCTTACAAGCTGCTGAGCCTCAGTCTAAATTCATCGTCGATCGGCGTCGTTGACTGCCTCGCCTGCTGCTGCTGCTGCTGCTACCGGGCGTCCATATATTTTGCCTGTGCGTGTGTGTGTGTGTGTGCGTGCGTGTGTGTCTAAGTATGTGTGTGAGTGTGTACCGTGCCGTGTGTCTATCGCTGTGTGGGTTACAAATGCATATACATATGTATACATAGGCGATATGTCCGCGTAAAAAAGTGGAAAAAAAAAGTGTCAACCTCTTAAGTTTTGCACTAAATCGACTTTAACGAGCATCGAACAACGAGAAACATCAACAACTGAGTAAATAAAAAAAACAAAGAGAGATCAACAAGAAAACTATAAAAGCAAACAACAAAAAACGAACGCAAATTGATTTTTGCCTGTGTGTGCAAACAATACACAACAGATACGTGTCATAAATCATAATATAATAAATTTCGTGTTTTGTGCTTAATCCGTTTCCAACTTATAATGTCAGCAATAAATTCACAACTAGGATTTTATTTCATACAATTGCAGCTGCTCTAAAACGGTAAGTCCTAATACCAAAATAACTGCACACAATTATGTTGATTTAATCGCATTTGAACGACAAACTTTTCGGAAAGTATGCAGCATATAAATAAAAGCAATATTTATTAAGCAACTTTTGCCAATACAAAAAAGCTCTTTTAGCATCTATTTTAAAACTATTGATTGTTTTATGACGAACGATGATACTTTGCCAAAGTGTTGGAATAAAAGAAAAAAAATATTTTGTTGTTTGCTCGAAATATCTTTGATAATAACAATGTTTTAATTTTTAAACGCTTGATCGTATGATACATGATACTTTCTTACAACATTTTCCATTACAGTTTAATGTTACATTTTAGTTTATTAAATGTCAATCAATTAGACTGAAAGAAAATTATGATTGATTTCCTAATATGCACGTCAATGTTTATTGTCAGAAATTATAAACGTGGGTCAATATTTAAATTACTCTTTTAACACACAACAACTTGATGCACTTATGGCAACATTTCAAAACGTAGCCAATCAATCAGTTAGTTGACCTTTTGTAAATGACCTGTCTAATTAGCTAAATGCGTTTGTGTTTCTATCTCACACAAAAAGTGTCTCATTTCCGAGCAAAAATGACTCATTTCACTTATTCACTTATTTATGTACATTATCCTATGCATGGGTACACAATCTACCACGGTAATAGGGTCTGTTAAAAGACAGTGAGAGAGAGAGAGAGGGACGGAGAGACCGAGGTGGAGTAAGAAGCCTATGTTGATTCAAAATGGGCTCACGCAGCGCATACGCAATTTGTGTGTGTGTTTTTTTTGTAGCATCATGAATGTTTCCATAAATTGAGTTTGCCTTTTTCGACAGCTCGTTTTGTGAGGCTTGACACCGTCAGGCGAGCCATCCTCCCTCCTACACCCTGTTACACATATAGTACACACATACAAACATATGTACATACATAAATACATATACCTGCTGTCATTATTTATTGCGATACGACTTTTGTGTGTCTGCTGCCGTCAGTTTGTGCTGGCAATCGTCTCAAAGCCAACGCATTTCAATAAGGGGGTTATGAGGTATTAGGCTGATATGGCACTGGGTGAAAAAACGGGGTTGGGGCATCATATGATTTGCTCATTGTTATGCACGGTAACATTGAGGCGCTTGAAGGCAACCTACGCAATTGCTTTTGTGGTCACAATTGTAAAGCAAAAGAAGAATCTTAAGAATTTGGTTCTAATAGAATAACAAACAATAAAATCGAGGAAAGAATTGACTTAGTTAATTTATGTATTTGAAGAGCACACAATCATCGCAAATATAAATAAATGCAAATACATTGCAGATCGGTTGGGCGCACTGCCATTTAATTATGTATGCGCCATGTTTCTGTATTGTATCTTTCTATGTGAATACCTTGACAATGCACTTGAGTCAAGTTTGCTTCCTCTGCTGTGCTGTGCTGTGCTGCTTGGATGCCAATGCAAAGGCTGCCAAAAATTGCTTTGGGCTGCGACAGCTTGGTCATGTACTCTGTGGGGTGGATAGGGTGTTTGGTTGGTGGGGTGGTGCACTAGGCCGACCATGATATGAGCAGCATATAGTCGTAGTGAGAGTGAGAGAGAGTAGCGAACCGTGCAGCTGCTGTTTATTTATTTATAACATTTTGTTTGCTGCTCGCTGTTCGTTGCCGCCTGCTGTTTGCCGTCGTGTTTCCTGATTATGATACGCATCAGTTGGAATGGGGTATATTAGCTTTGTCATCAGATATACAACAAACACACTTACACACACACACACACACAGACAAATTTATTAACATGACGAACTGTCTGTCAAGTTTACAAAAGACACATTCCATTTACTGAACGTTCTCTATGCAAAGAATGTAATGAACGAATCATGAGCGAATGGGTCACTCTTTTGAGCACAAGGTGTATACAAGCAACTGCATTTAAATCTAAATTATTTAGTTGGCTGTCGCACTACGAATAAACTAGATGATTAAATACCTTTTGGTGAGCAAGTTTATGAAAATGTACGAATCACAAATGTGCAAATGTGTGGCATTGATTTTTATTTTTTTATGTATGTGAATGTGTGTTTTCCCATAAGTGTACTACATGTTTATATAGTTGATGAAAAATCTGCAGGTTATTATTCATGCTACTTTAGTATATTGTTTTCCGGATTTTATTATGTTCCTCAGTGATCTGAATCAAAACAGTACCCTTTTAAATATTTAAGTTTATTTATTTATTTTATGAAGCCATAAAAATCTAAAGCAAAGCGAAATTGATTTTGATTTTGTTATATACTTTCAAATTCTTAGTAAGTGTATTCAAAAACAACTTTGCTGTCGTTTTGTTTTCCATTTTCATGCTGGTTGTGCAATGAATGATAAGGCAAGCACTGCTAAGTAGCAAGCAGCAGGCGCCTAAAACACCCCAACAGCATTGGTCTTTGTGATTTGTCCATTGTTTTTGTTGTTAATTCATTTTATACGCTTACTTACTTACTGTTGCACTTTAATGGCGTAATTAAATGTCTGAATGTAGTTCGTTGTTATTGTTATTATTATGATTATTGTTGGTGTTGCTGAGATGGCTGTTAATGTTATAAGTATGTTTTGTGCATTTTTACAAAAGTATTTTCCATTGGCATACTGTACAGATTTAGCCAGAGAGTTTGCTTGGTTGCTATGAAATTTGAGCTTTACCTTTTGACAAAATAAAAGCAAAGTGAAAGCTTTTCAAAGCATATTCCCCCGATGTTTGGATGATTGATCAATGTTGACAGATTTAACGAGCTGGTAAAGTGCTGCGAAAACAATTCAATTAACCGTGAGAAAGGGCAGATCGTATGTGTGTCTGTGTGTGTGTGTGTGGGAAAGTTTGGCTGCTGGGCAAATGGAATGAAAATATTTGCACACATGTTTGTGAAAATGCTTATAGACGCAACTGCAATGCATCATCAACATCACCTCATCGTTTAAATTTCAGCATTCGTTTTCTGAGTTTTCCCATTTCCCTAGACCATTCCCTATTTCTCCAACGTTTAGTTGCATTCATCCATCGCTGGCAATTGGGTTTGCGCAATTATTTATGTGCACGCAGAACTGCCACACACACGCACACACACACACACACCACTCGGCGCAGACATGCATTGATACTTAGAGCTTATAAATAATTCAGTTTTGTATACAAACTGCGCGATTTCTTTTTAATGCAAAATGGCATCGAAATTGTTGTTTGTGATTTATATAACGCTTGAGTTTAATTATTTATTTATTGATGCATTTTCGGCTGTGGCTTTGTTATTCGGTTAGGTACAAGGTCTGTCTGCTTATGACAATACGAATTTAATCATTCGCGTTTGTTTTGCTGTCTGTTCAATGCCGTGTAGATTTCAGCTGGCCCCTGGCCAAAAATCTCAATATTACTTAAGTTTTCACATTGTTTTTTGTTTTGTTTTTGTGTTTATCTACTCACAGGTTAGCAGGTCTTTGGCATAAGACAATGAGCTGATGTGCTAAGCACTTACTTAAATGATTTTACCCTTAAATGTTTTTCTTTGTTTGATTTCATTTTAAAATTTATTCATGCCAATCTTAAATTTCTTGTAAATTATAAGTTCATATATATTATTTGTATAATATTGTTCAAACAGCTCTGCGCCTCTTCATTCAACGCCCAGCTTTCATCCCAAATGGACACATTTTACAATCAATTTGTATTCATTATGTTTAATATCGATCATTTCGATTAATGCGGCTCATTAATTTCATAATAGAGTATGAGCTTAATAATAATCGTTTTACTCGCTTAATTGTTGCGGCCCTGTCAGCGGGAGCCTAAGCTCATAATTTGTGTTCATTTTGTGTGAAGTTCGAATCCATTAAATGCTCGGTTATAAGCTAGCGTAACCCTTAGCTTATCTTAACCAACTGGTCCAACTGCGCATATTGCTGGCAACGCTCCCCCCAACCCACCAAAAGTTCTGACAGTAGGCATTACAGACTTTTGGCTAAAACAGACATGTGTAAAATATACGCAACTTTGTTTTGCCAACTGCCACAAAGTTGATCCAGCGGCTGTCCCAACTGTTCCACACGCAGCCCCAAGTTCTGGCCAGTGTACATTTCACTCCAAACTTTTGGACATCAACTTCCATCGCATTGAATTGAAATTGTATACAATTTAATGAGCAGAATATGTGCACGTATTCGAGTTTCTAAATAATTAAATTATGCTTTTGCTGTTTTGCGGTCAACGATTGTTTTCATAAACTTTTATTGCATCTGGCAACCGATTAATAATTAAAAGCAGAAATACAATCAATGCTTGAATTAAGCAAAATCACCAGTTAAATAAATTAACAATAGCTACTGCTTATTCATTTTGGATAATGTATGTTTATCCAAGTATTTGTAACACATATCTGCAATATCTGATTTATTATTGTTTGAATGGAGTTTGAAAACCGTTTCTATTGTATTTTGGAGCACTGAACACAATCCCGTTTCTGTAATTTAAGCATATTGTCAGGATTTTGAGAAAAATTCTGCTAAATACCCCGAAATGTGGAGGGTTTTTAGTATGTTTTTTCTCCACAAACCTCTGCCAGCATGGTAAACGATTTGATGTATAAGACATAAACTAATGGTATATGTCCGATGTTAGATTTGACTAGCTGACTTCTTGAGATGGCTTTAAAACTATTTGTTCTTAAGTTAAAACAAGTAAGAAGGCTCTAGTCGAGAAATCCCGACTAGACATACCCTGAACCCTATACTTTACGCATACAGTCAGTGCTTGCAAGTATGTGTGACTGTGTGTATGTATACGCGTATAGTGCATACTTTCTTAACTTCAATACACCATATATCCAGTGTTTCTCAACCGATTTCAATAAATTATTTAGTCTAATCTTTCAAACTGCATCAAAAAATTTCCAAATTCAATACTTTGTTGTTATCGATCACATGTGTATATCGCAAACGGTTATCGAAAATTTAAAACAAACTTGTACTGCCGACGCGCTCATACATACGGACGTACAGACGAACATGGCTATATTGACTCGGCTGTTGATACTGATCAAGAATATATATATTTTATAGGGTTGGAGATGCTTCCTTCTGCCTGTTACATACTTTTGCACAAAACCATTATACCCTTTTTACCCATTTTCAATGTGTACAGGGTATAAACAAATTTTAATAGAAATTTTTGGCTAGAAAATAAACAATTACAAATATTAAATGATTTCTTTTTACGAAAATTATCAATCCATGTCAGCAATTTAACTTGGCCATAGTATGTTTATTGATGGACTTAAATAATGTTGACTGTAAGGTACAAAATGTGAAATTGATAGTTGTTACGAATATAAGATAATAACATTATTTGCCATATTTATCAAGTTTTTAACTCAGTCTTTCACTTTCTTCTTTTCAGTTATTGCCAGCATGCAGCGCTCTAAATGACAACACGATCCCAGAAAGTTCGAACTCGCTTTGTGATAAACCCAAGTTGAATAAAGTACGCGCCAAAAAAAAAAAGACTAGCTCATAATTATTATTTTATATATCTTATTAATTTCTATACGTAACTCTCTTTAGTTTGTATTGAAAAATTCAATTAGTGAGACTCTGAGACAAAATCAACAAGACGATAAAAGACAACTTGACACTGCAACAAACCGTAACCGTAACGTTAACTGTAATTGTAACTGTAATAGAACCCATGAACAAAAAGACAAAAATTCGCACCTTAATAACGATACTAGTTAGTTGAAAAAATTTAGTTAGAGCTTATTCAAATTTTTAAGCCTGAATAAGGATTAAGGATTAGCCGAAGCGTTTTTGTTAAACTTATATACTATATAAAAAGCTGCCAACCATGTCACATGGCGAGCTTGAGGAATGTACGTAATATATCCCGCCGATGAGCTCATCTTGATGACCTATGGTTACTTTGCACCACGTGTGCACCCGCGACCCACACTCGACTGTCTGCCCGAGCCACTAATACCACTTGAGTATCCAGCCAGGGCCGTTAACTCTGTTAACACCAACGTCAACGTCAACGTTAACTCCAGCAGCAACAACAACAACAACACCAACTACAACAACTTTACAAGCGCCGCCGCCACCAGCTTTAAGAGCTATACAAACGACAGCTATTCAGTTGTAGCCACTGCACCACCGCAGCCCATACCGCCCCGCATTCCTCCCGCTCTAGCGGCAGCAACACCAAACTACTCGCCACAAAACAACAACTTCTTTAGCTTTGATCAAACGCCTCCGACAGCGGTTCAATCACAGAATCCAACTCCGTTTGCGGTACAATCACAGAGTCTGCCACCGACACCCACTCGTCGCACCTCGCGCTCCTCTCTGACCCACTCCAACCACTACTCCGGCGACAGCAAGAGGAGCAGCGTTCGAAGTAATCGGTCGAGGGCGCCATTGTCGCCGCTATTGCCACATCAGCGTCCGCTGAGCACGTCCATGTATAATAATGAAGCCAGCATGCAGCAAGGCGGCAGCAATTCTGCAGCAGGACGTGCACCATTCCAGCGCAGCAGCGCCTATGACGAGGAGCAGCGTTTAGACGACTTTGCCTCGGGATCGGGAACTGCCTTGGTCGATGCGCGTTCGCGTAGTCCAAGCATCTTTTTGGAGCCACCCTCGCCAGATCCCACACATGCACACTTCGGCCCTGGCTGGGGTAGACCCATGTCACCCATGGACTTGCCCCCGGAGCGTCCCGCCAGCAGCAGTGTGGGCAGTAAATCACCCACCACCACCAAATCCCGCCTGCGTCCTAAGCTTCACATACCGTTGGGTCGACTGGGCCGCTCCACCTCCTCGGATACGCGCGAGAGCAATCGATTGCGTGAGGATGTTCATGTGCATGTGGAGAATCCGGTGTTTAGCAGCGAGAACCTGCGCCAAAACAACTTCGATGCATTCTTTGAGGCACGCGAACCGGTCATCAAGCTACAACCACTCACACCCAACACAGCGTCGCCAGATGGACGCTATTCCCCACCGCTGGAAAACTATGCCGGGGTCTATGACTCGCCACGGACGCGTGGTCCCGCGGGCAACACAGCTGGTGGTCTGTTCGCGAGATCACCACGGGAGGCTCTCAATGCTCGATCCCGCAGCGCAGATCATTGGGATGAGGTGGGTGCCAGTGGGTCGGCGGCTGCGGCTGGAGGTGGGGCACCCGCAAGTGCTGGTGGCGGCGCGCCATCCAAAGGTGACAGGTGCTTTCAAAAAACTACTTTCTCACAAAGCTAATCAAATTGTTTACAGTTAGTTTTGCCACTGCTGCTGCCACTGCTGCTGTTGCGCAAGCTGCCACAAACATATGTGTACAAATTTGTTACGTTGATTTGATTGATTGCCTGATTGACTGACTGATTCATTGAGTAGTGCATAATCAGTTGAAGTGCTGCAAGTTTTAAACTGCTCTCGTTCACTTGATTTTTTCTTTTTTAATGGTTTTGGCTTGTTATGACCTTGCAGGGGTTTCCTTGTTGTTGTTTTTCAAACTGTGTTGTTGGAGAAGAAAATGCTTGTGTGCCAGAGCTGAAAAGGGGAAGCACTTTTGAGCAATTTAACGTGAAAGTCTTAGGTAAAATTTAAGTTAATGTGCTAAAGATATAAGGCATCGAACATTTGGCCAGAGCTGAAAGCAGAAGAACTTTTGTGCAATTTAACGGGAAGACCTATGCAAAATTTAACTTTATGTGCTTAAGTTATAAGGCTTCGAAGATTTTAGTTTCTTTCTGTCTCTTATGTATTTTATAGTTCACGAGGTTTTAATAGTTATTTTGAGTGCAAGTAAAGTCTTCATTTAATTATAAAGCATACTCAAAGTTAAGTAAAGAATTCATGGGATCAATTTTTTAAATATTTTTTTCAAAAAAGATAACATGTGTTTATAATTTGTGCTGCTTGATTTTTTTTACTAAGTTTTGCCAGTTTACTTTTTAGCCTTTGTTAACAAGTATAAAGTTTTTTTGCACAGTTTTTATAAAATTGTTATACCAGGAAATTTTCATAAGGCAAACTTTATTAGGATTTTTTTTTTAAATGGCATAATGTGACATTTTAGGGTTGCAGCCATAAAAACTATTCCGATGGAAACAATTTTAAATGAAAATTCAACATACGTAGATTTATAGTTGTCCATTTTTGTTCATTGTTAATGTACTTCAACGCAAGCCAGCTGCTCAAAAAATATTCCCTGCAAGGATATGCAAGCTTTTGCATGCCAAAAATGAGTTTTATTTTCCCTACACGTTATGACTTGCATATTTACCTTTCTAAAAAGTAAAAGAAAAATTAAATCAACTGAAGAAGAAAACTTAAACTATGAATAGACTGAGTCGAGTGCTTAAGCTGCTTGACTTTAACAGGAATCCTAGCTGACTGCCTGCCTAGCCATCTCATCCTAATTCTTATCACACATGCAATGATGGCCGTCCCTCCTTCATACTACTTGAGAGTTGCTCGCATGCAAAGTGGATTATGCTTGCATGCTTGCATATGCTTTGGACGCAAACTCGGATTTAACCTTGCCTTGCAGGGGGTTGGTGTTTTTTTTCTTTTGTTCAATGAACGCGAGAGCGCGAAACGCACATAATTCCCTGAAAGGCCAAACAAGCAAAGGAGCCAAGGAGCATACGGCACATCCTGCTGTGCAATGATGAACGCCTTTGCAATGAATGCGTCACGGTTAGCAGCGTGTGAAGTGTAATCAACAACGTCCGTTTTAGTTCGCACGTCCTGGCAAGCAACGAGTGTGACACGTGAGTGGGCCAAGTGAAGCCATTTGTCGCCCACTCTTGGCATTCATTTACAAAGTTTACAGCGCAGCAAATTTGATGACCGCCGCAGCAGCATCTACACAACTGCAACTAAATCAACAGCGTTTCCTAGACGTGATCGTAAAGGATAGTTTACGTCTGGCTATGCCAGAAGTACGCCTTGTTTATGTTTGGATGTGAATGGCAAGAAGGAATTGGCATATGCTGTGCAACTGTCGCTCTACTGCGTCATTTACTGTCGCTAAATACTTTCTATAGCATACTTATGTGCGAAAAATAAAGACATCCATACGCCACGTGTGGCCCCATGCAATGCAGCAACGGGACCTTGTTCTACTATTAACACACTGATCCTGCTGGGAATAAAGTATATTTGCTTTGTTGAGTCTCTTTTTGTCTGTTGGAAGATAATAAATTGAAGTTAAGAAGTTTTGAAACTTGGGTATTTAGTCGAATCTACAGCTATGGCATGTTTAAAATGAACAGAAAATGTGCATATCTGAAAACAAAATTTGAATAACATTAATTCACAAATGAATAAATATAAAGTTATGTTTATTGTGTGTCCAAAAACGTTTAAATCGCATAACAAAATGTTATTTATTATGGAATGATTGACAAGTATATACAAATGTGGCATTTAGTGCAAAATTCCGAAAAAACAATGAATACCTTAAATTCTTCTAACTTTTACTCTTTATAATTAGGTATTTTATTTTATGTTTTCTTAAATTTCTTCTTAAAAACATCGCAGATATTACAAAAAGCAAATAAACCATAGCTTTAAAACTATAAAAAGAGATTTTACTCATAGAAAAGTTCAAATGCATCAAAGAACAATAGAAAAAACTGATGTCGTTTTAATGGTCATTCAATGAATGTTGACTAGTGCTAGCCTCTTCCAAAAATCAGTTTAATATAACTTAAGCTCTGCTCAGAACTCACAATCCTAACAATGTAAATCTATTCTAAGCTTTTATTTGTCCAATGAATCAGAGTACAATGCTTTCGGCTACATCCGAGTGCAAGGCTCCAGCTTGTTTACTCACATACATGTATACATGTATGTGTGTGTGTGTGGTTAGCTAGACACATCGACAAATGGACAGCTGGAGAGCTGCACAGCTGAAGTGGGCCCACAGTTGAACAGTCAAACAAATACCCCTAGTAGCCTTTTTGGCTTGTACATAAAGAGAGAAAAAATAACAATAAAAGAAATTTTGTACGCTTCATTTATCGATTGTATTTTAAATGAGCCACAATTGGATAGCGCTCGAGAATGTCTTGGTAGAATGGCGATTCTTGGCACCGTTCTGTTGACTTTTGTAATGGACGCCCAAGCACTTGAAATTTCCGTTTGCTTAACTAAAAATACACACAAGGCATGGAATGGAAGTAGAAGAAGAAGAAGCAAAAGCCAAATACACCTCGACTCATTATTTATGCATAAATATGAGAGGCAGCGATTTGTTTGAATGCGTTCGCGACGGGGTTGGGTAAATGATGGCGGAAGGTGGACAGCTTGTCTGGCACGTCAGTCCAATACATTTCAGTATTTATCACAGTGCCAGTTAACGAAAAAACCAGAAGGTAAAGGAAAATTCCTGACGTGCCAGCCATTATTTTAAGCAGTGGGGGGAGGGTAAATTGTGTGTGCGGCAAACTGATAGCGAACAAAATACCTCAGACAAGGCAAACTGTTTAATTTGAGTTACATATTTACTTATTTCCTTACAGCATTATTCCCACCGAACTGATTTGATATTGATTCGGTTGGGATTTGATTAAATTGATATTTAATTTAATTTTTTTGCATTCAGTTTGGATATTTGTTTAATTGCGTTTTACGAATTTCACAGTAATTACTTTTATTTTAATTGCTTCGTTTAAGTTAATTGTTTAGTTTTTTCCCATTTCGGAATTTTTTAATTACCCCTGATTTAATAATTGCTTGATTTTTAGTTAATTGCTTTCGTTGAAACTTTTACAATAAAATCTATTCATTTGCTGTGTTTTAATAAAACTGTTTTGTAATTTGTGCAGATTCTTTGGCAAAATCTTCAAGTGGTCCAAAAAATCGTAGTTTCTTCGGGTGGAGGGGACCACGGGGTGGTTCCCTTAGCCCACGGGGCATCATGGCGTCCTATAATGGTGTACTCAAGGATTACAGTCACAGCAGTTTGAATGAGGCTTTCAAATCCCAAAACAATGTCAACTTTAAGCTTATTAAAACAGGTGAGTGTCATTTAATAATATGTAGTATTACATTTTTATATGTTTTTACATTGTTTGTGTATTTGTACTTGTATGACTTATAACATACACCCGCAAAGCAAAAAGTTTTTCATTGGGTGTTGGAGTTTATATTTGCACCCAAGTAAACAATTTATTTGTGTTGTGTTTTATCTGATAAGTCTCACGATTGTTTGGGCCGTGAGTGAGAGTGTGTTTGTATTTTGTATGCTTGTGTAATCTTTGCTTATAAGACATTTATTGATTTCAATCGCTGCGTTTCTATGTGTTTGTATTGTGCACTGATACCTTTTGATTGTGCCATAAATCTATTCAATTGATGTACAAACGTGTTTCGACTACTGACACTATAAATAACATATTTGAACATCTGGCAGTCCTAGCGCTTTGTCAGCTTTACAGCTTAAAGTTCGCCAACTATCTTCGTTGCTGACATTGAAGTTTTTCTCTACGGAGCACACATATGCGGCATTGACCTTTTCCATCTTGTTTTGTCAACTTTAATACCCTGCGAAATCATCAAAAGAAAAAGAAAGCACTAACCTTCCGTTGGAACAAAATGCGCTTTCTGTTGTGTCACTAAGATAACAAATTATACCACAAATTTTCGTAATTTAATACGCTTGCCGAGAATACCACGTTGAATATAAACGAAAGCAGCGAACAATGGAATGTGAAAATCGAAGTAAAAAAAACTGCTTGTTAAATCAGAGTTCCAAAGAAATTTCCTTGATTAAAAACGATTTGTAGCTTGCAAGTTATTGAATACGCTCTATAGAGTATCTCGTTGTGCTGCTATTGAAATTACATTCTCGCACTTGTTATGGGTGGTCGCACAACATTTCAAAACACGAGCATAACTTTGACTTGAGTCACTGAAAGTTATGCACAGCCTGCCAACAGCAATGCACAAACTGTGCTGAAATTGCATTAGGGGCCCCGCTTGCCTGGTTTGTAATTTCAACTCTTGGTGCCAGCAAGAGCAAACTTTTTAATAACATTTCTGGTCTACTTCTACTACTACTAAGGGCAGTTCCTGATTTGACTTCAGCTGAGCTGCAACTGCCACTGTGCACCCAATATTCTTGCTCGCATTACTCATTAGCTAAAGTGTGGGTAAGCGGTTTAAAGTCTTGTCTTTTGATGAAATGCATATTTAACACCTTAACGGGTTAACGGCTACTTGGTGCTGCTGCAGCTCGTATGTTTCAGTGAATAAACATATTTATGGCCCATAAACTGTCAGGTGACTGGCGTCGCTTGTGGCCGAAGCTTAAAGGTTAAAAGCCAACGTATATGCTTACATATTTAAGTAGTCGTAAATGTGATGGATTACATACGATGACAGACAGTTTTCGTACATATTTATATGACGCAGCATTTACGAGTACCTTTTTTTACGTTAAGTATAAGCATGTATAGGCAGCATCTGTATTGACAAAACACCTTGATAGAAGCAAAATCCTTAAGAATAGCAATGGAAACACTTAGCTTTGCTGCTTTGTATACTGCAGTGTGTGTTTGTGATGTGTGTGTGCTGATTCGTATCCTGTAGTCCACACTTATGCACTTAGCTGCAATAATCAAGACATTACGTTTCAGTAGCTACTGGTGCACTTTTACTTAATGCGCTTTAACTTTGTGGATCTCAGCATAAATGGTTTTCTTTTCGTCCAGCTTAGATTTCTTAAATGGTTTGGTTCAACATATACTTAACAAATATTGCACAGTAAAGAATTTACGATTTTAAACAGTTGGAAAATCTGATATGCTTTTTATATCTAGCGTATTATTTAACTAATAGCATAGCATAGTTTGCGTATCGTGTACTCTATGTTTTAGTATCTTAAAGAAGTTCAAGCATAGTGTCTGTTATTTCGAGGACGGGAAGTATATGCACCTTGGGTACTCGACCTGCATTAGGTATGCAAACAGTGACTCAACATTGTGCAAGGCAAGTTGTAATACTAGGCATTTGTCTACGCAAAAGGAAGAGCCAAAAAACACTAACTATGCACTTGAATTTGGCTTTGGTTCAAGCAAATTGAGTTCTGCTCCGAATTTTCTTTCCACTTTTCCCAATCTTCATCATCACGTTCGACTTTTTCAACTCTTCTCTCCTACACACACAACTAGTGAATACCATTCTAGTAAAATTTTGTGTATTGATTTTTCTTTAATTTCTGGTCTGTAAAAGGTTCTGTTGCCGGTCTTATTAAGATAAAATCAAACAATATTCGATTTAAGCAATGGTCTGGAAGTATTTTATCAAATAAGTATCGACTAATCGATAATAAAATTGTGCACATCGCTAATGGATTGCGCTTGCATATAGAAATTCCTATTTATTTTAATGTATTTAATAGCAATATGTGCTTTATGATTTCATTGCAGTATCCGATTTCAACGAAACACTTTCCCAATTGTATGAGGAACATGCAACTGCCGTTCAAACTTTAGTATCCAATTACCGCAAAAAGAATGCCGAGCTGCGCAAGGAAAGGTAAGTTGACTATCGATTATCAAATTCGATGGTGCGCTCAATAACATTGCATTTGTTGTTTGCAGACCCGCCTGCCACCTGGCCATCTTTCAGGCATGGGAGACATTCCTGCAAGAAGCGGAAACAGACTCACAGGCCTGCAACGAAGTGGCAAGCGTCCTTTCCCGCCAAGTAAGAACAGAAAAAGTGACAAATGTGTGTGCATGTGGCTCTGAGTGTGTTTTTTTTTGTGTAATTCCTGTTGACACTTAAATGGAAAAGTTGTGTTGACCTGCGATAAATATTTAGGTTGAATGCTGAGTTAACCGCATCAACGAAAATACATTGCGACTGTTAATTGAATAATGGAGCAGCGTTAAGTCAATTCCCAGCTAACCCAACAATTTATATGCAATACCATATTGTTAAAATGTTACAAATTTCGATCCCAAAACAGACACTGATTAATTACGGTTAATGTGCTAACAGTGCAGGATGTTTTTTTTTTTGGATGGTGTTCGTGGGGTGGCCTTCGCATGTGTAATTGAAGCGTAGCTTATTGTATTATTTTTTTTATATATCCTTTTTTATATATCTGCAGTTCAGTTAGATGGGATATAATATTACAAAAGTTTATGGCATGTTTATTTCTCATTAGATATAACGGCTTATTTAGGTTTTCATTAATTATAAAGTTGTAAACATTAAATTTGGCCTATTTAAAATATGTAGATTTTGGGTAAACGAAATGATGTAGATAATAGTTAAACACTATGAAGTTTATCATAATCTAGAATTAATTTCATCTAAATTTTTTCAATAATTTGTTCATAATTCTTTAGTTTTGCAGAGTAAGAGCCAGTCGAGCACTTTAAGCCAAACCATCTTTTGTATGCCATTTCTATTATTTTATATATTTTTTTATAAGCTTGTTTTGTTTTTTGTTTGTGTTGCTGTTGCTGTTGTTGGGCATGTTTGTGTATTTAATTTGCAATTTGCATGATGATTTGCATTTTCGTGTGCGCAAACAACAAAAGACCCATGAATTAAAACATGTTACCCAAGCATATCATTAAAGGACGATAAAAATATGCATACAGTATAGCTCTGTTATGAGCTGGCAGTCGTAATTTGGTTTTTCGCTTAGCTTTCTTCATGTGTAAGCTTAAAAGTGCCTTAATATATTCTTACTGAATATAAAATGTAGATTCAACTTGTACGTTTTTTTGTTGCAGGTGTCACGACCAATGTTGGATAAATCCTTTCATCGCAAAGTTCAAAGTCGCAAAATCTTTACACACAGGGAGTCTTTTGAGACTATAATCGCAAAGACTGAAGAGAAGCTGTCGAAGGTGAGCCGATTAAAAGCAATAACAACAATTAAATGGCACATCAAGTGCTTGTGAATAAATACGACTGCACTCAATGCTGCCATGGAATTGGCTTACCAACTGAACCCACTACGTGTCTGTGTGTGTATCCTGCATTGTATAAGCTTTCAAGTGGTCGACGCACACACACACGTATATTTTGCATGCGCAATGCTGTTGCATGCCTCATGACAATCGTACATCTTGATTTGCATTGTTTCTTTTGTGTTGCTTTTAGTGTCGCCTGGACTACAAACAATGCCACATTGCACATCGCCAGAATCCCAGCCAGCACTCGCTCACCGAATATATTGATGCGCACAATGCGTACGTGCAGCAGCTGCATGCCACCAATGGCATGCTGGAGGCATATCACGGCGACACCTTGCCCCAACTCATGCAGGAACTGGAAGAGATACACAACGACCTATGCAACATTGTGTCCGATTCACTGCAGCAGGGTGCCGATGTAATTGCCAACAAGGTGAGCTCGTCTGCATTATCTGTGATTTATGACCACGACCTGGCCTGCCTGCCCTACCTGCCCTTCCTGTCGTTCATGCCCTTCCTGACTGCTTGACTGCAGCAATTTGTTGCAGCAGGTGGTTTTCATTCAACTTGACGCACTCACACACTGAGCTGGAAGTATTTTGTGTGTGTTAATTTGAGTTCTTGAACTGCGACTGCAAATACAATTTCATCAGCATTATAATAATTGCTCATAATTGCGCAAATTGTGCTAGGTAATTTATGTAATGCCGAGTGCGTGCGCTTGCTCACAAACACATCACATCAAACAATTGCCCACGAAAAGCTCATGACTATTAAATGTTTCTGTATTATATATTTTTGTTTGGGTTATACATGGTTATGTGCGCTTTTACTATATATTTATAGGCCACGGACCAGGCGAGACGATATGGCTGCCTGGCCAGCCAATGCAGCGCCGTATCACCGCAACAGGATCTGGCAAACTTTGTGCGACTCCTCGCTCAGCCATCGCAGGCACAAAAGGTGCCCAGGCGCGTCTTTGCCCCACCCCAAGCACAGCAGCCGGGCGAGCCAGCCGAGGAAGCGGGCGACTATAGTGTAAGTAATCCAAAACACAATCACCACACCCACATTACATAACGCCTCACCACAAACACTGAAAGTCGAATACAGTGAACAAAAAATCTATGAATAAAGTTATTCGATTAGATTTTGATTAAGCCCACAGCAAGAAAATTCGTAAAATCCTTATGTTTGACTGCACTGAAATAAACAAGTCAGAAGGCTCGCGGCTATACTATACCCTGATCCCCATACTTTACGCGTACACTCACTGCTTTCACGTATGTGTGAGTGTGTGTGTGTGTACGCGTATAGTGCACACTTTCTTAGCTTCAATGCTCTATATCTCCGATTTTTCTCAACTGATTTCAATAAAATCTTCACAGATTGTCATTAGTTCGTTTAGTGTTTTAAACGCCGTCTAAAAGTTTTCCATATTCAAAATTTTGTTCTTATCGATCACATTTGTATATCGAAAACTGAAAGAGTTATCCAAATTTTGAAACCAACTTGTACTGCCTAGGGATTAAACGAGCTTATGTTCCAAATCTGGAGACTCTATCTCTTTAGTCTCTAAGATCAACGCGTTCATACATACAGAGATACGGACATGGCTATATCGACTCGGCTGTTGATTCTGATCAAGAATATATATAGCTTATGGGGTCGGAGATGATTCCTTCTGCTTGTTACATACTTTTCACAAAACCATTATACTGTTTTTACCCATTTTCAATAAAAATAAGACCTTCTGATATACAGTTATTAGAAGATTATATTTGTCTTAGGAGATACACACTGAAGCTGAACTTGAAACATAATTTTACACTATTATTAAACATATATTAAACTATGTTATTGCAAAATAATCAAAGCAATTAAATGAATATATGTAAGTTATTTGAATTCTTTATAATTTCGGTCATTAACACACATACAAATATTTCGAATGTAAACAAAAATTATTGCAAAGTACACTATATATTTTTATCGGTGTATTCTTTTTCGCAGGAGATGACGCCCATTTTGCGCAACGAGCTCGTCTTTGACCGCCACTCGACGCTGTCGCAGCGTTCGGCACTGGAGTCGCTAAAGCGTGAGGCCATTGAATTGGAATTGCAAATACGTCAACTGCAGGTGTGTGCTACAAAGTTTATAACTTGCGTGCACAAGCCATTCAGCACCCGTTCGCCACATATGCACACATGTACATATACATATGTTTTCTTAACTTTTTTTTAAGGATTCCATTGATGCACTAAATCGCACACAAACACGCGGCATTGAGGGCCAGCTGTATAACAAGGTTAACGAGCTGCAGGAGGATTTGTCCATGAAGAAGTTTGATTTGCGCGCCAAGCAGATACACCTGGCTGCCATCAGAGCACAGGTGAGTTTAAGGACATAAGCTATACAGTGCGGTGAAAAGCTTTCTTTAGAGTAGACACACACCAAGCGCTAAACTTGAAAGCACCCAAACGCCAAGGAAAATGTTAAACTTAAAGCTTTTTGGGGATGCTTTTAGTATCAACAAGCTGCGCACCTGTTGATGTCAAACAAAGAAAGAGAGAGAGAGCGCAAGAGCGAGCTTTTATGCCCAAAGGGGCATTTAAAAATGTGTGAGAATGAAACTTTTTAATTGAACTCGTTAGTTGAGCGAGTGTGTTCCTTGCAGAACAATGCTTGACACTGACACTGTTCCATTTAGTACAAGAGTGTGCACGCTTCAAAGTACACGTGCACTAAGAACGTTTGTATGTAGGTCAATCAGCTGTAAGGTTCGACAATCAGTTTGAGTGTGCTTGAGAGTTGTGCGCATGTGACCAAATATGTTATTCCCTTATAAGCGAATGGGGCATAACTCCGGAAGTGTTCGTCCTTCGTTTAGTTCTGCGGTAGAGGAGCTAGCGTTTGGGTCAGTGCCTGACAACGGTTTCGAATTGTATCAAGACATACAACGACGAACACGATAACCGATGTTCGCTACTTGAGCTGTGGTGGTTCCACGTGCTCTACTGATAACTTGTGCTAGACTAAAAAAAAACAATATATTCTCTGTGTGAATTTTTTTTATTGATATTGAGATGCTCGATTAATGTGACTTATGTATAATGTGGATTGGCAAAAGTACGATTTGTTTGTTTGTGTTTGGTACCAAAAGCGCCAAGGCAAATATCTTTGAAGCCCAAGCTCAGAGCCTTCTTGAATAACAGCTGTTTGACTCGGGCAAACACGAGAGCAATCGCAAGGAAGTGAGTGAGAGAGCGCGTATGCAAGCGCAGCGTTGCCAGACTGTCGTTCACTCTACTGCAGCTTCGTCGTATGCCGTTTGTGCTGTTTATAAAAGCAACGTGCATGCTTGGCACCAAGTCAGTCACGTGCCTGCATTTGAATAACGCGCGTCGCGCCTTCTGTTGGTTGCTGTTGGCCCACTGCTGCTGCTGAGTGATCCGCATTCGCATCCGGACGACAATTTACCAAAAAACAACAACAAAATAATTAAACGTCGCCATCGCTCGCGTTTCATAAGCTTTGATTGGCTGGCTGGCTAGCAAAATATACGGGCATACGTCTACGTCAACAAGATATATATTTATGAGAAATGCGCTGGCATTTTAGTCAAATTCATTGTCTTAACAATAATAATAATAGTAAAAACAATCACACCAAGTAACCAGTATTAACAAGAAAGATTTTGTTAACCACAGAGCACAGACAATATCCCATTTTGGTAGACCGCAGGACAGGCAGGCTTTTGTGTTCAGTTTATTGAGGCGTTTACTCTAAAAATCGTAACCAAATCAAACTATCTAAAATAAAGAACTTGTCTTGACCGTAAGTAAAGTCTCGTTGATCAATCAACAACAATCAAATCAAACTTTAAGCTACTACGTCTAGGCAGCATTTGTAAAATATTCTATTAGCTTTCTTTAAAACTAACCCAATAATATAAACCAAACACGCATACGCACCGTGCGCCAAAACGTATTTGCTGTCTATAAATGCAAAACAAGTGCAATATTTTTTAAATAATTCAAAACATACAATAACAACAATAATTTACTATGTAGCACTGTCAGTTTTCTTCGAATCGTTTTGCTTGCTTTTCAGTAATCTCGTAATTAGTGCATTCTAAAAATAGATAACCACCAAGTCAGTTGGCGAACCAAACGAAGCTCACAACTTGGCTAAAATACACACACACACACACATACACTTACACGCTTGTACTACAGCAGCAATAGCAAATATCTATAGAAATACATCTATCTCTATCACACACTCACCACTAACATATATTGTTACACACACTTAACAAACTAAATAAGCAATTACTTACTATAAATAGACATAACTATATACATACATAGATACAACACAAAAAATCAACTAAATGCTACGTAGTCTCTCGCATCTGTACTGTATATAACAAACAAACCACACTTTGATATAATCTACTATAGAAAGTAGTTAACTTAATTAGTAATATGTAATGTAAAGCATTGAAAAAGAGGCTCGCATTGCATTTTGTCAACGTGCGTCCCCGAATTGTGCAACTCCGTTTACAAACGGCAATTCCTTTGAAGGACTCCAGAGCCCAACAACCAAACAAACATTGCCAACAAAAACAATAACAATAACAAGTATAAAAGTAACAATTGTTGTTTGGACGCCGTGTTAAGCGCGTTGCTAACAAAAATTCATATAGAATTTACATACACCCAACGAGCAGTACACACTAATCTAAACAGTGCACCATGCGCGTTATCGTACTCAAAAAGAATCGTCCCAATAAACGCGGCACGCCCACGGCAACAACATCGCGAGAGCCGCCAAAAAAATCGTACGCAAAAGTAAGAAATTCGCTTTAAAAAGTTGCAATTTTCAATTTACCATTGGTTTCAATATAATATTGCTTAATTTTTTGTGTGTAAACATATGCTCTTTCCGCACAAAGAAATTTATTCATGCAGAAACTATTGAAAAATATACGAAACATGCGGAAAGAGTATTTTTTACTTCGGCTAATGAAGCAATTATTGATTTTACTGTATTTTTCTTTTATTTTCTGTCCAAATTTGCCAATGCAATCAATTTTTGAGAAATAAGAATAACAGAAATGCACTTGTTTACATTTTTGTAACGATTTTCGCGAAAATTTCCATAATCTAAACGCCATAAAATGAAAACAATAAATATGCAAAATAACAAGTTAACAAAGTACCATTATCCTAACAGCATGTTTAACTAGTACAATATAAATAATGATTACACACACTAATATTGCATATGTACATATTAGAAAACAAAAAGAAAATGCATTTGAATAGCTCAAAAATTGGTTGTAGTGGTCGGAATTATGGCATGATATAAAAACAATAAGCATTTAGCAATTACAATTAGTATATTAATAAAAATAAATATATAATTTATTTATACACTAGCTTAGTAAGAAATGCTTGAGAAACTGCATCAATGCTACTTTTAATATTCCATAATATTATCAAACGATATTGATAACTTATTATCCATTGACTACATTTATATATATATAATATTTTATATTAGCTCTTAAGCCTCGCTTGCCGTAAAAAGCACCTGAAAGTCGTCCTCTATGCCTTGAGCTCGTAGCATTTGCATATAATATGCGAGAGCGATTACAATAAAGTATGCTTGCAGACCTGTAAAAACAAAACAGGAACATTACAGTTAAAATTTAAGAATATCTCAAGAACTGCAAAACTATCTATGTACATTTTCTATTTTAACTTATGAACAACAAGAAAGTGATTTGCAAAGCTGATTAATATTTTTCTTATTTTATGTAATCTGATTAAATCTTGTGCGATTAAAATTTGCATACCAACTTTTAGGACATCAAAGAGCATTAAAGCGGGTATACAGTCGATGACTAGAGCGTAAAACATAAAAACCAGTGTGACCAGCAGTGTCGCATAGACCCAAAGCAACACGCAAATCTTTCGTCCCTATACAAAAGAGAGTACAGTAAATTGCATACATGTTTTCAAAGTTACACTTACAAAGGCAACGCCCGTTAGCAGCAGCTGGGCATAGAAAAAACCAATGAGTCCCATATAAAAATTGAAGTACATATCGTGATCAGTTATCGGTGTGTCGATCCAAACGGGTGCAATCGAACGATCCTTCTTGTCGATGATCTCCTTTCCGGCATAGTACATCTGCCAAAAGTTGCAAACGGTTTCCAATAACACAATTAGCTTGCAGCCCATTTTCAGATCGAAATAGAAGCAGCAAGTCTTGACATGCTCCACTTGACGAGAGATGGTCGTCATAAGGGCCGACTCTCCAAATCTTCTATTGGCATTTTGAAATAAATTTGGAATAGACATTTTCTCGCCTCTTGGAATTTTTTCTAATTTGGTTCAATTCACAGCAAACTGTTAAAGCAAATTGATTTTAACAAAAACTCAAAATGTCACTTTGTTGGCTTCGTTGCCGTACTGGCAAAGCCTACTTAGCTGTCCCTCTTTTTGATTGTTTTCATCTGCTTTTGATTAAGCCTGGTTTTGGATTGTGCCATTTTCTGCAATTTCCTATACGAAATTAAGTGCACAAGAAAATCCAATTTGATTTATTTGTTTGGCGCAGCGAAAGCGAAAACGCCGGAAAATGAGAACAAAATCTAAAACAATTCAATTTTCCCAAACGCCAAACGTGAACCATTCCAACAAACATCCCAACTTCCCTCGCGCTTATGCTTCTCTTGCTCCATCTAAGTCGCAGTCTCTTTCTACTTTATTCCTGTCCCTTGTCTCCCTGCTGGCATTGGTACAATCAGTTTCCCATAAGCGAAATTCCTTTCTTGATTTCCTTTTAAAAGCATTTTTCGAATTGTCTTGACTTGGCCACTTGAACTTTGTGCCCATTGCCCAATCCACTGCCTCCTGCCGCCCTGCTCATCCCGTGCTCTTTTTCTGCTTCTGCCAATTGCCGCCTTGCAGCAGCAGCAGCAATTCGGTCAGCATTATGTTGTGGTTATTGGTATTTGTGCCTGTATTGGTATTTTCTCACTTGTTATTTATCGCTTTTCCTTGTAGCTGCCGTTGTTGTTGTCGTATATACAGTGATAACATTCTTCTGGCGCATTTATTTATTTTTTGCTCAAGTCATCTTATGACAATAAGTTGTGAAATATATGTGCTTTAAATTATGTTTCAAAGTTATTAAAGCATATTAATTATGATGAATACAAATGTAAATTGCCTATAACCTTTTTTCTTTGCTGTTGCAAGAAACCAATTTGTTAATTATAGCTTTCATTTTTACTTGTATCTTGTATTTTTTTCAGCAGATTAATAGAAGAAAGAAAAGGATTGGACTTTAAGCTTGCTACATGTTTAACTTAATAAATTCACATTATAATAATGTGAACATTTTCTTAACTTCTTCCTTCCTCCCTAGCCAAATTGTCTAATCCCTTTCCACGGTTGTTTCACATTTCTTTTCAACCATGAAGCGACAGAAAACTTTAAAACTTTGCAAAGATTTCGCTGAGAGAAGAAAAATTGCATGCAAATGAAATAAATTTCGTTTGAAAATAGTTGACAACTATGTATTTCATATTCTCGGGTTCTAAACTATTGTATTAAAGCAATGTCTTGGCTCTAGCTTGAAAATGGATTGAAGCATGCCTGGGCCAGAGATTCGGATTTGTGGCATTGTCACTGTCCACAAATAAAGGGGCTAAGGTCAAAGGCTGTGCCCCAAAAAGGGTTAATTTTAAATTTATTGCAACGCCCTTGTTGTTGTTATGTGCCTTCAAATCCATGCAGAGGGACATCAACCCAAGCAACCAGTTAACATAAGGCGTAGGCGTTGCCTTTTGCCGTTGGCACAGTCATAGTCCAAAAATTGTGAACAACACCAATTTACACGTACCCCACCAACACACACACATACACAATCGCATATAGTGGTAAATTTATGTAACGTGGGCTGAGTCCTTTGGGAGGGACCTGCATGACGGCTATGACAAGGCGATATTTCTCTGGTGCCAGGACACGTTATCTGGGCAACTGTAGAGAAAAGGAGAAAAGGACGAGGCGGGAACGAGGCGGAGGCGTTGTGCGGGGGTGTTGCCAGGTTGTACTTTATTTTATTGCTTTAATAAATATAAAATGCGTTGCGCTTGCTTTTTTGTGCCATTCTCTGCTCTCTACTTTATTTACGCTCCAGTAACTGTGCACAGTTAACGGCATAGTTTGTTACCACAATTAGCTAAAGGGTGGTCGAGGCTAGGGTGGTGGTGGTGGGGGGTGGGGTGGTCTGGGATGACAGCTCTCAATCTTAGGCTCAAACTTAATTGGGCGCTGCTAAATATGTTGCCATACAAGCAAAAGATAATTTTCGCTCATTCTTCTTTGCTGTTGCTGTTTGCCACATAAATTTTAATTAATCATAAAAATGCGCATGAAAATGCCACAGGTTCAGGAAGCTCTTACTCTGTACACACTCGTATTGTGTGCATGTCTGGTATTTCTTGCTCTTTGTTATTTGTTGGTGTTGTGCCTAGCGCACGCTGTCTTGAGAAATTCATATTCGTGTTTAATAATAAATCACAGGATGCTGCCGCTTCTCAAGGTCGTAATAGTAGCAAGGACAACGGCTGCCCCATTCATTTTGCTTAGGCGTTGCGGGACAGCTAAGTGCGGTGCAACGTTTGATTTTCATTAGCCAACACGCACACACACACACACACACGCACACACACATACCATATAAGCCTCTGCTGACAGTGTGAATGCCAAGCAAAATGGCGGCCATATAAAAGGATTTCAGTCAGATTAAGAAAATTTAATTAAAGTCATCATGCCTTCGACTCTGGTCCATTGCTTTTATTTTTCTCTCCCCCTTCATCTCTTCTCCGTTCTGTCAATTAATCAGCGGCTCTTTCGCGCACACCCACACACATTTTTTTATCAGTAGGATGTTTGCATCAACTAATTTGCTGAAATTTGCGGCGTGTAAATAATTATATGCCTGCATTTCCCGTAGTCCTTCCTGTTGTCGCATTTTCTCTGTTGCCTGCTGATGTTGCCCCAGTAAAAACAAATAATAAAAGCCATGAAAACAACGCATTAAATCGAATGGTAACAACACTCTGGCAGTGAGTTGAATGTTAGTTTTAAAGCTTTTAAGTTTTTAATTAAAGTTGATGAAACTTTAACGCAAACTCTTTAATGAATTAATCGCAGCGTTGTTTTTCGAATCATATAAAAGGAAAGAAAGTATTATTGTATTATTATTAAAGCAAATATTGCACATGTGTTAAGCAAAAGGAACTTGTGAACTTGTACAAAATCTTACTTTCTTAATTTTTTTCTTATATATCTAACCTTTTTAATATTGATCTATAAATGTTACACTTTAGGTCAATCAATTCCATTTGAAATAATTTGTATGCAATAATAAAAAAGTACTTCTGCATCATAACGTAAGGGTTTTAGCTTGTTAAAAAGGCAAAATAAGTAAAGCAATGTCTGCAAATTGTGCTACGAACTGTAACAAGACTAAAATATCCACAAATTTTACACAGCTGTTGTCTAAACTGAACTTTTCTATTTATTTGTAAATTGAATGTATTTCTGGCTACATTTTCTCTCTAGTTAAACAATGGGCTTCTTATTGAAATAGATGATTTGTAGTCAATTTGATGTAAAAATGCAATGCTATTATGAATTTTGTCTACTTCGTAAATTTTCAATTGCTAGCATTCATTTTAAGGAGTATTTGTGCGCCATCATTCTATTGAATACATTGCAATCTTTATTGGTATTTTTTTTAAAACATTTTTTACGTTTCTCTCTCTCTTTGGTTGCGGCTGCTGTTCGTAGTTGATAAATATTTAAGCGCGAATCTGTGCAATGTCCTGTGTGCTGAACTCTGCTCTAAGTGGAAAGCAACTGCTTTTATGGTTATTTTGTTGCTGCAACACTAACAACGTTGCATCCACAATAGTACCATAACACTTGACAGACAGATTTAAGCAGGTTGGATCGAAGATATCTGTAATAAATTTTGTTGACGTACGGCAAGCAATGCAGTTTTTAGTTTTCATTGTTCCAACTGTTTGCTGTCTGATTGGACAAGTGGCAGGGGAAGGTGCTGTGGCATGTTAAGGACTGTTGGTAAAGTTTCCTGGCTATTTTCATTCATTAAAATTTCATTTGAAAATCAGCCAAAAATGCTGTCGTAATCTTTGCTAGCCATTTGTTTTGCCAGCAGGCATTGTCTTGGTGCCCGAGCTCTGGCACTTGGAAAAGCAATTCTGTCAACAAAACAAAGATTTGTAGTTGTTTGAGTAGAATAGTAGCCGTAGCAAGGATTTGCTCTTGAGAAAAGTTTATTTATAAAAGTATATTTAACAGCTTGAGGCTTGTGGATTTTTGACTTGTGCAGATACCAATGGCATAATTCATACATTTAATTGCTGCTGCTGAGCGTCTTATCCGAAGTGTGTTTTATTTGACGTTCATAGTTTGTGCCTCATGTTTTGCCCACTGTTTTTCCTTGTTTTTGTTTTTTTTTATCTCTTCTGTCAAGAGAAACACACAATAAGCTAAAACAGCGCTTGGTGCGAGGACGCACAGAGCAGAAGAATAAAAATCGCAGTAAGGCGAACAACATTGTTTGACTTTATGGATGCCGTGGAGCCGCAGCAGCAGTAGCAGTACACTCAGAAAAGTAAATAAAGAAATATTTTCTGACACAAAGAAAGCTTAGCATTGAACTAAAATATATTTTTATAGCTCTAATTTTTTTTTTCTGTATTCAATATTTATTTAAATAAATACATTTTTTTTGTGCAAAGCTTAATGCCATTTCTCTGAGTGCCTTAGCATCAATTCCCTTCCTCCCCCACACTCACTTTTTTCTTGTTTGCTCAACTCAGTTCTGTTCTGTTCTGTTCTGGTTTACACTTGGCTGGTTATCCCTTCAAAGAACTTTGGCAGTTAAAGCGTAAAGATGATAAATGCGAATGTCTTTCAATTCTGAGTTCTGCTGCTTGCACCTAGACGTGTTGTTGGGGGCGGGGCCTGGATTTATGGTTATGCCACTGACCCGAATTAGGCCAGCAACATTTTGCATATTTTTCTTTTTTTCCTTTTTTTTTTTTTCTTTTTTTAACTCTCACTCTGATTGACAGGCAAGCTGGACGCTGACTCTCAGCCTTTGCTTTGACTTAAATACGGCAAGTCACATTAATCAACACTTAAACGTTTAATTGCCGTACATTAATCTTGAGCCCCTAGCGCCACCCATACACCCAAAAAGAAAAGCGGTTTCTGTCCTCTGTCGATTGTCTCTATCTGTCTCTCTTTCAGTATCTTTGTTTGTTTATGTGTGTTGTGTGTGTGTGGTTGGCTTTTTTCTCGAGTGGTTGCCCACTCTCTCCGTTTGTTTTTGTCATTTAGCAATTAACTTTGCGCCTTTGCCTCACTTCTCTCTACACCCAGAGTTATCTATTAAACACGCCTCCCGTTTTTGCTTGCCTCCGAAATTTGTGGCATGCCGCTTGTAAATATTGATGAGGCCGCAAACGCCTCAGTCAGCAGCAGGCATGCAGGCAGGCAGCCGGCAGTCAGCAGTCAGCAGAGATAGAAGCTAATAGCAGCATCCGTTGATGGACTGTTGCCAAAATGATGTTGCAGCTTATGCTGCTTCCACGCAGCTGTCGCCGTTATTTTATTGAAATATGAGCCAGACATTTGCGGCCGCAATAGCACCCAACCAAACAAGCAGACAAACAGCCACCACTCATCCCCAACCACTGAATGCAAAAGCTCTGCAATTGAGTTAATTAATTTTCACGTTGACATTTCATTCGTTGTATATTTAATGAGCGGGAGCGGGTGCGGGAGTGGGCTTTCTGGGCTCGCGCTCTTGCCAATTTCCAGTCCTTTTTACATATTTACTCAAGCGTTCGTATGTATGTGTTACTATATATAGATTTACATGTATTTTACAGCACACTTTACGCCCACAAAATGGGACCGCCACACATATTCGTGGCTTCTCTCTCACTCTGACTGTTTGCGCGCTTCTTTCGCTTGTGTGCATTGTTGACTCGTTGTTCAAAATGTTGTGGCAAAGTTAAGCCAGCAACACCCGCAGTCGACGTGAAGAAATTATAATTTCATTTTTCCATATCCAATAAGCAGGCCAGGCGTTACTCGAATGTCAAACTTATTGCGACAACAAGGCAGCTCAAAAAGAAAACATGAAAAGAATAAAACATGAAATATAAAATTGGCAACTTTTTAAAGAACGAAAGCCACTGACTAGCCGCTACCCCCCGACCTAAGAGCTAAACTGTTTAAGCTTTAAAAAGTACTTTATATATAATCAGATACAAAAAAAAAAAGATGCTCTACTCAATGTCTTTAATATTGCCATGAAATAGTATTGATTTCAATGTATAAAATGTCTAAAATGTGTATTTGCCTTCTTCGGACTTCGTTATTATATTGATATTTTAAATAAATAACTGTTGACACATATAAAAAACATCAAAATAGAATTTGAATTTTTCAATCAATTACCAAATATAAATATTTTCTATGTAAACATTTCTGCATCCATTCGGAGTCAAATTCCAATAAGTCGTAATATTCATTCATGTGGAATATTGTGTAATAAATTTGTGTTTTCACCAGATGCTTTTAATATTGTATGTATTTATTTGCCACGTTGTGCAATAAGATAGTTATGCTATCAATAAATTCGTTTTAGGTGAACAACAACATTGTTATTTTAACCACAGCTTTTAACTAAAGTTATAATATACCATGTTAACAGTTAAAGGGCGGCATACAAAAAAATTGAATGTAAATATAAAAATAATAATAACATTGACAGGCCGCATAATCTATGCAGCGCCCAGCCACTTACCATCTAACACTTGCCACTTTTGTTGTCCCCACTTGCAGTTGCCTACTTTCTCTCGCTTTGTCTCTCTGTTTCGGTTGCAGTGCTTGGTTGCCTTCAAAGGCAAAAACTTTAACTTTTTGCCTCGGCACTTGTCTTTTATTCTGCCGTACAGTTAACTACATGGTTGCAACTGTCTTTGGTGCTGCTGTTGCATATAGTTTTTATTCACCACTTTTTTTTCAAATTTTATTTATGTAAATAAGTTTTGCACTGCCTGCCGTCGACTTTAACCATTTTTGTTGTTGCTTTTGGGGTGCTGGTAGTGCTGCTGGTGCTGCCTTGTTATCGCATAAGGATGTTGTTACAACTTTTTACATTTGTTGTTGTTGTTGCTGCTGCTGTAGGGAAGGGAAGTACAAGAATCTACATGTTGTCTGGCCGCACAGGACACACAAGTGTTGCCAGCAACGTTGTTTAAATATTTAGTGTAAAAGAAAACGCAGCTAGTTTGGCCCCAGCAGGACACAAAGTAATAAAGCTCGAGTGACTTTTGTGTTGCTGTTGCTGCTGCTGTTGTCGAAACTTTAATTATCACTTTGTTTGCACTGTATGTGGGTTTGTGTATATGTGTGTGTGTGTGTATGCATGTAAGTTTGCGGTTTCCATGCAAGCGGGGTGCTGTTTGAATTTTACAAAAAAACTTTTTCGTCTGCATAGTTTTTTATTGTACCATGCGCACATACACACCCACACGCACAAACAAACAACCCGTTCGTTCGCATTTTTCTGTGGCTTTTCCAACTTGGTTTTTTTCGCATTTCCTTTTTTTCTATGCATTGAAAAATCACGCATACGCCGCAGCTGCTGTTCCTACTGCTGCGGCATGTTGTCCCTACGCCGCATTTCAGTGTGGTCAATAACTATTGCATACTTCGCGGCGCAACGTTTTTTTTTCCTCCTCATATAAAGATGAAATCACGCATACAACATGTGTGCCACGTACCACGTTCACCACCACATATGCATATGCAACGCAATCAACACGAAACCACTTGAAAGTCAACGAGCCACGAGTGTTCCATATGCAGCCAGTAGGACATTAGGCAACCAAAATCATACGCACTGAGGGCCCCACCCCACCATCCGAACGAAAAAATCTCATGAATTTTTATTGCGGCTGCTGTCGTTAGTGCTTTGCATACATTAACATTACTGAAAAAAGGCGTGCACATGCTCCGCAACTCAAGTTGTGCTCAAAAGTGCAACAAAACGTTGTCCTTGGACATTTTGTGGAATCAATGAAAAGAAATTACTTCAGGTTATTGGCTTTCGCTGTTGTTGCTCATGTTACGCTGATTGCTGGGTGGAGTATTTGAGTAAGTGCTAAATGATGCAACGTGCAGCGAATTGACAGACAATTTTGCATTTGTGAAGAGTAGGAATCGGCTGGGGTAGAAGGGGTTACCAAATGAAACACCATCAATTTGCAATATATCAATACGACAATGGGTGTGTGACATTTAATCTTTGCAGCTGGCTGTTGTTGCTATGTGACAACTTGATTGCAAATCCAGAAACACAACAACTTTACTGCAGCTGTCACTTGATAGCTCTTGGCAGGTGCTACGTAGTAGTACTACGAGCTAAGTTTTTTGGCAGTTGGTTTTGCAGTTGGGTATGACTTGGCACGTAGCGCTGTTGCAGCTGCAGCACGGCACGTTTCGGTTTCAATTAAAGCATCGTTACTAGCCCGCAAATTCGGCAAAGTTGGCAGCTTCATAAGCGGGAGCCGTAAACTGTTACCGAAAACTTTAGCTAGAAGCTCGAAGATGCAGCTGCAACTGCAACTATATTGAGCTGGAGCAGGCACTTAGAGCCGCACTTTGCGAATGCACATGAAAGCACATGTTGAGAATACAATAAATATATTTGTCTCTCCTATATGTACGCTTTGAGTGTGCTTCTCTTTCTGTATGTGTGTGTGTGTGTGTGTGTGAGTGTGCACAAGTGCAAGTGTTACAAGGCCAAAAGTTTTGCAGCATTGGCACAAAACGCGCAGAACGTGGCCTTTTCTATTATATATTTGCAGGTTTTACTCGCTTACATATCCCTATGCATATATGTATATCTGTATGTTAGTTTGCTTGTATCTGTGTGTGTATTTGTGCGTGGGCGTGTCGCATTTAAGCCTTTAATGCGCCTTAGGGGTAACCGTCTTATGGGCAAGACAGAACGTGGCTGACTTTAATGGAAAGCGAGCGGAAAATCGCATTTAACGGCAAACGAATATCTCGCTTTGAGTTGTTTTTTTTGTTTGTCCTCTAGTATTTCTTCATTTCGAAATACCCTGCAGCTTAGCGCACAAAAGCAGCGGTTTTACATCTGCTGCAACGTAAGCAGGTTATTCTCTCAGAAGTACTAACGAATTGGATTTATGTAGGTATATAGGCTGCATTTGTCACACGAGAAGGTTGAGTTTGTAAGACGTAACGTTTCTTTTTATACCATTGACATGCTTTTAACTTACTTCTATGAAATGTTAACATTAATGCTTTTCGGTAAAACTATATCAGTTTCGTAAACAAATTTGATCACTATAAGGGAATTGTGACAATTATATTATATTATGTGTAAACCCAAAATCTGAACGGAAATCGGATTCTTAAACAGAATTTAAAAAATCAGAGATAATTATTTAATTTAATTTTATTTAACTCCTAACAACTTGCTGTATATTTATTAATTTATAGATTTTGTAAACTTGAAAAACAAAAACCTTTTTAATTTTTTCTGCTTTCTATTCTTACGCAACTCATTTTGTAGTTCATTTGTGTTTGCCAGTTTTCTGCTAGCGACAGCTGCATGCATTTGCCTGTCAGGACTTTAGCCTGGTTTATGCCACACGCTAGAAACCTCTTGCTGAACTGCTGGTAGGTTAGGGCACGGCAGGCCAGCGCGGAGTTGGCAGCTAGCTACTGCTTACTGTTTTGCTTATTTGCGTTTTTTTTAAAGCAGGTTTGCAAACCAGCAAATGGGTGAACATTTGCAATCAATGTTGATTGCCTCATGCTTAAATAGAATCGCATTGTTCGCGAAAAGTGAAAACAACCTTTACCTGCAAATGTTGGTTGTGCAATGGTTATGGCCATAGCTTGCAGCTGTTTTCAAAGAAAACATTTTGCCTTTCACGCTGCTGCCGTTTTCTCTACAAATACACTACATATGTATTTCTGTCTCGCTCGAAATTTTGATGCTGATGCTGCTGGCAATCGGTGAACATTTTTAAACGGCTTGTGCGTTAAATTCATTGGCATGGAATTTTAATTGGATGGTTTTGTAGTTCAGGCCACGTGCCGATTTTGATGGCATGTTATTATGAATTCAAAGCCAGAACCACAACCATGTGTGTGAGAGTATGTGTTTAAGTGTTTGTGTGCGTGTTCCAAGTTATGCTTGGCCTTAGTTGCAATTTGTGAGCCATGGACAAATATTTCAGTGTTGCTCCAAGATGCTGTAGAGTCATAGATAAGCCACTAAGTGTTAGCGTAGGCGATAAGTCCGCAGGCATAACATGCACAAGACACACAACAAAGCAACACAACACACAGCAGCAACAGCAACAGCAACAACATCGACTCGCACATTGACAGCCATTATGGCAACAGCTTCAGCTCCAGTTGCTGTTGACTCCTTGCTCTCTTTCCCTTACATCAGTTGTGCCAATCTTTACACTGGGAGATAAGGACTACCTTACATTTGTTTTGAATATTTGATGAAAGATAAATATTTCTGAAAACATAATCGTTAAATATTGACAGTTTTAATAACATTTTCAATATGCGTCTCTGCGTATTTCAAACTGACCATAAAGCTGTATTCGAAATACATTTTGTACAGAGAACATTGTTCTTTGAACATAATACGATTTTCAAGCCACGTTAACATAGGAATATAAATCATAAAAACATAAAAAAAATATCAATTTTCCATTTTAGACAGGTGCAAATTTAATTCCCGTATGATATTTACTTGATTAGTTGACTAAGGGATGAACAAAGTGCAAACCAAATAACCCAAAAGCTATTATTATTACTTGCTCATAATCACAAGCTTCTCACAAAGCAGCAAAAAATGGTGGAAAATATATAATTGTCAAATTAAACAGCAAAATTATTTAATGATTTTTAATTTTTACTTTTAGGCAATTATATATGATTTTAGTAGAGTACAAACTTAAATATGCAAAAATCAAAGATGTCAGAGATAAACTAGTTTCTTTCATAATCCCTAGACAATATTTTAGCAACAAATTTAACATCTCCGCGTATATTTAAATATGTAATCCCTATTTTTGCAACTCATACCTAGTTTATTATAACCTCTTGAAAAAAAATGCTTGTAAAACCAAAAATCAACATTTGGCTAGCATATCTGACTAAAAAACATTTTTCACAGCTTTATTATTCTGAGTGTAGCATTGCGTACGTGTGCAGCGTAGCTCATATATAATGATGTGGTCTCCACTCGCTTGGCCATTGTGGGCTTTCGAGCGTGAAATGTATGACAAAAAGAGCAGAAGCTGTAACTAGATTGAGTGGATGCGGAATGGGAGTGTTACGGTGGCAAGTTGTGTGAGCTAAAAATATATACATGAAAGCGAAAAACCCGAGAAAATCCACACTAAAAGCAAAGCAGCTGCCGCCGCCGCAGTACATTCAGTCCCCGCTGGCAATGTTGCCAAAGCTTTGCGACGCCTGTGCAGAGGGTGTGGGAAGTGTGAGAAGATGCCGTGGGGTCAGGAGGGCCAACGATTCACTGCGAGCAATCCAATAACAAATTATATGCACAAAAGACAATTGGGTCCTTTATTGCCCAACGACTTTTATGCGAAAAGTGCAAAATGATTTACGATTATGTTGATAAAATGGCTTAAATAGTATTTTCATTTCTTAACGCTTGAGTGCACTTTGGAGAGCAACCAAACGGCAACGGCGTGACTGTGGCAAAAAGCACAGATTCACACACATACACACACACTAGCAGTTTCAATTGTCTTCTGGCACATGATTTGTTTGCGCTTAAGCGTTGGCGACAGGCGACATCCGAAAAGACGACGACAGCAGAGATATTTCTCCTTCTTGCCTTTACTCTTTTTGTATTATTTTGTAGCATGCTTTTGTGCGCACTCACACATGCACATATGCCGCTTAATATGCATATGCATGATATGTATGAATATATTCATTATGCTGTCGTCTCTGCTGTCTTCTGGCTTTTTTCCTTTTTGCTTAAACTCATCTGGGGAATTTCTTAGTTTTCAACTCTCTCTTATTTTCGTTCTCCCTCACACACATACACACAGATGTTAAATAACATCCTTTGGCTTCCTAACTTCCCACACACATAACATAAATAATTAATTTTGCAAAATGCTATGGATTTGTACATGTGTCAAGCATTTTCCAACACTTGCACCTCTGCACCCTGACTCGAACCAGAAGCCACACTTCATTGCATCTGCATCTCCAACTGTGCCACTCGGTTCATCTCTGTGTATCTGCAAAAGTGCAACTATTGATTTCATGCTAGCATATGCACACAAATTTTGATGGCCTGTGACAGCATTCAGCGTAGATGAAATATGAAAACCTTTCACCTGGCCACAACTGAATGTAACCACAAAACATGCCCCAAAAGGGTTCATATCCTTGGATTGTCTTCATTTCTGGTTTTATGTGGCACTGCTGAAAGCAGGCAGTAACATCGCCTTTGATGGCTGCTCAGGTATTCATAATGAGCGTTAAGGCTCGGCGTGTCACTTTATTATGCCGCTTCAGACTCTATAAAATTATCTATGCGTATACGTATTGCCTGTCAGTCATGCCGAATGGCGGCCATAAAGCAGCGTAATGCAATTACTTTTCCCCTCTATACGCACAATTGATTTTCTATCGCACGCCAAGCAAAAGCAAATTGGCCGGAAAGTAATTGCAAAATACGTCAATTGAATAGTTTAATGTCGCCAATATGCGTATACATTTAATATAAATCACAGCTGGCCCAAGGCAATCAATTTATCACTGACCCTGCGCCGGGGAATTGAAAATTGTGGCACATTTAACTGAATTAGCACAACAGCTAACAAAATGCAGACAAATGTTTGAAACTTTGCAACTGTGATTTGTATTGAAGTTGGCAGAAAATTAAGTGAATCAATGCTCGATGCTTTCAACTGCTTTCATTTCAGTCTTGAGTAAGTTTTGTGGCTTTTTGCTATCGCCTTTTTTTTAATTTTCCGACTGAATAGGCAATTTGCTTATTTGAATTCGAAGCTTCAGCATTTAAATAATGTTGCAATTTGCTTTTGAAATGACTTTCAGTTGGAATACTTTTATTTTAGATTATGTTTCGCTCTTTTCTTTGTGTTTCACTATTACTGTCTTCTAAAATGTAAAAGGTACTTTCTATGCTTTTTTAACTTTTAAAGCATGTGCTTCCATATATCATTCTCTTCCCTTAAATGTGCTTGGCAGGCTCATAATTTCTTACTTCAGCTGCTTAGGTGTACTGCATTACGTTGCTAATTACTTACGACCTTCGCTTGTCTGTCATGTATGTATGTACGAGTTTGTTTGTATCCGCTTAGTTCTGAAGTATCACGCCCGCAAACTAAGTATGTCATATACTGAGCTTATGCCAAGAAGTTCGCCCTTTTCTTTAGGGGAAATGATGTTTGCTTAACAGCATTTGCATTAATGATGAATTTAGGGTTGCTCAGGTACGTGCCTGGTGCCCGGACAAGACGAACTCTTGCTGACTCACCTAGCAGGCGTCTCAATGGGTTACGCCTAATGTTTAGTAAACGCCACACCCCCTCAAAATGCGCGACGCATTTGTACTTGGCGTTGTGCTAGGCATGAACTACGGTTTGATGAGAGGGAAGTGGGTATCGATGTCATGCCACAGCTGGTTGGCCTACGGCTAAGAGGGCAGCACTTAATTGGATTTCGATTTTCTACTCGTGACACGCAATAAAAAAAAACCGAACAAGAACAAAAGCAATAACAGCAGAAGTGGACATGTGAACCGTCAGTCAGTAAGTCAGTCGGTCAGTCAGCGTGGGCGATTAACTTAATTAATGTCACACTAATGACAGATCAATGCGATTATGTTGACAACTGCAGTAACAGCAACAACGTCAGCAACTAAATCGAAAATGAAATTCAGTCAGATATTAACAGAGACAGGAGGCGGCGTCGGTAAATAAATTGAAAATGTAATCGAAATCCTCGCAATCCAGCTGAAATGGACACAACGCTAAATGATGCACAGCTAATGAGTATGCTCTGTGATCCAGCATTGTGAATAAGCAGCTTTCGATTTGGCTTAAATGGACTCCAAAGATAATAAGTCGCTAATTAGTTAGCCGTCAGACGATTTGAGCTCATTTCGCGTTTTGAATTGCATCGATTTCTCGTTATCAGGCAATCAAGTCGTTAAGCACACATCTCTTTCTCATGTTGCAGCAAGTTGTTCAATTTACTCCTTCTCATCCAACAACAACCTCGAAAACACCAAGAGGCAGCCAGCTGGCATCAGTCTGTCACGTGTCCTTCATGTAGCCAATTGAGATTGAAAATCTGTCGTCGTTCGCATGCTTGCTTGTTGTTCACTCTCATCAGTTAGCCTGATTCTCTGTGTTTGTGTCGTTTGCCAGCTTGTCATCGGCAGTTCCACTAACAGCCTATAATCGCAACTTAACATGCTTGCCACAATAGCAGTAGCAGCAGCTGCCGGATCATCAGTGCAAACATCCTACAAGCCGAATATCGCATAGTCTCATCACCACAAAAACCCCCCTCTTCGTTGGATAAACCTTCTTGTCATTTAAGAGAGCAGAGGTACAAATACTCTTGCTGCACAAATTAGTTGAACGTAAAAATAATAATCGAAATAATTAATAATGTTTATTCGCTTGAGAGTTAAAATTATTCTTAACGTTTGTTCTTTAAACATTGTTAGAACTTGAAAATTACATAAATGTTAGAATATCTATCATAGAAGGTTTAATTTTTATCGTGTTATGTGTGTTATAATTAGTGCCTTCAAATAACATAACAGAATTAAAGTAACCCTAAGGTAAAGAGTATGGCAAAAGTTGCTTTTCCTTTCTCTCTCTATCACTCTTTCTCTGTGCACGTAGGCTGTCAGTAACTGGATGCCAGTGGTGCTTGCATCTGCACTGCTCAACCTCAGCTTGTTTGTTGCACCTCAGAGCTTTCGAGCAGGCTATGCTAAATGACTCGCACATGCACACACAGGCACACCTACACACACACACACACTGAGGAAATAGGCACGGCGTGTCGAGTGCGTTGCACTGAATTTTGTAGCTTTTGTTTTGCGGCTCAAGCCACTCAGAATGTTTTATATGCGCTTATCTCTAGCTACTGTTGAATACACACACCCACACACGCGCGCATCTCTGTGTGAGTTTAGGGACATAGCACAGTTGCCATTTTGTTGGCTTTCTAAGAAGAGGTCCTTGTGGCTGAGCAACGTTTACAAACATGCAGTCGAGTGGGCGGCCAAGTGTCATTGTTGCTAGAACACATTTCTGAACCGGGTGCGCCTTTCGCCTTTTGAATACCAATACCTGAGTAACTATTACGATGGACCGACCTCTCCACCGTCTTCCCTGTTTCTAGTTCTCCTTTCCAGCTTGTGACCAAATGCTTGAACAGAAATTGTAGCATACTTTTTTGGGCGATGCAGTCAAAATATGCACACCGCAATTTGCATGAGACAAAAATGTAATTTGTATGGAATGTAACTACACATTTGCTTCTCTCTCTCTCTCTTTCGCATTCTCCCTCTTCGTTACTATTCCTTTTGTCTTGCTGTGGGTTAAAGCCAGCATAAATGCTGACCACATGGCTGGACCACTTTGTGAAGCACTATGTCGCATATTCGCGGCACTTTGTCAGTATCACAATATCGCTGTGCAGCACATTTCAATTTTAATTCTAATATCAGTCGCAATGGCAACAGCAAACACAATAGGCAGTAGTATTAGCAAACGAAAAAAGAAGAAAGAAACAGAAGTCAACATAAGTGTCGTCGGCTCGACTACTAGGGCAAAAGGCGAATGCGAAAAAAATATTTGCTCAGCCAGAAATTGACAACTGTTTGCTTAGTTGAGAGTGTTTGCTTGTTAAAGAGGAAGCGGGCCAGTGTAGGGAATTGTGGGTGTTGGGAGTGTTTTGCTAACTGGCAGCTGAAAGCGGAAATTTGACACTCTCATTCTCACTTTCACTTACCAAAGTGACTAGCGCTGTATGTTGGTGGGTTGGGAATTGGCTCCACGTTGCTCGTTACTCGTTGCTCACATACCTCCTTTGAGCCAAGTTGAGTTGAGTTGAGTGTCCCTGCAGCCATAGCGCGTAATATCAGCTTACTTTTTAATGGCACTGCTGGCAGTCAATTATGTAGTCTTCTAAGCCAACCATCGCAGCTAAAATATGCAATTAAAGCAGCTGTCAGAGCTCTTTCAAAACTATTTGATTACCAATTGATGTTTCCATTACGAGCAACTAACAAAGTGCCAATTGGATATATTTCCAGCTAACTTGTCACTGCTCAAAGTCACATCACATTACCATTTAAAAGAGAAATAAACTTTAATTACAGACTTGCTGGAAAAAAATACTTTTACAAATGCTGTTGAACAAGATGTCAAAGCACATAAAGTTCAGCAGCCAATTTAAAATGTCTCTATTCATTGCAAATATTAAGCTTGATGCCATTTTTTAGGTCAATTATGTAATAATCATGATGCTCATCATGAAGTTTGCTTTTGTAGTGTTAAAAAAACAAACACTGTAAGCATTATTTATTTTTACATTAGAGGAAAGCAATAACTTTATGAACTTTTACGTATTTTTGACGCCCCATTGAGTACAAACTTTATATTTGTCAGACTCTATGCTCTCTGTGGGTATTTTTGCTAACTTTAATCAATAATTTAAGAGCATACTTTGACCAGCCTCACTCACATCATAAATATGTCAAACGTACTTATTTGAAAACTATTTGTCAACTTTTTGGTCTCATTTTGGTCGCCTCAAAGACAACTCGTGTGCCTGCAATCTACATATGCGCCTTCTCATTCAGCTGCTGCTGTACAGTATCTTAAAGTCGAAATTTTGGTTGCTTCCCTTTCGAATTTATTCGTTTCGCATAGTTTGAATTGATATATATTACTTTTATTAAGCTGGGACATATGAGATGCAGCTTCTGATTTCGTAACGTTGCTCCAATATATATGAGCATTACATATTTTTACAAGGACTTATATGCACACACACACACACACACAGAGACTCACAAAACTTTATGTGCATTCAGAGAAAAATGAATGAACTGGTTATGTGTGAGGTTGCTTCCTCACGCTACCAAGATGTTGTCGCTGCTGTAGAGGCCTGGCCCATTACTGTTAAGGCTGAGAGCCAGGCACAATATATATACATATATATGAACTGGATCTGGACTCCTCATGATGTTGCAGTCGCGTTTTTCTACCTCCTCGTGGGCCGTATAATTTGTTGGCTTGCAACATGCAACGGCCTCACCCGCAACTTGCTTAATTTTATATCAAATTTATAACTGACTTATTTGCACGTGGCAGTAAGATTAAGCCCGCCAGCCGTACAGCTTCATTCTGTGTGTGTGTGTGTGTGAGTTTGTGTGTACCTTCCTATAAGTTATTACGTAGACGCTGCTGCTTGAGTTTACGGGTGTATGTGCTGTAAATCAAAAATTGCTTGCCGCAAGCACTTTACGACTTAGGTATGATGCTTCTTGTGCTTCTTCATGGCACATGATTGCCACATTGAGTGACTGAATTTTTGACACACCCATCGAAACTTGAAATGTTTTTATATGCTGCATAACACACAAAAACAACAAACTTAAAATGTTATATTTATGCAATTTCGTATATTGACAGCTCAGCAATTGTGCTGACCAAAAAATAAACATTTAGCTGCTGGCGTCGTTTTTTTATACCATCTGAATATGAATCTGTTTCGTTTGCAGATAGATCATTTGTTTGTAAGGAACTTTTATATTTTATTATATTATTATTTTATTGATTTAACTTATTATTTTCATAGTGAGGGTTAAAGTGAAGTTTAAGATCTTTTCAAATAATTTTTGCAGCTAAAAGTTTCTTTTTGCTATGCAGTTCTTGATGAGTTGTAGAGTTTAGGTCATGTTAGTAGTTCAAATTGATAATGCAATTGTAAATCAAGAGCATTTCACCTTTGCCAACGTTGCAAATTGGTTTTTCTTTCTCTGTAGACATATTTTTTTTTGTTTTGGGTGTCAGAAGCAATTTCTTAGCCTCGACCTCGGCGTTTTAATAAATTCCGCATAGCTTTGCATTTTCAGCAGTCTTGACCACGCTTTTCTTTTTTTTCCTTGTTGCCTGCTGTGTGTGGGTGTATTTCAAGCTGGGTTACAGTTTCTGCTTTAACACTTATTGGAATTTTGCAGGAATTTTTTTTGCTTTTGTTGCATAGAATTTTAATGAATATTTAAATAATTGAATACGATGTGTTTGCCGGATGTGGCCATGGCCAGGTGGCAAAAGTGGCTGCCAGCTGGCAACAGTAGTCAAAGGCTCGTGGCACTTGGCTCGAATGCGGTACTGCTGATACTCAACTCTGCTACAATTGCATATTAATGAGCGACTAAGAGCCTTCCTCTTTGGCAGTCTGCAGTTTCAGCAGTTTTCACAAGCTATCCGGAAAATTACTTACTTACTTTTGCCACGCAGCATTTAAGCGATTTTTGTTGGTTAAAGCGTGTTTCTTTCATTCTGTCTTTTTATATTGTTGGCAAGCAGACGCAGGCTGCATCCTGACAATGACAAATGAATACTTTTATGGTCGCGACCCGCAGCGGCATTACAAGTTTCGTGTTAGCAAAAGTGACACCTCGAGCATGAGCCTATGTATGTGTATGTGTGTGTGTCTGTGTGTAGGTGTCAACGATGCTACCGTTACCCAAGCTCACTAACTAAGTATGCGACTGTGTGTGTGTGTGTGTGCCTTACTTTGACTTGTGTAGTTGTGCCTGGCAGTCGAGCGTCGCGTCGCTCCTCCAACGTGGCTTAGGCCCTGACAGGAAGTGGTCTTTGCCACTGTGCAGTCATGTCCTGTCTGAATCCGCTTGAAACTCGTCTCTTCGTCTCGCCCTACTCTTCTACTTCTGTCTCTGTCTCTGTATGCCTCTCTCTCTCTCCGTCGGTTGTGAGAATTTATTCAGACTCTGTTGCCTGAGTCTGGCTGCCAGCAACCCAGCACATTTGTATACGCTTACGAAGTGTAATATAATTTTTGTGTTACTCATGAATGAAAGAATCATAGATTGTATTTGAAATGTTCCAATGAGCTTTGAGAAAAATATACAAAAATAGTGGAACTCAAATTAGCTTAGATCTTAAACTCAACTTGATATATCTTTGACTATATTTCAGCGTCTCAATACTGTTTAGAAAACATACTAGGAATGATATCAAAGATATCCTTAACAAACTCGCCTTTTTCAAATGTAAATATAATGCTCTCAACAATTTGACCAATAAATTATTTTCCCCAATATGAAAATGGTTAACTTCTTAGCATAATAATAGATAGGGAATGTTATCCTCGGCTTAAGACAGAGGCAGGTGCCACTTCTGGATGTTTCTCTTTCATGTTTTTCGTATCACGTTTTTGCTTCGTGTGCTGTTTACCAAACGAATTAAATTGTTCGCCTCAAGTGAATTTTGTGCTTTAGCGCACAAGCAACTACTACTGAATGGGAACAGTTTGTTGCTGTTGTTGTTTTTGTTATTGCCATTGGGCTGAAATTTGTTAATCTGTGGCACTCAATCAGAGCCCTGACAGCAACTGATTTCTTTCTATTTGTGAGCTTCGCTAATTATGCACGTTTTCGTATGTGTATGTGTGTGTGAGCGTGTGTGTGTTTCTGTGTGTTTATCATGTAGAAAGTTCCTAGTCGATTCCTTTTGATTCGTGCCCATACCTTTGACTAGATGATTAACGACTGCAGCATTGACTGCTCGCACACGTCGCTCGCATTTGACATCAATTATCACGCCTCGTGTTACCATCGATGGGGTCTTTGGGAAATATATTTGGGTATTGCCCAAAGCGTTCAGAAAGGGTGGAGGGTTCATCGATTTGGGTAGAGTGAATAAAGCTATGAGCCAGGCACGAATTCAGCCAAGTTAATTGATTTTTTATTGGGCCAGGCACCAGTTAGACAGGTAATATTAAAGCACACGATAAGCGGCCAAACATGCCATGCACTGAGCGATATATATATAAACTTATATATATTTCATATGGCACACATAAAGAGACACAAACACATGCACAAATGCGTGCACACAAACATAAAAACCAATTGACAGTTTTCAATTTAAGTTGTAGGAAATATTTTGATTTCCTCTTTGTGTGTGCAAAAGAGAGCCGAGGAGAAGCTTTATTGTTGCTGTTATTGTTGGTGGTGTTGCTGGTTGTGGTTGCATGTGGGTGGGTGGATGTGTGCAAGGTGGAATGCGACTGGTAGCTGCTCAAGCGTCAAGCCATACCACTTGTGCTAAAACATATTTTCCGCTCCATTTCCCTGCCCATCAGACGCATATGCAAGCACACACATACATATATATTTTATTTGCACAAAGCAAAGAAGCAAAATAAAAAATAAAAAAACCGCAGCAAGCATTTTGTCAGTGCAATAAAAGTTTGCGTGTGAAACGCCGTTGGGCAACAGGCACGGGGGGAGGATGGAAGTGAAATGCGGCAGAACGTGTGCAGCTTGGTATGGAGAGAAGTCGACTGTCAGAGTTTGGCCTGTCGTCGACTTAATCAGCTGGGAGTTTGTGGCCTGCCGTGGTGCCGGCACATATGCACTTTAAATCATGCATGCAGTTAAGCCGCCCGCTCGAGTAATTAAGTAGATAGCAACTACCACAGTTCATACAAGTTTATGTGTGTCTGTGAAACTGTTATGCTGGCTTAAATAAGTATTTATGACTGTGTGTGTGCTTCCATTTTAATTAGAAATTCATGCATATAGCCCACACACACAAGCACACACTGCCACTGCCACAGTTCGAATTGTGTGTGGTTTTTTGCATATTTAAACTTGTGTGGTTGAACCTCTAGTACGCACTCAATTGATTGATAAGTCAGTTAGCCAGAGAGATTCGATTAGGCCGCACGGCGAACAAAAAGAGTGCAGAAAGCTTTTGATAAATTACTTTTAAGCTGTCACAAGCGTAAAACACAAGTCTTCCGATCATTTATCACAGAGGCAGTGACCAGTGAACAAGTCGATAGCAAATCAATCGATGTGTGTGTCTATATCCTATTTATAGGCCCATCAATTATAGCGAACGCTTTTTCGAACAGTGTATGAAAGTAGCATAGCAAATATGCTATATATTCGTATGAATTGAGTTGAGTTTGCAATTTTTGAACAAAAGAAGAATAATTTGAATGCCGGCAGGCAACCGTAAAAGATGCCACATAGATACACAGACACGTTCAGTCACATGTCAAGGACGTAACTGGGTGCCCTTCTACTTCGTTGAGAGTCAACTGAGTATGTCATTTTATTGAATCAGAAACCACTGAGCTATTGAAAATCAATTTGCAGCTGCAGCTCTTACTGCTGAGCAAGCTCACACTTACTTCGCAACTGGACCACAGAACAGTTAAGGAACACCTGCCAGGCAGGCAAGCAAAGCGGACAAAGAGACACACACACACACACACACAGATGGATAGACATTCAGTCTGTGCCCGAAATAGGACTCACCCACACACACGCACACGAGCACATACATACAAAAATACACACAGTTCGACACGCACACACAATTTTCCACATTTACACACTTGCAATAATAATAAAGCGACATAAAAATAAAGCGAAAAACGAGTAAAATACAAAGTGATGAAATTTCGAATAAAATTTATTCTGAAAAATATAGTCTATATATTATGTTTGTTGTGAAAACTTTAAGAATAAAATTAAAGGGAAATTTGATACTTCACTTGGCTAGGGTCGAAGATCTAAACCATTTGGATTTTGCTCAAAACAAATTAAAAATTATATATCTTGCTTGAACTGTTTTAGGAAATGTACAAAAATCTCAAATACCCCGTACAAGAATTTCAATATATGTGTAAACAGTGTAAAAAGCAGCAACTGAATATAAAATTGTTGGCAGCACAAAACGCAATACCATTTGAGGTATGCTGATCAGCAGTTCCCGCACACGTTGCTTTTAAACCTATTCGAAATCGAGTTAAGGGCACAAGGACATATCACACACACACACGCACACAACCACACATGACTGCCTGTCAGCCATTCACCTGTATGCAAAATGAAGCGGCAATGCCAGTGAAAATTGATGGCAGTCACGTAGTAGGATGTCAGGCAGCAAGAAGAAAATCCATAAAACACAAGTAGAAAACTTGAAGGGGCAGCATATGAGTTTACGAAAAAAAACGTCCTCCCAACCACCGAAACCACCACCATCCAGTTTTGTGTGCGATAAAAATAAAAGGCAAGCATGTAAGCGACTGAACACAAAATAGAAATGCAAATTGCAAAAAAAAAATAAAAGCAGTTCACAAAAAGCGGAAGCCAACTCAAAAATTAAAAGCACGCAACGCTGTCACGTGACCAAAAAGCAAGAACAGAACGGTGTAGGAGGCAGGAGAAGAGATTCCCAAGGATGCAGAGATGCAAGCAGTCAACTTCTCTTTTGCACTCTTGGCCAGAAAGCATTTCACGCAGTTTAACCAACTTACCCCGGGGGAAATGAGGCAAATGTGTGTGTGAAGTGTTCAGTGTGGAGAATGTGTCTCCCACAACTGATGCTGCCGAATGAAAGCCATAACTGTGCATTAGCAAGGTTGCCATTTAGTTTCTTCTCGGGACTTTGGCTACCCGAAACATGGAAAATAAAAGACGTCCTCATATGGACATGAAAATGCGGCACGCAGCCATAAAATACACACGCCCACGCCGCAACGCAAAAGGAAAAAAAACGCTGCGCCAAATAATAAATAAAAGCCCCAACAAGCCATGCAAATGGCGCCGCACGCATCCGTATCCGCATCCGGCAACCCCTACCCGGTACTCGGTACCGTTGCCATTGGCAGTCCCTACTTGCTGCCAACGTTCGTAAGGCGTTAAGCGTGAGCCGATTACGAGCACTTCTCAGCATTCGGCTGCCAGGCAACGTGAGCTGTTACAGTTGTTGTTGGTGTTGTTCTTGTTGCTGCTTACTTTTCGAGTCACCATTCCCACCAGACCCGCCCACACTCTTGTTGCCTTCCTGCTGCAGCTTTAATTGCTGGCCATAAATTTGTACATGTTTTTTAGTCCAAGCCTGTTATGTGCAACTACATATTAATTACAAGTGGGCCACACACACACATATATATATATATATATATGTATATATCTTTCTTTCGGCACATGAAGTAAAACTAATAGCACTTGAAGAAAATTGCACTTAAATATTTAATTGAGATTTGATAAGGCAAGTGAAATCGTGTGGGAGACAATAAATTGAATAAGCTCTGGCTGGTTTTAAAAGAAAATCAAATTGAAAAAACTTAAAATAATGTTTGCTTTGCAGCATCATACAGATATGCTTAAAATAGGATGCCAATAAGAGAATAAGAAACGAATGTCAATCAATAAGTCATGGCATATAATTGCATATCTTTCTTATAAATATTTTGAACACTATTATTGATTAAATCTTTATTGAGTGACGTGTGTATAAATGTTTAAATATTTTACTTGTTATTATGTCCATACTGCTTAAAAGAAATTAAATGGAGTCGAGAAACCCATTTGCACTTATTAATATAATGATAAATTGACGCAATAAACGTATTCAATTGAACATAAAACTTTTTAAATATCTCTACAGATGCAAATAAGTTTTAGAATATGCTTTCAAACAACTCTTTAAGCTCACATAAGCTTACACTTCAAAAGTTAATTAATATCAATATACATACAAAAAGCTTCTTGCATTGCACTTCACAATATCACACTTTACATATTTTGTAAGTTCTAAAAATTGTGCTCTTCAACAACTTACGAAGTTGTGCTTCCAAAACTGTTAAAGTTCATGCTTTAATCAAACTAAGTTGCACTTTTTAATTACATCAAGTCTGCGAAGGATTTTAAGCTTTTAGCTCTAAAGAGCTTAAGTCTATTAATCTCTAGCTCCTTTTAAGCTATTATAGCTGTTACCCAGCTATGTTCATTTTATAGTTAGTTAAAATTTAAGCTAGTGTCATTTGAAACTCTGCCATGGACCTCATGAGCTATCCTTTTGGTATAAATACGTATATATGTGCGCTGTGCAAAATGTGCTGTTTAATTCAATGCATGGCAAAGCACAAAGCAAACCAAAGGAGAGAAAAAAAAGTAATTGCTGCTTTTAGGCGTTAATGAAAATTACAAATTGCGCATACGCCGCGTGGAGCGCGCAATGGGTATTCTCGGTGTCTGTGTGTATGCTGCGAGTATTGTAGTTATAGCCCGGATCGATGCTGCATTGTCATTGCATGTGGTTACATAATCGCTGCTCTACATTTCGCACATGACTGCAACAAAAACTGCAACAACAACAACAACAATGATCATCTCAACAACAAGCAACCCCATTAGAAGTTGCTACACACAAAAACACACAGCGAGCGGGGCAGCGAGACAGACAGACAGCTGGTGTTAGCGGTGAGAGGGAGGTGTCTGTGTGCCTGCCGTCAAGCTGCAGTTTTTGTGTTGAGTCATTTTTGCGCTCAAAAGCACTCACTAAAACAAATAAACACTTTGTGCATTGTTTCGTTTTGACAAATGCGTGTAATTTACGGAAATGTTTGTTTGGGCAGCAGCACAACCCAACCTGCTCCATTCTCCTCCAACATCTCTCCCCCACACATGAAAACACGCTTCTATCCCACCTCTCTCTCTCTCCCTCTTGCGCACTCAGTGAGTGTGTCTCGTTTAATGTTTGCTAAATTGTCTTAAGCGTGTTTGCACGGCACTCACACGTCGTACACTGAAGGCACTGGGGCTCCTAGTTTTGCTTTTGCTTTCAGCTGCCTGGCTGGCTGCCTGCAATTAGTTGGTGCTCTAAAAGCCATGAAGTAAACGCTGCACATATCGTGCCACATATGTATTTGCCCACTAATGACTGAGCGCATGCAACTTGCAGCGGCAAACTTGCAACTGCAACCCCTACTTTTGTATTTTTTTTCTTCTTTTTGTGCAAATTGCAAAGTCGCTACAAAATGTGCAACGGCGGCATTTGAAAAAATATAGGTTAAAATTGTTGGCAGCTGCTCATCAAAGTAGCAATAAAAATATACGCTCAGTTCCACGCGCTGCAATTGCTCATTATAAGTGCAATACCACACACTCCTCGTCACCACTCATCCTTAGCCCCTATCGCATTGTTACTCATAACAAGCAACCGCAATTTGTTGCAAGTGCTATCATTTCATCATACAGGGGAATACACATTGAGTGGCCTGAAAGAGAGATGAAGCGCAGAGAAGCAACACAGCAAAAAATCGGACGCAGCATTTGCCTTTTGTTTTGTTCGTCTTGATTTTTGCCTCGGCCATCGTGACAAAAAACAAAAACCAGAAGGATCCTTCGTTCTTTTGTTGCGGTCTTAATGAGCAAATTTTAGTTTCGACCAAAAACTTGAGCTGCCGACCAATGTTGCCACTTTCCGCGCCACCTTTTGTTCCTTACTTGCGACTACTTTGTTTTTTTTTTCTCTCTCTCTCTCTCTCTCGTTGCCTTTCAGTCAGTCTAGGGCAATTTATGATACCTTTGTGGTTTCAATATCGCAATGCCAAGCGTATAAGCAACATAATTAAAAATTGTGACAGCCATAAATTTTTGCGACGTCCCCAGAGTAAGCTGATAGCCATTGCTCCGGCTCTTCCGTACACTCTCATAATGAAAAATCAGCTGAAAAGTTTGCACAGCATTTTTAAGTGTTTGACTTGGTTTGGTCACTCCTTTTAACCAAGAGTTGAGTGCGTTGAGGAAATCAATTAGAGCTCATTGTATGCAACTGAAGTTAAGCTCAAAGGCACTTAAGTACTGGACAGGAGAGGGCAAAGACAACATTTGATTTCTTTTCATTGTGCCGTGTGCCACATTGTGTGAGTGTTCAAAGGACACCATCGTCCTCGCTCAAACACATAACCACTGATTGCTGAGACGCCCACATCGGGAGCCTCTCCCTCTCTCTCTGTCTCTGTCTCTATCGCTCACTCTATTTGTAGTTGCCCCGGACAGCGAGGAGCCCGCTTTTTGGATGGCTGCGGGTAACAGTTTGCTCGGCTCGACCAGCATCTCCCACCAGTACTGTAAAGTGTCAAAACGTGTACTTGTCGCTGGCAGGATGCGCGACGGCTCTCCTTTAATTTGAATTTTATGCACTGCATTCATAAATTTATGACACAAGACACGCCCAGCCCGCACCCCGCCCTCCAATCAACTACGACAATGACAAAGGCAACATGACAGGCACATGTCCATTACAGGGTTGCCCAGCTCCCCCTCACGCACACACACACATATACATATACTACTTATATTTCTTGTGATGCTGGTGCTCTTATCTTAGTTTTCTGTTTGCCTTTAAGCCTGCTTCAGTGTTTCGTGTAGTTTTTGCCATAAAATTAATATCAATTGAATTGCTTACTTCATTTATGCGTGTAAATTAATTGCTGGGAATCGCTTTGTCATTTGCTTTAATAACATTAATTAATATTTATAATAAACTGCAAGTCAGTTCGCCGCTTATATTGAGCTTCTTCTGCTGTTGCCAATGATGCATTTAATAGTTGCGTGCATTGATATCGATATAGCTTGTCCCTCTATGTACTAGTTAATACCGTATGGACACATGACAACCTTAATATCCTGCTGTCAGGCAGCAAGGACACGCTCACGCCCTTGTGCCAATCCACTGTCATGCCTGTCAGACTCCCCACTTCACCTTCCCACTCAACAAAAATTGTAACATGTCGAAAATAGCGTTCGTAACGCGCATCAAAAGTCAGCAGCAATCACAATGCACGCTCCTCGATGCATTATAAATGGTGCAATTGCGAAAGTGCTGATTTTTTTTTTTCGTGGGGGTATATTCGTGTTATTGTTGTGGCAGTGGCTACGTAACCATCAGGCATGTCTATCTGCCTGTCTCCGAGTTGGAAACACAAGTCAATATCATTCGTTGACACCAACACAAACCATACTAGAAGACCAGCACAGCCCAGCACCGCATGTAATCTATGCTAGTTGTTCAAGGCTCAAGCTGAAATTGACTGGTAAAAGTTTAATTCTCTTTGCGATCTTGATGGGAATCGAAAGTTAGGTTTAAAGGAAATAACTTTTAGAACTTGTCTATAAGCGTTCTGAAACTACTCAAAGTTGCAAAAGTTATATAAATAACTTAAAGGTTAAAATGTGTGAAGCTAAATAAAGCATATTTACATTATTATACAAATTAAAGCAAGAAGGCATATACTGCATTCTTTCCTTAATTGCTATGGTCTATATCTCCGGTGTTTTTCATGCGATTTCAAAAAAATTTCAGATTGTCATTATTTTATCTAATGTTTCAAACTGCATCCCAAAGTTTGCCAAATTTAGTATTTTGTTGTTATCGATCACATGTTTATATCGGAAATGGGGAAACTTATCGAAAATTTGAAATAAAATTGTACTGCATATGAATCTGGTGTTCCAAATCTGGAGTCTCTTATAGTCTCTGAGATGGAGATACATACAGACAGCTGTTGATGCTGATCAAGAATATGGGGTCGGAGATGCTTCCTTCTGTCTGTTACATACTTTTGCACAAACCCATTATACCCTTTTTACCCATTTTCAATTTCAGGTTTCAAGTTTCGCTTTGTCTTACAAAAGTCTTCAAGTCGGGTTGTTATATATTAAAACATTATCATTAATGAATAAAGCCTCTCATGTCTTCTTTAAGATATTTATATATGCTTACAGTAATGATATATCATGAAAACAAACTTTTTGAGTGGCATTCTTTCACATCTCTTCCCATACCCATTTAATGTGGGTCAGCTGGAAATAAATGGAAATTCCCAAATAAATCGCATTAGGTCGAAAATTTCGTATGCCATTAAATATACCGCATAATGTGTAATTTATATATATTGGTGGACCACTTAAGTAAAACAGATTGTGATTATAATAGTATTAGGCATGCGGAATAACAACGAGAGAGACATAGCAACAAAAACAAAAACAACAAGAATGTAAGGCTGGAACTGAACTGTGATCAAATGTCACACGTGGTTTTAATTATCGTCACACTATTTGTCTGTGTATGTGCTATAATTACATTTTGTGGTATTTTGCAAAGTGTTGATTATTAATTAAAATAGCTTTATTCAACCTCGCACGAACGGCCATAGAGTTGTTAGTACTTCCCTCTCTCTCTCTCCCTATGAAAATAACCAAATATCAGAAATTCAGTTAAATATTTAGCATTTTGCGGCTAAATACAAACTCGTATGCATGTAATTATGCCATAACGAGCTTTTATCCAAACTCTCGCTCTCTCTTTCTGTGTGTGTGTGTGTTTAAGTGGGTGTGACTTTAACTTATATCTTTGTGTGTATATGTGTGTTCTTGCTAATGGCTGTAATTAAACTGCAAGGTGAGACGTTTAAATGCAAATTGCTTGCCAGTGAGCGACTTTGACTCTACTTAAACCGTATTTACCCACAGCACTAATACAATTTATCTATTTCTCTTTCTCTCTCTCTCTCTATCTCTCTGTCTATTTTCATCTATCTCGCTTTGGCAAATTGTAGAAGGAGTTATTCGTTAGCAAAGTTGAGCCAACTTCGCCGCGCAACGAACGCAAATTCTCGGCTGCCACAGCGCCATCGATGAAAACAAAGTGGCTGAAAGCATTTAAGAGCCTAAAGCCGGCGGGTTCTGGTTCAGCAACACAAGCAGATAGGTAAGTTTTCCACCATTTTCCAACATTCCCTCCCCACCCCCGTTCATATGTCTATGTCTAGGTCTGTGTCTGTTATATTTAAGCCACAAATGCAAACTCTCTGCAATATACAGTAACAGAAAGTAGAAAAAAAAAATGAAAAGTCTGCGAGAAAAACAAAACGCAAAAAAAAAATTGTAGTCGGAAAATTTTCGAACTACCAAATGAAGCACCCAAAATTTAAACCCCTAAACATCGCACAAGAGAGCACCCACCAACCCATTGGTCTCCGCACTTTAATAAGACTAAAAGCCGCGAGCAAAAGTATGCCATCAAAATGGCAAAAAATGTCTGCGCCAATAGAGAAATAGTGAAAAACATTATATTTTTTTCCAAATATCTGCGCAATTTCTGTCTGCTATTTATGTTAAGTAATTTAATCATATGGCGAAGAGCGCAGAGGAGAAAAATTTACAACCTGCGCATTTGAGTTGCATTTTGGGGCTTTCAACTGTAACCACACACAGACACACAACCACCGCAACAAAATATAAACCGCCCAACTTTGAAATTTAAATAAGTTAAATATAAGCAAACTTTTGTGCAAAATCGCATTTCCTTTAAGTTTGCATAGTTAACATGCTGCATTTACTAATATTCTCTACACTTTTCTCTATAAAACATCTTTTAACATTTCGTTGAAAAAAAAAAACATTCAAATAATTTTCATTTACGGCCAAACAAAAATACGAATATCTTAAAATTCGATAAACCAAAAACATATTTCTGCATATATATATATAAACGATATATATACTCAAATCGTAAAAATCAGCCAACAACCCCGACAAAATCAAATGTACCACGCTGTATCAACCGTTTTAACTTTGAGGTAACCAAAATTAATCAAGCAATTAAACAATTTAAAATTAACATTTTTATAAGTTTCTACTCAAATGGTTCACCAAAACAAAATCGAATTTAAAAATTTTGATTTCTTAGCGCTTGATAAAAAAAAATAAAAGCTGTAAATGTTGCACGCAAATGTAGAAAATTGACTATTAAAGAAAATATGATAAATTGAACAATTCGATTGTACAAACTTCCAAAACTCTAAAAAAAATTCAATTAAATAGTATTTAAGGCAAATAGAAAAATAAAACTGCACAAAAGCGACACAAATTTTTGTTGACGCATTTTTAAATTCATTTTTAGTTGCATTTGATAGTTTTCCTCATTTATCGTTTATATTTGAAATCTGATATCGACGGTAAAGAAAAGATCTGCATCAAACTATTTTTAACACCGCAAACACCCATGCTGCCCCTGTATACAAACTCCTTATTTTCTATACTGGCATCAGAGTATCCTGCAGTCGGGTTCGTCCGAAGTTTTCGCTTTTTTTTCATTAGCGTCAACCATAAAATGCACCTGCGCCTGTTCGGACCATCAATCACAGCAGTCAAAAAATTAATTAAAATTTATAAAAACGATACAAAAACAAAATACATTTGAAACAAACAAAGAGATATATCGTTTGTAATAACAAGCAAGATTAGTTGTTTTCAGAGCTCCGAACTTCAAATGCTCTAACGAAAAATTAAGTAAAATTCGATTATATTAAACATTTACTGACCTTAAATAAACATTCTATGAAAAACGCCAAAGAACATATGTTAGGGACCAACATGTTAGACATGTTCCAACGAATATTGGAAAATTCCGTAGCAAGCCTGGCAACACAATAAGAGCTCAACTTGGCTTTCTTGCTGTTGTTCGCTTGAAGTTCTTTCAGATAAGTCCACATGTGTCCATAGGACTTTCACTTTGGGGGCCAGTAAATTCAACTTGGCGCCAGTTGAAGCATTGCAAAATATGCGAAAAATTGCTGGCTATAAATTTTTAGAGAGCCGCCATAGGCACCCGCACACACACACACAGAGACATGCATACATAGAAATGCTTGTAGATAAATTGCATTCGCATTGGCAATGCACTGGCCACTTTCATCCGCATCCGCATCCCGTACTCGCATTCGAATTGGCTGCTGTTTATGGCATTCCCATTGGCCCATTGCCTGATTTTTTTCTCCCTCGTTTTGAGCTTTTTTTCCATGTTTTTGCTGTTGTTGTTTGATAGCATTCGCCAACAATACTTAATACCATGCCGACAGCTTGTGCTGCAAACGATGATAAATCGAAAATCTTCTCGGATTAGAGAACGAGAATGGAAAACAGAACGAGACTGCGATTGTGGGCGATACAGACTGAAAGCTAGAGCTCTTTTGCGATAAATCGTCAGCTAAAGTTTGGAATTATGACCAAAATGCGGCTCGCGACACATTTTTTGCAATATTCGTTGCAGGCTCGTTCATCAACTCATCAGCTTATGAGTTTTGCTCCATATATCTATACATGTTCATCGTATTTATTGTGTATTATATCACTACTCGCTCATAAATGCAACGGCAAAAAGATTTAATATAAACATTTACGAACGTGACAAGAAAATCACAGTCAAACTTCTTATATTGCCAAAGTTTTCGCATTGCGCACCCGAAATTACTAATGCGCCCAGTTAGGTCGCGCCCACGCGCCCAGCAGGAATTGTTTTGCTGGCCAGCGCAGCTTTCTTTATTTTTATGTTTTGAAGCTGGAGCTTTTGTTGTTTCGAGGTTTCATAAAACTTTTTACTTTGGAAAATGTATAATTAATTTTATGACCCCATTTTTTTTGTATGTTCACATAAGCACACTATTTAAAGTAAAACGTGCATTTTGCTAGGGCCCCAAAACACTAAATCCGTAGCTCCACTAAAAATATAAACAATCCCATGTACATTAAATCACCATCCACTTACGTATTACTCCATAACACGCATACGCCTAGTGTTTAGTGTACCCTTTAAACGTATATATATTATATTTAGGTATAAAACCGTATAAATCATGATCTCTAATACATTTATAATTGCATTTAGCTGGTTAATAATTATGTAAATAATAATTTGTATATGTATGTGAACCTGGGCTGGATTAGCCAATTGAATACCATTTATGTATGTAACTGTCAAATAGTACTCCAATTTCCAAGGATTTATGGTTGAGCCTGGAGAATTAGTGTTGCAAGGTGTAAAATATGTATTTAATGCTTTTGAAATTGTTTATGGTTTTAACACAATTAAAATCAATTTAATATAAAAACATTTAATATTTATTTAAACACCTTGAAGCAGGGGGTAATACATATTATTTTGCCGATTCATGTAGTCGAAATATTTATGTTTTCTATATTTTTGTAACAATTATATTAAATCCGATTATTTAATTTATGAGGAGTAGTAAAATTGCTAAGCATTTTGAGTAAATAAACAAATCGTACTATGCTATAAATAACTCTAGTTTTCTGAACAATAATTTCGTTTAATTGACTGCTAAGCTAATTACTTTAAATATTTTATACTAGCTAATTGCTGCGTAACAGAAAATGTCTTTATAATTTATAAAAATTGTAAGAAAGTGTTGCGCTTTTGCTTAAAAATGCACACACTAGAAACATAATACAATGGCAATTACTTAACTTAAGTTAAAAGGATAAACAACAATACAGAAATTTGTATATATATTTTTTACACGTTTGTAACAACTTTATAAGCCAACGTGCTGAACTGAACCGAACTGAATTGTTTGTTTGTGCACAATATAAGCCACTTACAAACAATCAGCGTCGAGAGTTGGCCCACTTCCATTACCTCCTCACTCGACATGCCTCTGCGTGAGTCCTCGTGCTCGTCCTGAGCCCTCTCCACCGCCCACTGTGAACAATTGCAACATTGTCTGGCGTATTGTCTATATGTATGTATGTTCGTTATAGTGTCTGTCTGTCCAACCATTTGGCTGTAGGTTTTCTGGTAAATAAAACAAGGCCAGCAAAAGAAACAGCCAGCAGCATAAAAACAGCAAATTGGTCATATTCGAGGTCAAATGTCATGTATATAAATATGACATCAAACTTTTGAGAGACCCGAAATGCTATTCATACATACAAAATGAAAGTTTATTATTTATTTGACTTTTTCTAATGTTTCTATTAATGATGAGTAGTACAAAAAACAGAGTTAGCCTTTGTCATGCTTCGGATTCAATACCCTTAATTAAAGTGTCAACCATAATTGAATAAAAAAAAAAAGCATATAAAGCTAAACGCTTATTACATTTTTCCTCACACACACACACGCACGCATATTTATTTTGTGTGTGTCTTGCAACAAGGGACTGTGATTAATGTTCAACTGGCATTGTGCGTTGCGCATTGTTTGCCACTGTCATTGTCCATATTTAAATATATAATATAATAATATGTACAACAATGGATGGCGTTTTTGCAGCCACATCGTTGGTCACACAATTTATCTACAAAATGCAAATTTACACTTCAATATGCTTCAGCTGTGTAAATATGTAAATATCTTTATATAAATATTTGTATTTTGTGGCTGACACAATAATTACATTTACTTGTCTAGTCAAAGGCAAAAGCAAAAGCAAAAGCGCAACATATTTAACATACAGTTTTTTGGACTGTGTGTGGATTGGATTGTATTAAATTGAGTTGTAGTTTTCAAAATTTGAGAATGTATGTGCGTGAGAGTGTGTGTGCGTGTTGTCGGTTAGACTGGGTACAATGTCGACTGATTCATTGTCAATTGAAACTCTTCACACAGGCGTAATGGTGCCTCGAATGCCCCATCGGAGTCGCTGCGGCCCAATTTGGATGGCAGCCATCATCTGCAGGAGTACACATACAAGAAGATAACGGCTTGTGATGTCTGCTCGCAAATATTGAGAGGTGCGTATATTCTAATTGAGAGACAGTTGATTCCAAATCCTTGTCATTTAATGGGTTTCCCTTCTGCTTTGTTTAGGCCACACACGTCAGGGTCTGCGGTGTCGCATTTGCAAGCTAAACGCCCATGGAGACTGTGCTCCGAATTTGCCGCGTTGCCAGCCCAAACAGAAGTTGCTGCGTCGCCAGAAGAGCACCTCGGAGCTGGAGAATCGTGTTGATATCGAGGAAGAAAGTAAGTATTTTCCACGCATAATTGTGGTCCCTTTCTATATCTCTATCTCAAGCTCATCACGCGCCAAATAAACTCCTGCCGCCGCCCCCCTTTTTCTTAACCCTTTTTTATACAATATTAACACGCTCTGCAATATGCTTGCTACGTGAGCCACAGAAGAGAGAGCTCAGCCTGTATACTGTTTATATTAACGAGTTGCCCCATAGGCATCATGGGTTTTAAGTATCTCCTAACTATACATAAGATAACAGCAGCAGCAGTAGGCGGCCCAACCTTTGAGTGTTTATGCTAAAAATTTAATTGTTTTACGCTCGATTTTGTTTCCCTTTGTTCCTTGTGTTTTCTTTACCTTACTTTTGCTTGTTTGTTTGTTTTTTTGGTTTTGATTGGTCCCAACTGCAAGTTGTTGACTGCTATGCATTTGCATGGCCCGGTCAATTTTGTTTGTGTTGTCCATATTCTGCTCAAACTGGTACCTGTCAACCCGGACACCATAAACTGTGCATTTTGTGACCCAACCCACACTACCAATCACACCCACCCAGACAAGTGATGGGCTGGGGTGGGTAGATCATTACCTGGTTATTTTCAAACGGTTGCACAAAAAACGCCCAGACCAGATATTGAACCAGTACCAACAAGCTGAAGAGAAGAAGAGTGCAGCCCAATGGCAGTAAAAATCAGCAGCCAAAAGTTGTCAAATTGTACAGCAGCGCATCCTTCGTCCTGTTTGTGCGTATTGAATTGACTGTTTTGTTGTTGGACCACAGCATCCGTTTGATATCACAATGGATTTATGTCGCTCGTGGGACAAAACTGATTGCATCATTTCTGATTTTCTGCAACAATTCCCAAAAAAAAATACAACTGTTCAACAAAATTCTTTTTTATGTGTTATGTTTCAACAAAATTCTTTTTTATATTTTGTGGGTTTGTTTTCTTTTTTTTGGCAGTTTTCTAGTTTTCACTTTGGTTGTCAAATGTTTCGTTTATATACAATTTGTGTGAAGTTGATGAGTTGTGGCTGCAATGAGGACTTTTCCTTGTTGTTCATTCAATTGTATAATAAGTATACATATTTTTTTATATAAATCAAATTGGGCAACAAATAAAGTTTTGCGCTGTTATAATATTTAATGCTTAAGGCAAGTACACAGCTCGGGATAAAAATAAAAAGCAATTTCATTGAAAAGTAACATTGTAAGATAAACTTGAAATAGTAATGATAATACAATATTAATACAACAGATTGCAATATAATATTTTTAGTCTTTGATTTTCAATTGATAAATCTGTAAAACTATAAAAGATAATAAAATTCCCTACATGCAACTATCTCAAGCTGTGTATATGGCCAACTGAATAAACACAAAATCAAGCTAAACACCAAAATCAATAAATAAAAACAAAAAAATCCTCTTCCCCCAACCACAAAAAAACAATATATAAACCCTTAAAGCATCACCACAGGAGTCCGTTAGCCCGCAATTGGGGCAAACAGCAGCTGATGAACAATATCAAAGCGCAAATCTGTTGAATGTGCCCAATGCCAAATTCCGTCAAAAGACGCCCTTCATCAATCGCATTGCGCAACTAGGTACCGAATGTACATATTACTTTATATAGTATATCATACTTATATTGTATGCGCAAAAGATACTCAATTGCCATGCGCTTCAATTTGAATCTTCATTTACAATTATGTTTTACATTTTGGGTTTTACAATTAATTTGTTTTATCGACGTTTTTATAGTTTCTTTAACGGTTAATGCAATAATTATTGATTGTTGCTCTTTGATTCACCTTAAATAGCGAGACAAGAATGACAAACAAAATAAAAAATTTACAAATATACTTTATATATTAATGTAATATTTAAACAAGCTCAGCAAAAAACACTTCAATTAAAAAAAAAAAAACACAAAACAAAAAGAAGTTTTTAATAGCCATTTTCACATTTAATTGAGGCAACAAAAAATCACAAAAAAAAAGATAATTGGAATATGCAAAATATACCACATATCGAACTATCGACTTATGTGAACATTTAGCTTAATCCAAAATAAAACATCAATAAGATTGCGTAGTGGAGCATGTTATAGAGCTGTCATTAAGTATATCTTATGGCCACAACAACAAGCAATCATAATCATCAATGAGATACAACTTCACTAGTTATCGTTTCGCATATCGTACACACACATATTGAACCTTTCGTTTCTTTGGGTATTGTAAGACTTGGGTAAATTGTCGACAAACATCTTAGAGTTTGGTGCCATTTTAATGTTGCCCAACCACTATAGTTTAACCAAAAAAAAAATATGTCGTTAGTTCTTTTCTCATTCACACTCACACACACAGACACACAAAAAAAGCCCAACTTCAACGCCTCAAGCTGGCGAGAAGTTAAACTAAAATCAACTAAAGTATATTATTAAAAATATCTAAGAAACATCTCACGTTCGCACAACAACCCGCACACACACATATACCCCAGCCAAATATATAAGCATTGCATTCATTATCCCGAAAAAGATTCCCCCACTCGATAAAATCCTCCATGAAAAAAGTATTGAAGCCAAACATTTACCAAATATTTAACTAATGCACTTCAACGCACATCATCAAAATCGAAAAAAAAAAATCGTATCAAAATTGAACCGAACCTCAACTGGCCACCACCACGCCCACTGTTCACGACCACAACCACCACCACCACAAAAAAAAAAAACAAAATAAATGAATTAAATAAAATACCGGCAACTTATCAAATTAAATGCTACGGCACAAAACCACAAAAAGAAATTACCGAAATCGATCAAATTTATCGTGTGCTGAAACAAGCCGGCGAACTCAAATCCGGGCATATTCCAGCCGTCGACAAAGCCGTCCACGTGCCCATTAAAGCGTTGGATGGCAGCGGAGCTGGAGCTGCAATTGGCATCGGCGGTGGAGTTGGAGGAGCGGGCGCTCCGAGCACATCCTTGCCACAACAGCCGCTGGCCATCGCAATTGAACGTCTGCCAACCGCTCCAGAGATACCCATCGTCAATGTGCCGGAGCCGGTGGTGCAGGACTTGCCACATCAGACACATCATCAACAGCAGCAACAGCTACAACAGCAACACCACCAACGCAGCCTGGCATCGGTGGCGCAGGCGGCGGCGCAGCGTGCAGGCCGCGGGGTGCGCCCACCACCGGTGGCCATGCCCATTTTGGGCGTACAGCTGCAGCAACAGGAGCTGCAACAGCAGCGAGGCGGCCTGCCGGTACCCTCACAAGATATCTCTAGTAGTTCAGGTCCGCAAAAAATGACAAAAACAGAACACAAAAAATAATTACAACAAAGTAGCTTGTTGTCTCTCTCTCTCTATTTCTTTCTCTCTCTCTCTCAATCTGCTCATAATTTCATTAACTCTATTTCTTGCATTTGGTTTCTTATCTTCTTCTCTTGTTATTCTTTTGGTTTTGTTTGTCTGCAGTTACTTTTGACATATTTATGGTTTGTAGCTTTATTCTATTGTCTCAGTTACCCTTTGCTCTCTTTCTTTGTCCGTCTATCACTCGCCTCCTACTCCTCTATCTTTCTCTCTTTGTCTCTGTTACAAACCGTCAATCCATCAATCAATTCAACCCACATATCTTCATTTCGTTTCGTTGAACTCCAAAATTCCAAAACAACAACTTCAAGTAAATCAATCTTAAAAGCAAAGTTGAAAGTATTGTAACTAAAGTACGCTCACTTAAACACAATTTAACTGATATTCTCCATCACAATCACACACACATACACAACCCTTACACAATGTGAGTGCAAGTCCTTAAACACTCTTTCAATCACCTACAAACTCTGCTAAATGCTGTTTCTGCACTTGTAGAAATATAAATGCCAAAAGTTGCGCATCTAAAGTAGACTTCAACACACACCACACACACACACACACACACACATACACACACACACATACACATACATTTAGCTACATACTACTTAGATTTATTACATTTAATTCAATTCTCATTCTGATACATAAGATATATATTGCGCATACGCCCCGTTGCTTCGCCTCTTACCATTCTTGCTCCTTGGCTTGCTGATTTAGATTTTTGGCAATGAAAAACACATTTACCCAAACACACACACACACACGCACACTTGCGCAAAGTAGCTATGCATTTTGTGTACAACTTTTAGACACACATATTTTATTTGGTATTTTACGCTAGCCGAAAAATAACAAAAATGCTCAAAATAATCAAATACAGTTTTCTGCTTTTCTCTAGCTAAAATTGCCAAATCGTAGTTTTTAGCTTCGTTTCCTTCAAACTAGTGATTAGCAATAACAGTATTTAATAATTAGCCACATAAACTAGTGCTTAACTAATTATATTCTGTATTTAGATTAATGTATTTTGTATATGCTAATCATACGATATATATATATATATATTTTCATTTAATATCACACACACACACACACACACACACTCACTCACATACACACCTACACACATTAAAACGAAGCATAAATAAATGATATCGATAAAAGCCTCATGTTCTGCTAGTTTAAACAAAAGTGCTTAAATATCTATAAAATGGGTCATTTATTAAATACGTATATATAGTATATAGTACATATTACTTTCAGACATCCTATGCAAATGTAGTTGAGTGTGTGTTTGGTAATGGGTAATGTGTGTGTGTGTGTGTGTGTGTGTGTGTGAATTTCCCTCGTGTATATGCTGTGAGACTCTGATGCAAGGCTCTTCTTGCCAATTTCAGTCGTTGTATCTATTATGGTGACCCAAATAACAATTGAATAGTGCTGAAAGTGGCACGCCGAATAATAAAAATACACTACATAATCAAATATCGCTATAATAAGATATAAGTTTTAAAGGATATTTTAATGATATTAATATACAAATATTTAAATATTTATTGCTTTTATTTCAATTATTTCTGCATGCACTCGCAACATTTTGTTGTGTATTCATAAATCTACTTGCTGCATATGTATGTGTGCGCCATACCATACGTATGAATGTATGTATATGAACCGTTACAATATCAAAAGGCAACCATGCAAGAGTGACTTTCAATTGAAAATCGACGCAGTGAGCTGGCAACACCATTTTCACACACACACACACACGCACAGTTGCAGCCCCTTAACTGCCCCACAAGGGGCAAACCCCCGCTAAGGTCGATCAGTTTAAATGGCGTTGACTGTTTGCAATCTGTCGCACTCGTAATCGCACTTGAGAGTGCATTGGCCAGGCCACAAGCATTTGGCCTTGTAATTAGTGGCCGATTCGTCAGTTGCAACTGCTTTTCCCTTGCGGCCTTGCAACTTCAACATACAAACATATATTTCCAATTAGCAAAAGTGTGCGTGTATGTGTGTGTGTGTGCTTATTGGTATTGCCTGTTTTGTTATTGTTGTGACCTTTGTCTCATTCTTATCGTGCCAATTTGTTTGGCAAGTCTGTTTTGCTCCTTGTGCCCCGCTCCGGAACATTATTTTATGGTTTATTGCAGCAAACAGTCTGGCTAATTGGCTAATTTAGACCAGCTTAATTGAGAATAGTCTGGTTAACACACACATAGAAACACACAGACACTCTGACAGACGACACTTAATTTATTGATTGTGCAACAATTCGAAATTAACACACACCAAAATGTTTTCTCGTGTCATTTGTTGCCCCCGCCACAACAACAAACAAAAAATCCCAAAAAATATATAATAAATTTCTAAATTGAAAAAAAAACACAAATAATGATGATTGCGACAAAGATCAACGCTATGGTGTGCCCTATGTGCCCGTCAGCAATATGTCGAGCTCGGCGTACATCAGCAGCGGTTTTGGCATAAACTACTATACGGCCAGTTCACTGCAGCAACAGCAACTGCAACAACAAGCCACAGCAGCAACATCTTCTTCATATCAGCAACAACAACAACAACAGCAACAGCAGGCATCGCCAGCACATCAGGCACTGCAGCAGCAGCAGCAACAGGCACAACTACAGCAGCAGGTGCCACCTTCATATCTGCAGAATGATCCTGGAGTGCGACGACGTTTGTTTGCCGGATTTCGACCGTTGTCGGGCTTTGGACGCATGCGACAGCAGCGCTCGTCACAGCAGCAACACCGATCCATATCATTGCCAGAAAGTAATTACGTCACATACAGCCAACAACATCAACAACAGCAACAACAACAACAAGATAAACAGCACCACAACAACCATCACTCTTACAACCATCACTATCCACACGACAACAACTACTTTGAAACACCAAACTCTTGTATCCGTTCGAAACGTGCAACTCATTCAGTCACCGATTTGCGGGGCCACTATTCGTTTGAGAGTGTTGCGACAGCAGCTGCTACTACAAAAATTTCAACGACAAGCGCAACAACAACAACAATTATAACATCATCAACTAGCACAACAACAACAACAACAACATCAACTACTACAACAAATCGAACAACAAGCAACCGTTCTTTTTGGAATTGTACTGCATTTTATTCCAATTGGATGTTTAATTAGTGTGTTTTTTAGTGTCGCATTTTAGCAAGTGTTTATTATTGATGTTCCTATCTCTCCTTTCCTCTCCTCTCCCTCTTTCTTTCTCACTCTCAACAGCCCTAGCTACCAACACAAAACCAACCACTCTTTCTTTCTCTCTAAGTGTTGTGCCGTCTATTGTATTGAGAGTGCGAGTGTGTATGTGTGTGTGTGTTAAATGTTACACCTTAGTTAAGTGCACCCCAAAATGCATTTCATTTACTTTAATTTCCAGTTAGAGACGCGTCGCAATCCAAACTTCGCATAAATAACGGCCCAGCTCGCCAATTAGTCTTAACCCAGTTTACACTTCAGGCAAACGGCTCATTTCCGGCAACAACAACTACAACAACATTAACTACAGCAATAACAAGGCAAGGCATATTGGCATATTTTTGTATACATGGTCGAGCTGTTGCCTCTTGCAAACAGGACTCAGTTCTGTAGAGCTAGAATGGCTAGTCCACAGAAACAGGCAGCAACTAAAGAAACAACTCGGCAGCAGCGGCTGTGCCGCGTAAATTGTGCACCATTGTTAGCTGCTGTATGGCAACAGCAAAAAAAAAAAAAAACAGCGAACAAGAGTTTGATAATGAAAACTATGAGACTAGTTGATATCCTTTAAAAATAAAGTTACAAGTTTTAAAGATTGTCACAGGCAACCCAAACAAAGTGTTTCAAGTTTCCTGTTTATACAATCTTATATGCATTTTCTGCCTCTGAAGCAGATTTAGAAATTATATTTGTTTGCTAAAAGATTAAGTAACAAACACAAAAATGCAGCATACCATAATAAAGCAAAAATGGTAAGGTAAAAAGATATATTTTATTTGCAAAAAAAAATAGCATATGGATCGTAGATAAACAACAAGATTATCAGATTTGAGATTTTTTTATATAATTATTATCTGGTTTACCGACTTCTTCAATAATTTCCTTTCAAATATTTTGTATAGATAAAGAAAACTTGTTCCAACAGCTGCTAAGAATCAGAAAGTCATATACCACATAGATATTTACTCCATTTTTTTATTGTACACTTTTAAAACTTTATTATACCCATCTTGTTGAACAACTTTTCTTTAATGCTCGAGGGTATAAAAATTGTGCTGTAATAAAACGTTGCACAGTTGCCAGTTGCTATGTACGAGTTTCTAGTTGCAAGTTGCAGCTTGCAGTTTGCCATCCACAAAACTGCAGTTCTACTTAAGTTTCAGCCGAGTTCATTTATTCTTTATATCTGCCGCATTTTTAATGCCATTCTCAATCTTTGGCGGACTACAGTGCCCCGTTTCCGAAGAAGATTTAAAGGGGAGATAGAGAGAGAAAGAGAAGAATTTTTATTTTTTTTGGCTTTTTGTCTTTGGGCAACTAAGCCGCTTCATTTCTCTCGTCCCCACCAAACAGCCTGCAACATAATTATGCTAAAATTTGTTGTGGCGCACAATTTCCTTTCCTTACAATAATGTTTTTGTTGTTGTTGTTTGGTTGCCCTTGCTTTTTAGACTGGAACTTGCGACAGAGTTTTTCATTTTTCTTTGGCTATTTTTTCATACATTTGCATGTTTTCTTTTGGCCTGGTCGAGAGATATGCTTGGGGCTCTAGCCAGCCCCAGCCCCAGCAAGAACCAGAGCCAGAGCCAGAGCTGGCTGCCTGGTTAGCGAGTTTTGAATCTAGAAGCTGTGTGCACTTATTTTTTCCTCGGATTATTGTTTTCTGCTCTATTACATTGGGGCCCCCGGACAGAGTGTCTGTGTACTGTTCGACTGTGTGTCTGTGTTCTACTGTTCCGCTGTTTTATGCATGAACGCTGGGCGTCGTAATGTTTAATACTTTTGCTTTGTCTTCGTTTAAATTAATTAGTTCTCAAACGCTTCAGCATGCCAAAGTCAAAAACCCACTAAATAAAAACATCAGCAATATAATTCAGAACGCTAATAACTAACACAATCGTCACAAGGCATTCCATTCGTAGATTATACGATATAGTAATGATTATATATGCCAACAGCAACAGCGAATACGAAAACAGATATTGCTCGTCCTTTCGGCGAACCGTTGATGCTCACCAGAACCTTCCTCAAGAGTCCTGAGCCCAGTCCTGATGAAACCAAGACTAAGCGACGTGTGCGCTTGCATTAAAATGCAATTGCATAATTCAACGACAACAGCAGAAAGCAAACAACGACGACAACATCAAGTTGACACCAACTATATCTACAACTAGTCTTTGGATTTATTATTTTATTTATTATAATTTTATGCCATAAGTTTCACCCAAAATACTCTTTTGTTTAACTTTTCTCTTTAGCACTGAAAGCCTTATAAAAATATAGCATTAAATGTCCTAGTTCGTAAACGATTCTAAAACACATGCAGCACAGTAATTATTATAAAATACTCAAACTAATACTACACTTTAAAAAAAATACTCTATTATTCTTATATTATAAAAAAAATATATATATACATATATTGATAACGATTTTGCATGAGTGTGAATTCGGGAATGAGCTATAATTTAAATGTATTTTAAAGTATTTTAGTAATTTATTAACGCACATCTCTCTGTATGCTTGTACTATGATTGTTGTAAACACCATATAAAAAAAAAATTCAATTCTGAGAAAACACCAATAAAAATATAATGAAATCTTACAGAATTCTTTTCAGTCAGTCAAGAGAATCTTTCACAAAAACGCTTTCTTTCAAGAATGTTCCAAACTTTTTGTCTTTTTGACTCGTCTCCAATGTCTCTTTGTCACTATTGTATACCAAAAAAAAAATGTACACTGAACTACACAAGCACCGATCTAATGTGGCACGGGGCGCCTAGAAAAAAAAAAGCAAAACGAACACACACACACCTGAAATACACGTAAAAACACTTTGCTGTCTCTCTATAAACGTGTTGAATGTTGCTCTGTTGCTAAATTTTACTCGTACATAATATTTAATATTCTATGTCCTTATGATTTTGATTCAATTTCAGTTCTAGCTTAAAAAACAAACGAAGCTATAAATTTAAAAAGGTTTAATTCTTATAGTTTTTTTTTTTTTTTGTTTATTTCTTAGAGCTGTAGTTGCATACATAGATACTATAGATATATAGTATACGAAATTCTGAACAAAACGAAATTAAATTGCAAATTCTTTTATACATTCTATTGCTTTTTCGTATGAAAACCGTAAACCAAACCCAACTCATATTGTGTCTGTCGCGTTATTGTCAAAAATAATATTAAAAAAAAAAATGAAACAATAACACCACTCGATCCAATAACACCATCACACCCGCGACAATAACAACAACAAATAACCACAGCACCGCACTCACCGCGCCGCCAAAAGTTGAACTTACGCATGAAATCATTGAGCTTGGACTCACCCGAATCCTCGGAGCTGCACGGTCAGTTTAGGCGGCGCCAGCATCTGCCGGCGACGGGTGCATCCACATCTAGCGGATACTATCATGGCGGCTCGGGAGGCCATCTGGAGCACAGTACTCCCCCATCGAACAACAGCCGGCTGCACTGTAAGTAGCTAACCACATTCCCTCGTCTCCCACGTCACACCGTCTTCTACAGACCGATCGGAGTTGCACCTTAACCCAAGTCCAGCAAATTTTTAACTCAACCCACACTAAATGGATAATCCTCGATATTTTTTTCTTTTGGCTTCAACTAAATCTCTTAACTGTGATCCTCTGATCTGATTCTAAATCTTGACTTAAAAGCCTTTCAATATTGTCTCCTAGTACTAGAGTACGTCGTGCAAGAAACACAAAAAAAAACTAAAAAGAAATGGAACATAAAAAATCGTTGAATACTTTGGTACAACAACATTTGCTTAATTTTGTAAACACGCCTAAAGTTTCAAGTATTCTAGTGCTTAATATAATATGTAGTTTGTTTATGTTTGTCGTTTATTATGTAAAAAAATGTTCGAGTAGAAATTGTTAAAGTTAAAGAAAAGTTACAAGTTATATAAAAGTTCCACTCACTTTACAGTCATACAACATCATTAATTTCCAAGTAGATCTTGACTATATTTTCAACTTAAGGCTTCATTTGAATTTCATCAGCGTCACGCAATTTTCGGCTCGCTTATATGTTGAAGTACCAAAAACAAAAAAAAAATAGCCTCAATTTCAATTTTACTTTCCTGCTATGTATCTGTATCTTTAACTGTAATTTGTGTCTGTATCTTGTTCTTTTCTATCATGCGTGCATTGAAATTAACTGACAACCACATTGAGAGTGTGTGTGTGTGTGTTGCATGTCCTTGCTGCCACACACAGTAACACCATTAACACGCTGCCTTTCTTTTCGCATCCATATCCATTACAGCGCCATCGAGCCCCTCGCATCCGGGCCGCAAGCTGCTCTATGCCACACGGGGCATGCGGGGCGGCAGCGTCGATTTGCCCGATGAAATGGAGAAGTCGCAATCCTCGGCCAGCACATCGCCTTGCCTATCACCAGTAAGACATGCCCAGGTATTCCCCCACTCTTTCAATTTTTACTCCCCACATCTTTTTTTTTTTTTTGGTATCTCTCTCTCTCTCTCTTCTTTGCTATGTTCTATATTGGCCACGGTTTTTGTGGCACTTTGTTTATTAGCCTGTTCTAATGGTTTTCCAATTTCAAGAAATCGCATCGTTTGCTGCCCACCAATTTGTACGTCATCCTCTACAACTTTAAGGCAAGGCATGCCGATGAATTGGACCTCAAGGCTGGCTATAAGGTGCGCATAATATTAAGATAATTGATTTTCATTAGAACGGGGGCAATGACATTAAGTTGGGAAAGAAAACATCTTATGTCTTCTAAAAACATAAGTGTTTCTTTTTTTATATGTTTAAGCTAAGTCTTAGAAGCAATCAGATTCCGTTGAAACACTTGAAGAATCTAGCTTTATGCGTTTAAGCACTGTTTGTTTTATCACTTTAAACAAGTTAGAATTATAAAATAAGTTCATTGGGATTATAACTTTTTCTAAAGAACTGAAAAAAATAGAATCTTCTAGAATTAAATTCTTTGACCCAAGCTTGAATGAATAAATACTATGAAACTTAAAAGTTAAAGTAAGAAAAATGAGTTCTTAATCTCTACTTGAAAAAGTAAGTCTGGAAAGTCGAACGCCCTTAACTTCTCCTGTGCCAAGCTCATATTAAATAGATTTCTACGATATCCACGTTATTACTTTAGTATTAAATTAAATTTAAGTTTTTATAAAATAGCTTTAGCAAGGTGTCAGATTGGGCACAACCAAAAAAGTTGTTTGACCAGCTTGAATGCTTTGTTATACACTTTAAATGTTTGATAAACTAATCCCGGGGACAGAGTATTAATATGCAGAGCACATATATTCGTTAGCAGTGAATAAATAAGTAAAACGCTTTGTTAAATCCGCTAAACTGTGAGCTTACCGTACACACACACACACACACACACACACAGACAGAGAAAACACACACACACAAGCATAAAGAATAACAATGGCTACACAGGAAATTGCTTGGACAAAATCAACACACAAACAAATATTTTTACATACAAATATATACACATGTTGTTTGTACACAATATATATTCAAAAGCTTTTCGATAGCAACAAAAACAAAGAAAGTAAAAGAAACAACTGGTTCATTTATAATATACACATCGCATTTTTATAATGTACACACAGAGCAAGGCAAATGGGAAATCAGAAAGAAAAAAAAAACGAAGACAAATAGAAATAATAGTAGGCACAAAGGGTCTAAAGGAAATCGTGTACATATTCAGATTGGCATTGCGATTGCGCATACGCCCCCACGGCCGCTGGCAAATTGTGCGAGCTATTTACATATGCATTAGCAGCCCAGCTGCAGCTTATGTTCTACCATTGTCCTTGCAAGGGCAAGGTGCTATGTTGTATGTGGTAAAAGCAGTTGTTACTTAACTCCATTCGCCCTACCTTCTCGGCTTTGCACTATGCAGGTGACAGTCATCGATACCTCCGATCCGGACTGGTGGAAGGGCAAAGTGTTGGGCCGCGTCGGCTTCTTTCCATCCAAATACTGTGTGCGCCTCAATGCCAACGAGAAGCCACTGCAGGTGACTCACAATCTCCAAGTATCCGATGGCGAACGTGGCGAAAATATGACGCTACTCAGAGACCAAATTGTCATACAGGTACAGATGCAAATAAATACAATATATATATATATATCTACCTCTGTGCATTTCTATTCTTCATAAACAGACTGGGGATGAGGTAAATGGTATGGTTATGGTGCGTTCGGCGGACAATCGTCAGGGCTATTGTCCTATCAAGTATCTGCAGGAGGTGTGACAGCCAGAAGAGGAAGAGCCGCCTGCTAAATCTTCAATGCAAACGTCGCGCGGAGGAGGAGGTGAAAGAGGAGCAGGCGACAAGACCAAGCGTAGAATTAGAATAGTAGTTTCCGATAATAACAATTTAGCTAGTTGCAGCTCCATACCCATAGGACATACCCAAACCCACACCCACACCCAATCCCATTCGCAGTCACAGACATCGCCAAGCCATGAGACAAAGCACCTTAACATCGAGTACAGTGATGCTGATGGTGGTCTTATCTGGGACAAGGACAGGGATGTGCTCATACTCTCCGGCCGCAATAAGAACGACAAGAACTGGGAGAACTGGGAGCGCATACGCGAACAAAAACTGGAAAAGATGAAAAACATTTGCTTCGAGAGCTATCGTCAGTCGAAGCGCGATAAACTGTTTCTCTCCAAGCCGAAGCCCAAACAGCTGGATCCCACTTGGTATACGGACAACATCTACTCGAATCGTTCGGATGACCTTGATGAAGATTACGTGCCCGAGTGCCTTAAGTATGGCACCTATAGCAATCGCATACTGCGTGATATCCGCGAACAGGACGAAAAGTATGCGGATGATGCACTTCCCATGCGGGAGCGGCGTGGCGAAGGTGAAGGCTCACCCGGCTATGGCCTTCAGCGCTCAAAGAGCTGCAAGGAGTTCCACTATCCAAAATCCCATAGCTGCTGCTTTGAAGGCAACGTATTCGAGGGAGGCGTAACGGGAACAGCGACCACAACATCCATACTGAAGAATCGCGCAGGTGTGCCAAAGTCGTATTCGTTTAGTGCCTCCACCAAGACAATGCCCTTTGATATCATCGACTATGAATTGCCGCCCGCCACGAATACCCGCCGGGAGAAACGGGAGGCGTACAGACGTAGCATGAATATGCTCTATAGCAATAGCTTGGATGAACGCACTCTGGCGCACAGCTGTTGTGCCAGGGAGCAGTGTACCAGTGCCAAGTGTTTGCTGGATGATATCTACTCGGGCTCCAGGCGAAGATTGGATATGTATGGAGGAGGAGGAGGAGGCGGCGCTGGTGGTGCCGTTGCCGGTGTTGCCAGCGCTAGCAGCAACAGGAATCTGAATCGTAGTTGGCTCTTTGATACGGAGCGTGCGGAAGCAGATCACCGAATGGGTGGGCGTGGGCACCAGCGTTTACCCACTGCTCCAGCAACAACGACGACGGTGATCTGCTGCTGTGCGACAGATGACTATTGCTGCCATCGCCAGCCACCGAGGCATCTTGCAACAAGGCGGACACACTGTCCCGGTCATCATCCGGCCGCCGAGGAGGAGGAGCACATGCATTGTCGATACGATACCGATTTGGAGCAGTTTATACGCGCAGAACGCGAACGACTGCAGCTGCAGGATAAGTTCCTGGATGAGGATGAACGATATCTGGCCCAAGGGCACATGCCAAGTCCGGGCAGACGTTTTCCAACTCAATACCAGCGATCCACTCGCAGCAAATCGCTGTTGGAGGTGCAGCCACCAAGTATGTTTGATGAGGATAGCTGCAGCGATACAACAGAGATTGACCTAGAGGACTTCAATATTGATCTGGAGAAGTACTGGGAGCAACTGGACAAACCTCCAAGTCCCATCAACATGGACATGCGCAGGAACATGCACAGCAATCTCAAGGTTAAGAATGTCAATGTGCGTTGCTATAACAATGGGCAGCCCATCGACATGCATGATCGGGAGCATGAGAGGATTATGATCAAGAAATCGCTGCTAGAGGGAATGCCGTCGCCGCCACAGCTTGATTCGAGTGGCTCTTCCAACAATGCGGCAGGGTATCCTTTTTTTGAGAACACCGCTGGTACGCTGCACCACCTACAACAACAACAACAACAAATTCATCATCACCAGCAACTAGAACAGCAACATCATCTTCAACAACAACAGCAATTACATCAACGGCAATTTGGGAGTGCAGCGCCACCAGCGCCCGCCTACGGCTATGGGCATAAAGTATATCCGACCGTGGATACGCTGCCCTCGTATCAGTACAACAACTTCTACCCAGAGCACACGACGATGGGCAGCGTATTGACCCAACAGCCAACGGCTGTTCATCATGCATCCGCTGGAGGTCATTCAGCGTTAAGTCTGATCAACAACATCTTTTCCATCTACAAGCCGAACAAATACTCGCCGGAGAACTGTCAGCTGAACTACGAGAGCAAGCCGGAGCCCTGCAAGAAGATGAATGTGCCCAGCACAAGGAGACCCTTAGGTGCTGCCGTCAGTAACTCCGTGCATGGACACGAGTATCTGCACTCGTCGATGAAGCGTCCGTTGTTGGTAAGTGCGGATCAGCCGCACTTTAAGATCATACCCGAGAAGACTGGGCTAAAGATATCGCCGCTGCTCGCATACGATGATTATGGTGGCGATAAGTCACATCAACACCATAATCACAGACTAAGCAGCACGGCACGACCATTGATGCTTCCGCACTGATGGTGCTGGACCTTTCCGTGGTATGGTAATGGTAATGGTAATTATTGTTAGTTAGTTATGCTCAAAAACAACAACAAATGGGACTGACGAGACAGAGAGAAGTTCTCCAGCTAAACAGCAAACCAAAAGACTCTACAAAAATAATTCCAAAAATTTATAGATACAAAAAACGCACAAGTTGGCCCAAACTTTTGATTTGGGCTCCCAACTAACGTTGTAGTGGATAACTCAACAGCTCGTCTTTGCTGCCTCCCCGCCCGCAAGTTTCCATGTATTAGTCTGAGGGAAAGAGCATTGAAGCATCATTTAATCGTTTGTCTAACACAAAATTTTCACAAGCGACAACAACAACAAAACACCACCACCACCAACAACAACAGCAACAACAAGAACAACTGCGCCATACCATTGGAAAACAACAACAAACAAAGAAAGGAGAGAGACAGCACCACAACAAGCGAAACGTCTTATAGAAGTAGAAAAATTGCAAAGTGTAAGTATTAGGAATAAGCGAGAATAACTAACGAGCAACAAGTTAAAAGTAACGAGTAACGCGTAACGAGTAGTTTCCTTAGTAGTGATGAAGCCGGATACCGGAAGGAGCAATCACAGCTCAGCTTTGACTTTGACATACGCAGAATAATACACAGACACACACACACACACACACACACACACACACACACACACACACACTCATACATACGAACACGTACAAACACAGAACAAAATGTGCTTTTAAATCGCTTGAAAGAAAAACGCCGCATGTAGATGATACTTACATACAGCCATGCATAGTAAATAGTAAGTATAAATATATATGTGTGTAACACTAATTTTTCGAGCAAACTTTTAAGCAATCAGCAGCGTATTCCATATACACATATACAGATATGTATGTGTTATATAAAGTATGTATATAAGGTATAATTAGATATATGATAGTCATAAGTTATTCATATCCGTGTTTCACATTGTATTTAGTGTTGAAGCCGATCACATCTTGTATACCCTGTAATACTCTGTAGCAGCTAAGCAGATTTTATTACTACAAAACTATTTGAGAATATCTTGATATTTAAAAAAAAAACAAATTTGAACGATGATTTGAGACAAAATGTTTTTATTGCGACGACATTTTTTCTATTTTTTATACCAAACAACTTTGAAAGCAAACTAAAAATATAGCCGAAGTTCAGAACAAAGAAAATACCTACTTAGAAGCGATACGACCGATAGTGGAACATTTATATGGCTTGAACTCTATAAGTTGCGGCTTCTAGGCAAACAGGTGTATGCGCTTTTTACAAAGAACAAAACCAACCAGAAACAACCACTAGAAATTGTATGTATATAAGATGATAAACACTACTTAGTACTATATACATATATATATATGAATATTTAATATTATGATTGTACTTTTATGATGTATGCGTATCCACTGGCCTTATTTATTGATGAAAAAACCAAAACAAAAGGAGCAAACCAAATACATACAACATTAACAAATGAGCTGATCACACAAAAACACAAAAATTACACTCACATTGACACCCACAGAGACACACACTCAGACACACTTGCACTTAATATGTGAATTTATTTGCGTACAACTTTTGAGCGCACTTGAGAATTAATTACATTTATTCGAAAGTATTTTATAGGGCTTTGCGTTAATTTTGTTAAATTGTTTTGGCGTCCAATTTTACATGAGCATATAAGTATTATATATTTCTATATACATGAATACAAACACACATATAATGTAGACGCTAGAGAAAGTAGCGAGTAACGAGTAGCGCTTAAGCTAACTAACGAGTAACGAGTATTTGAGCATCACAAGTAACGAGCAACGTATTTTGTAGTCTTTAAGCAAAGCAAACCAAACAGTTTTAGCACTTCCCAATGTGCAATCAATTTTGAATTTGAATTTATTTTTAACGACTTTTGAATAAAAATCAAACAAAAAAAACCACAAAATAAACGAGAACAAACAAAAAATAACTAGTCAAATTTTATTAGACATCGTTTTCTATCCACATTGTTGTTAAACTACTTACACTTGTGTACATTGTATTGTACGAACGTGTATTATTTCTAAGTGTACCCCTATGGCCTGTTAGTCAATAAGTGAGCGGTTTTTTCTACACCAACCAAACAACCAAGAACTACAACAGATACATGAAGTTTACAGCAACAAACACTAAAACACATCGAGCACCCATTTAAAAATACGATCTATAGCAAATATTTAGTAAATATATACATTATATGAATGATTCTATGATAATTTATAAGTGAAGACAAATGTGTAAAATGAATGAAGTCGATGAACATGAAAACGCCCAAATCTTATGAGTATGTAATTTAAAAACCAAAAGAAATTTAAAAACCAAAAGACAAACAGGACGTTTGCTCTGGGTTATTACGTGAAAATGCTGAAATTGGCAATTAAGTAAAACGTAGAAATAATAATACCTAATACTAAATCGAAACTATAAATATAAAAATAGCTGATTAATAAAAGTGCAGCCTAGTTCACTTGAGAAACTAAAAAACAGCATTCGAATTTGCGTTTGAAAAATGTTTTGGGCTGTCAACTTGATGCTTCAGTTTGTTTAGTTTATAATATTGTTATAGTTACCATTACAATTGAGAATGAATGTTATTGCTGACACTTAATACAATGTGTAGAGGATGTTTGGCCATGGAAAAGGCAAACATAGAACGATTGTAGCAAAATATGCATAATTAAATACGATACATACTTACACATACATTATTATTATTGGACGTAGATGTACTAACGGACATTAAAGTGTATAGTTAAGAGAACCCGGCAAAGATATCAGTGCAACTTACATATATCAACAAGAACAAGAAATAAGTACTACAACAAAATAAAACAAAAGTAAACCATGTAACAATTAAACACGTCTCGAGCGACGAAAGCGTAAATAAACTTAAGCCAAGCAACTAAAACAAAATGAAAATGAAAGCGTAAAGTCAACCAAAAACCAAAAAGAGAAAACAAAAATACAAAACAATGCAAAACTTAACTCATTTAGCACTACATGCAATTTAAATGTGTAAATTACCCTAGCAATCCTACTCCTTACTACCATCCTCCTGCCATTATTCTTGCCTTATTCCAGCTGTTGAAGCAAAACTATCCAAACAAAACACTCACTCACACACACTCTTTTAATTTACCTGAATAAAAACGATGATGTTAAAATTCGATGTAAAAATATTTAATGACTTGTTTACTCGCTTGGAGCTCGTTTCAACGAGCATAAACATTTCAGCAAATTCTCGGGTAAGTTTTATGAAGCCAGTAAACTTTCTGGTCAGCAAGCTTTTAAGTAGAACTACATAGAATTTAAATTTGCACCTCAAGGTGTTCCCACTTCAACATAAATAAAACTATAATCAACAAGGATTTGTACTTATACATATTCATATAATTTAATCTAGCGTTCTCCCTAGGCTCTATTTGCTACATTCTTATTCAATTGGATTCCTTATTTAAAATACTAAAAATTAATTAAATACTCAAATCTCATTTGATTGTGAAAAGAAGAATCTTTTCCAGCCAAAAAGTATGCAAGTATATAAAAAAAACTGTAAGTATCTTGGAAAAATTGCAGTTACTGACTTTTTTGGCATTTTGGCCGATATTTCAAACTTTTTTGTTAGCTTCTTGTATTTTTAAAGCTCTACAAAAATGGGACCCCTCTCCTTATAGATTTTATTTCCTTTGCCCACATTAATTTCAAGCGGTTTCGATATTGATATTGACCTGCAAATTCAGAAAAGGGCTAGTATAATTTTAGGCTCTATCTTTAAAATTCTAAAAATGCTAAGAAAAACGAAAATAAAAACAATACTTTTAGGCTGAAAAATATAATTATTAGTGATTGAGATAATAAAATTTTCAAAGCGAACTTTCAGGTTGTTGAAAGGGAAAGTTAAAAAAAAAAAAAAAAATTCATATAATATCCTTGCAGACTTTTACAGATTGACATTAAGGACGTTTATGACTTATAAAATATTGTAAGATTGCTGTCTTAGCAATTTCTGCAACTTTATTATAAATAAAATAGAATTGGGACACAATACATATCACACACAACAATAAGGTTTTTTTTCTATTTTTTATTAAGTTTTAAATTTATATCACATTAAATTTTACATTAACAAAGAAACAAAAAATATGCGACTTGTCGTTGTTATTGTTATAAAATTTGTCGATTCGTTTCTTTTACAATCATATTTAATATTAGGTAGTATTATTTTCCACATTGCAATCAATTGAACAATTCGTTTGGAGTTGTTTTAAAAATAGGTAGTATTATAGGATTTGTCAGTCCAGCGTGCTTGGCAGGCGACGGACATTGGGACGTATTTGGGATCGATCGGGTTGACCAGTTAACATATATTATTATTATTATTGTGTATAACTAAACATTTAACATAGAGCTAACGCTTAAGAGCTAAAAAAAAAACTAAAAGTTTATTGTGCTAAACTAATTGCATCAGAGTCAGTCAAAGAAGTTCGAACCTAAACCTAAACTACTTTGCCAGATGCGCCATTGTGGCCACCTAATTGTCAGGCTTAGAGCTAGTTTGTGGGCTCGTCTCCTGCTTGTTGTTGTGGTTGTTCGGATGTTGTTGGTGTTGGTTGTGGTGTTACAGCAAGTGTAGCTGCAACTGTTGCTGCTGCTGCCGCCGCTGCCGCTGCCGCTGCTGCTGCTGTTGTACTTGCTACTGCACCGTCTAGCGCATTCAGGGTATTACTGCTGGCGGCCTTCTGATTGGGAAAGAGCACCGAGTAGGCCGGCGGCGGATCCAACTCCTCATAGTTGGGTGGAGATGCGGCACCGCTGGCATCCAATCCAGCTCCATTGGCAGCGGCCAGCGCCGCCTCGCGCTCATTGTTAACCGCATGCTGTGATGCGGATGCTGCAAATGTACGTATGGATTGAATGTGAGAGCTCAAGCGACAACAGGAAACTGAGGTGGGTTGGTGGATTTATTAAGTTAAAATTAGCGAAATGCGAAATGTGTGAAAGTTAGACATAGACACAAAAAATGTTACAGAATAACAGATACAAAAAAGTTGAATGGCATGCGAAAACGAAACGAAAAAAAAACGACACACGAAAAACAAGAAACTCACATAAATATAAACATGTCTATGCCTTACTTGGGAGCTAGAAAAGTGTGCAATAAAACGTACCCCAGAGGCCGCATATGAGCAGCGCGCCGCCGCAGAGCAGCATGCCGAGCATTAGGTAGCCCCATGGCCCATATTTCGAGAGATCCGAGTGGAGTCCGGTGCGCGTTGAGTTGCGTCGCGTGAAGCCGCTGCCTCCGCTCGAATTGTTCTCCATGGTGGCATTATCCTGTGCCTTGGTATCCGGGTCAACGGCAAATTGCCCGCCACCAATGGCATTGGGCGAACCGTTGGCATCACCACCGCCAGAACCTGGTTTCTTCATGTCTTTGCTGTGAACTTTGCGTAGCTGCGTTGTCGAGTTGTTGTTGTTGTTATTGTTGTCGCTATTGCTAGCATTGCGCGGCAGATCCTCGGGTGCAGTGGGCGCGTCATACGCAAACAGATTGCGAAACACCTCCAACGCAAACTGTTCGAAAAGGTCGGATTCCAAGGCAGAAGGCAAAGTACCTGCACCCGGTCGACGTTGTTTATAGCACAGCTCGTAGTCCTCATCGCTGTCATACTCATTGCTATAGGGACAATGGCGTATGCCATCGCAAGCCAGCTCTTTGGAGATGCACAGAATGGGCTCATCGCTGAGAAAGTACAAATTTATATTCTCTGACTCTTACTTCCACTTGACAGATAGTTCCTTAACTTACCCAATCTTTAAGCACTGATGCTTGCTTGAATCCTTGCACTGCTCTCCTTTGCCCAGCACTGTAATCATGAGCTTGGACTTGAGCGCATGCATTCCATGCTCCCAGACAATGCGAACACGGCCATGGAATAAACGCACTGGATCCTCCATCTCAGAGGCGGTATCCTCCAGCTGGCAGGGATCCACGCGCCATTGAGCCGTATGTGGATCCAGTGAACTAAACTGCAAACAGCACAAAATAAACATTCGATTTTAGCACATGAAATTACTTTGATATTTGCTTGCGCATAACTTAATTAAAATAAATAATTAAATGGTAGTTTGTATAAGTAAAAAGCACTTAAACCGGTTCACGGCCACAAACACAATGCGGAGTATAGTTGCGTGTTATAGAAGATTTTGGCAAACAGAGATCAAAACGTGCACAATAAACGATCAACTGCGAATACATTTTAGATGTTTGGCTCGAGAAACACAGCCAACAATAATAATGGCAAATAAAATATTTACGCTCAGCAAGTAAAGGGAATAAAAGAACACTCAACATAATACGTAATTTTGGGCAGCACATGCGAATCACGAGTACAATATTCAAGTGCTTAACAACTCATATTATATGCATATAATTTGCAAAGCGACGTTTTGTTAAATAAACGTAAAGTCAAATGAATTTAAAAAGCATCTGTTCCTAGCAATTACTACTAACTGCATATATGGCAATACATTTCTGCTTGAGAATATTTGAGACGTTCCACTACATTGTTAACAGAAATGTGAAGCGAGTAGAAACTCGAATACGCTTTGCAAATTCACCTTCAGTTTTTACTTATGGAGTTTCAATTAGAGTTTGTGTGGCAATTTTTGCACCGAGTATCAAATCAATCTCAGCAGCTTATTGATTTTAAATGATTAAATGTGTTAGGCGGGTATGTCTCTAAGTACTTTTATTTATGCATGCGTGACGACCACAAACAAAAATGTGTTCGATTTTTATGTGTGTTTGATTTTAGCATTGAACTCGATACAAAAACTGTGACAATAGTTATATATGTTATTGTTTTGTCGAGTTAAATGTTCTAATTTATGCTGCATTTGGAAGGTTTTCGAGTTGTTTGAAACCTGATTTAATTGTTTTACGTATGAGTTATCAACGGCATGCCATGGTCAAGTATCGAATTAGAGTATCGAGTACTTTCGCCCAGTTGTTTTCATGTAATTGGGGTTGAGGTAATTTTTGTGTGTTTGTAACAATGTTACGAACATTTTGTGGTTGAAATTGTCGCCAATTATTCTTAATTTCGCTTGTCAATTTAAAGTATTCTTTATAGCCTTTAATCGACGGCCTGACAGTGACAGCTTTGCCCGCCCCCGCATGTGCGGTTTTTCATTCTGTTAACACTCGAAAACTTAAACTCAATCCATATTCGTATCCCAGTGTCCCGCATCGTAGTTTACTATGGGGTTTGGTTAGGTGAGATGACAGGCAACATCACATATGTATATAATATTCATACATACAGATATTCTAATCGCGTGCGATTTGCATAAGCGCGCCCGATTCAAGCCATTTGGGCGTTCTGAGATTTTTGTGTATTTGAAACACGTTTGTCTCATTTGGCCAGGAAAACCGAAACAAAAACACATTCACAAACACAGACAACACTTTCAGTTGCTGCTGGCTATGTCATAAATACTATGGCGACAAACAGCCTGACAAATGAAGAGACTGACTGACAGACAGACAGACGGACGGACAGAGGGAGGAACTGACTAAATGGCTGACAGCCAGAGATTGGCAGCTGTGGAACGTGGACAGTATCCAAGCCATAAAATCGAATTGCGCGTTTTGCGTTTTTGTGAGGATATCAAAGCTACGGTTGCGGGTGCGGCTATTTGTATCTGTACCTAGACATATGCATAGTACACATCTATATCTGCACAGGTACATATATATATTTTTATGCGTATAAATGTTTTCTTTGTTCGCCTTTTGCGGGAACTGGCGCTGCATATATTCAGATATCTTGTTACTATAGTTATTGAACATACTAAGCCACAATTGTCCGCATTTTTACTTGTGAGTGACGAAGCGAGCTATCACATATCACAATATTAATGCGATGCACTTAAAATTAACTGCTGATCACTGTTTACCCAAGCAGCAAACGGGCTAACTGGTTTTTCTGATTAATTGTTCATTAACAAAAAAAAAGCAGTTAGTGCTAAATGCGAACTGCGCGTTCCTTCACCTGTTATTGAACTTGGCCCTATATAAATACGAGCAATTTGACAGGCGCATTGCTTAGATAACTTTCTTGGAATATCAATGACAAAAGCGACAAAACATTTTTAATTATTATTCAATAGTTATCAGCAGAAAGCAATCAAGAATTACTAAACAGTTAGGGCTATTTAAATTATGGTTATTTGTTTGGAAGTATTTTTAAATGTTGCAAGCTTCAAAATAACTTTATAAAATGCATAAATGTGAAAAAAAATTTAAATAAAAGTGTAGAAAACAGGATTAAATTCAAATAATATTTGATTATTTTCATAATGTGCATATTAACGCATTATGGAACTCCAAAAACAAGTTTTTGGAAGCAACATTTAACAACATTAAAAACATCATTTACACATTTAAAATCAATAAAGCAGTATTATAAACTTCAAATAAATTGCTTTAAAATGCGAAATTTACTTAATACAAGAAAAAAAGATCGATTTCACGATTTTCCATATTAATTATTGTTTACCTATAGATACCTAATATGATTTGCATTTATTTTTTCCGGGGAAGTACTTTTTTTTATAGAATTTATTACATTTACCCGGAATTGTAAGCTAATTTACTTTTTTTAAAGTGTGAAATTTTTTGAAATAAATATTTTATAAAATTAAAAAATGATTAAATAGTATTATACCATACAACAAAACGATTTTCAAATGCATAATATACTCTATCACGACTCTACATACCTAAAGCCAATTCCATTTAAATTAGTTTATGCATTTTTCTACACTTTTCTTGCACTTACTGCTTGCTATTAGCGTTTATTTGATTCGTTTAAAAACCTCAAGTTAATCAATTTATGTCAAGAGGTCAGGCTTGTGCTCGCTCTTGACAATCTCTGATTTCCCACTTACAATATTCAGGGGACAGGTGCGTCCCACAACGGCAGCAGATGCGATGGTTGCCGCTGCTTTTGTTGTTGTATTCAGTCGCTCAATCAGCGTGGACATCCCTGTCAGTGGTGGCGTTGCTGTTGCTGTTGCCGTTGCCGTTGCCTGTCCACTATTGTTCTGGGACTGCGGTTTAGCTGGCATAATGCTGGATGTGGAGCTGAAGGCTGTTGGACTATTGCTGGCATTGTCCTGGCTGTGCTGCTGGGGCTGGGTGTGTCGCAGTTTGGGTAGTATGAGGCGCACAATGAAACCGTAACTGGGCGGTGCGCTCAATATGCGGGAACAGGATGCATGCTGGGCGCCATACGTGCCCGGTTTCAGTTCAATGATGAGACTAGATTCTTTGCCATCGCTCTCGATGAAATGCTCGTGCTGAGCACTGCACAGTGGCTTGAATGTCGGATGCGACAGCAGATCACCTGAAAGGAAAACAAAAATTGAGTACAAGATTTCTTTTTCTTCTCACAAAAAGTGGAGCAAATCATGATAGCTTGGTAACAAATTCACAAAATGTTGTTAATTTATAACTTATATACACAAGCTAAGTGTTGGTGACATCCGCAATTGTTAGCAAAAGTCATCAAAATCGAGCGCCATAAATAGCATTAGTACAAATATACCAATAAATAGACTCGATATGTTGAAATTCAATTCATTTGATGTACTATCGTATAATTGAATAACGTGCAGCTAACTACCTCACATATTAAAGGCAAACGACAACAACAAAGTAACACACAGCATCTGACTCTCGCTCAATTATTTTGCACTCGCACTCGAACTTTGCGCAGCCAGAGGTTAAAGATACAAGATACAAATGCGCGCACACACACACACACACACACAGCAGAGCAGAGCAGTTAAATTAATCAAGTACACACATGAGACACATACAGTAGTTGGTTGTTGTTAAATATGAAATATGTATTTCACTGTCGATTCGCTTAGGAAAACAACTTTTGCCTTATATTCTGGGTCACTGACTCACACCTAAACACATATAGCCGCATATTGTGGAGGCGCGTTGCAACACTTTTCCTGCCTCTTCTTCTTGCTCCCTCTATAACGTCTTGTTATTGCAATTGAATTCGCATTTGGGCTATTAAAATTTCATTCGCAGAAACAATTTGCATTTGTTTTTTTCCTTAGGTACTACACACAACTGTGAGTGCGTGTGTGTGTGTGTGTTTAAGTGTGTGCAGTTAATTCACATTTCGAACTTGACATTAATAGCCAAGTGGCTGGACACACACACACTCGCATGTGCTGTACTTTATTAAATCATTTTAACTGCTTTTGGGCAGACTCCAACTCAAAGGTGCACTCGAAATTGCATTTATGGATCGTAATTGTGTTTAACTTGATTTGGAATAACTATAATTAAGTTGTTCAAAACACACACACACACATACTTTAACGCACACTCAATATGCTCTCGTGGGGGATTATTATAATTATACATATTTTTAATACAGATGTCGAAATAAATACACAATTGCATAGATTTTGTGCAATATAATTAAATGTGCGCTGCCCAATTTAATATTTATTTATTAATTAAAATGCAATATTATAAATAATATATTGCAAATGCATCGTTTGCTTTTCATAAATTGCCAATAAAAAACATTTAATGTGAATGAAACAACTTTTCAGCTATAGTTTAACATTGTGAAATGGTTTTGCTTTTGAGCACAGTTTGTGTCTCTGTGATTAAAAACAATAATTTATCAAAATGTTAACAAGGGAAAAGAACATTTTCGCCACGAGTCGAGTTCTACTGACACCTAACTGTACTGCAGACTGATAAATTGAGCCACAAGCAATCATTTTAGCCTATTTAAACAATGAGGTTTACTATATATTTTATATTTTTTATAAAGTGTGCCTTTCTGTTGTGTGTGTTTGTGTGTGTGTGACTGGCAGCTATAAAAGTCGAGGCTTATGCCACTGAACTCCAGCTTCAGTTACAGCTTTAGCTAATTGGGTTAAAAGCACGCACACACACGCACACACACACACGCACACACACACACACACAGATAGACGTATAACAAGTTAAATGAGTGTTGTGCTTGACTGCAACAGCCATAGACGAGAGACGCATTAAGCTGACGATGTTGATTGTGATGTGTCGAGGAGGTTAAAAGTGAACAACAACAACAGCAACAATATAGACCAACTATAGTTGAGCTCAGCGAACCGAGCTAAAGAAGAAAAAAAGGGCTATAATTTCACTTGATTTTTCACCATCAAATTGTGCCGTTAATAATTTGTCTCAACTTTTAGAGCAGAACATGAATGAGTTGTGGATAATTCCCTGTTTTCTCTTCAACTGCGATTACCATTTTCTAATTTGGAAAGTTATTTCGTGGAATACAAAAAACACTAGAGTATATGCGACAAGTACCTCGCATCTGTGCTGTAAACTGTAAAATTGTTGGGCAATATACAAATAAAAAAAATAAATAGTACTTTTAACAGAAAACTAAAAACATTTTAGTTTGTGTGTGTGCATTGTAAATTGTTTAGCGCTCGGGGAGGGTAGGTGGTTGGGGGGAAGGTCAACAGTTGCACAGCATCGCACAGTTGAAAAGGTTGTTGAAACTTCAAATTGCGTGAGTGTTGTGGTATTCTGGCCATAGAGAAGCTCATATGAATAGGGCCTAAACATGGCATGAAGGGCAGTCAATGTTGATCTACAGGTGCCTATAATAATGAGTGCACACATTTTACACACGCACACGAACATAGTGTAGTTCGGGCCTCGTTGATGTCAGTGAGGCGGGGCAGTTTTGGTTTTGTTTGGACGCTTTGTTTGGGGCCAATTTGTTCATGTGTTAAGCGCCGAGCACTTGGCTTGTGGAAGATTGTCAAGCATTGGGCTTTTTGGTTGAAGTGGCCACCACGCTTGGGCATTATAAATTCTGTGCCATGTGGCATGTGGCATGCGGTGTGTTGTGTGTTGTGCGTGGCATGTTGCACAGGCTCTCACTCATCATAATTACGCACTGTTGCATACAAAACAAAACTACGCAGAGCCGGAGTGTGGCAAAAAGTACTTGAAATAAAAAAAATATGTTGTTCAAAAATTATACAAAAACAACAAGTCGGAGCGGGGAGCAGAGTCCAAAGAGAGAAAGATGAGAAGTGTGCACTTGACGCACAAAAAACAGCTACAAAAATGCAATGAGTGTAGTTTTGTTTATATATCGTTTTTTTTTCCAACTATAAAATTAGGTCAACTATCAAAGTCAGAGCTGTTAAGGGCTGAGTGCACAGCCCCTGACCTAACCTCACCGCCCCGCACCGCACCGCACCGCACCTAGAATACCCTAACAAGCCCACATGCAAACAAACGAGCAAAAGAGTGGACAACAGCTCTGCCATTCCTGTTGGCTAATTTCGCTTATGGGTCAAGCGAATGTGGCTATTGTTGCTGTTGCTGGATGTTGCTGATGTCGTTTGTTTATTTGTGCGTCTGTCTGTCTGTTTGCACAGCAGCAACCAACTAAATAAAATAAATTGTACTATAAACAAGACAGCAAACTTGAAGAGCCGCCAGAGCACATAGCAACATGGCTAAGAACTTGACATGCATTCAGCTTTAACTGTTACCAGTTGATGTTGTTGCTGTGTTGTTTGTTGTTGTTGTTGTTGTTGCTCAGCTTTGCGTGCAGCAGGCAGCCTAACGGCAACTGTTGCTGCCACAGTTTGCCAACAGCAGCGTGACCGAGCATTGCCCGTTCTTCGAGCCGGTTCAACATGACTCCACACTCACACAGACGCACGCACACGACGTGCCTGCTGCCTTCTAACGGTTGCATTCATACATAAATCAAGGCGGCCATTTTAGCAATTAGTAAAAAAATTACCAACAAAGTAAGTGCTTGTACGAAAGCACTCTGTCCTCTGTGTGTGTGTGTGTGTGGAAGCTGCTGCTGGCCAAAATAGTTTGCGCCAGTTTAGATAGTGTGGCAGTTGGTGGGCGTTGCGGCAGCAGCAACTTAGACACAACGAAAACAAAAAAAATGCTCGCTAAAAGGAATAAAAACAAGAACAACAACATCTTCAAGTGTCGCCAGTTTAAGGTGTGAGAGTGCAAGCGCGAGAGAGCGCGTGAGAGAGAGCGTGGGCAACCAGCTCAGATAACGGTCAATTTGCATTTTAATTGAGCGCTTGTAGACGCTATGCACATCTGTTACACTCGCACACAAACACATACAGACAGACAGAGAGAGAGAGATTTGACTTTTGCCTATACAAATAAAGCTATCTCGCTTACTCGCACTCTACCATTTGCTTTTGGTATTTTTTTACAGTGCGAGTTTTTTTTTGTTTTTGGGCTGTGCGACTTTTATTTGCATTTTGTGCGCAAAAAAGTTGAACTACAAAACCGGAGAGGGGATGCTAACCGGTGGGCGTATGTTGCACCTTATTGAACTCTTATGACATCAACAGATCAAAAACGAATGAAACGGAAGAAAAGAGAGAGATGGAGAGGGAGGGACGACTTCTTGTTTGCCAAACAATAAAAACCCGAAAAAAAATCAAATATCACAATGCTAGCTGTTTGGCAACATGTTGATGTATGATACGAGTCTCAGTGTGAGTATTTTTTATTTTATTCTATTTCTTTGTACATGCAAATTAATTCAGTAACCGGTTTGCAAAATTATACACTCACACACACAAACATTATTAAACTGTTCTTTTTGGTCTTTTTTCACATTGACTTAATAGGGATGATTCTCCTTTTCCTTTAATGCTGCAAAAAGGTTCATCGTGTAATGCTTAAAGCGCATTCACTCATTCTGCTTCTTCTTCTTTTGATTCTACATCAAATGGATAAGCATTTAAATATTTCATTTAAAATGCGCGCTTCTTCTGTGTCAAGTTGCAATTGGGAAATATTCCGAAATTGCATATCAAATTAATGTTTTCAACTTTAACGGAACAGGGTTAAGAGCTGCGCTTGTTAAACACAGCGCAAGAGTTCCACAAAGTGGAAAGGGCACTGGGGTAACGGTAATTGTAACAGGCGAACCGCTGAACTCCGCTCTTCGCTGTCTTTGTTCTTTCGCCGTAACTGTATTTCAATGACAATGGGGTCGCCGCGCTCATTCTCGCCGTCTGCCAGCCAGAGCTTGGTTTTTTTTTTTGTTGGCTTGTAATTTAAATATAATTTTCCTTTTGTTTTTTGCATTTTTACTTTCACATGTCTCCTCTTTAGGTGTGTGTGCGTGCAGTTTGTTTCCGCGTGTTCTTTAAATTATTTTTTATTGTTATTACTACACGTCTAGGCCGACGCAAAGGGATGGCGAGAAGAGAAACAATTAAATAAAAGAGTCATTGCTCGCGTCTATAGGTTTTGTTAGTTTTACAACAATAACTGACCAAACAACTAGAACATTAATAACTTGCTTTACCAAAAAAAAAAATAAATAAATAAAAAAAATATGAAAAAACAAAAGATAAATAACAAGCAATAAAAACCATGTGCACAAAAAAAAAAAACAAACAAAAAATAAAGATCGAGTGAGACTGGAGACACCAACCGGTTTACGGTTCACGTTCACAAATTGTCGCAGCAAAAACAAACCGAAAACCAAAAAATACACAAAAAATGACAGTGGTTCACATCATTCACATTTAAATTGTGTATGTACGGGCATGAGAAGATAACCAAAGTAAGTAAAGAATATGGCCAAAAAGACACCTTGAAGTATTATAATGATGACATAAAATTGCGAAATACACTTATTAAGATTTTTCGAAGATTAAAAGAAAGTTTACCCATGTGGGGGAAACACACAAAACTAAGACCTACCAAATAGTAAAAATTATTTTATAGATTATCTAAATATAGATTTAATGTTATTTGAGCTTCAACAAACTAACCAAAAGAAACCGTTGCACTCTGAACAATGGCAACACTGGCTGCCAGCAGTGTAAGTAGCGCCCAGGCGCTATAAATTTGCAATATGGCATTGCTGGCAACGTTTGCGGCTGCGCCGGCACCGACGCCGCGCTGACTTTGGCGTTGGCGTGCGCAGCTGGCGCAAATGTTCGCAGTCGCTGCAGGCGCCATTTTTGTCTGGATGTCTTTATATATTTTTCTCTTTTGATTATTTGTTTTAAAACGGCTTTTTCAGTGCCGTAGGTAGTGGTTTGGGCTTAAGCTTTAGCCCTAGCTTTGCGGCAGCTTCACTTTTCTTTGTATTCTCGTTTCTTTGGCGCATTACAAAACACAGTTGGACTTTTCACTTGGCAGAGACGGCCAATTGCATAATGCCTTCGACTTCAAACACAATTCTACACGATATTAATAAGCGAAGACGCGAATTGGTATTAATTAGACATTCACACATATACATTTATTTAATAATTGTTAAAGTTAATGCACTCGCGCGCCCTTTTCACACATGTGTGGAGACTGAGACTGGGCCAAGCTCTGCGCCACCCTCGACTCTCGACTACGACGCTGTGTTGAGCCCGACAACGAGTTGGACTTGCTGCGACGAATGATCGAACCGAACTGAGCGCAGCTTTAAACGATGCCCGACGACGATGCTTTCCGATTCACGCTATCGTCAGTGCTGCCAGTTTAGTTGATTTCTTACGCTAAAACTAGCTTGTTTACGAGCTAAATTGTTTAGGCAGTTGAACTGGTTGACTTATTAAGAATTATATAGCTAATATGCACCATAGCTAGTTTTGTAGAAAATTTTTGTTTATTTAAACTGTATAAATTAATTTCAAATAATTTGCAAGAACTTTCCAATTTGCCATTAAATAGCTATAAATGTGACAACTCTAATAATCCGATCACAAAGTTAAGTTGGGCTGCAAAGTCGTAAGCTCGCTCTTATGTTCACCTCTTACTCTCTTAAAGTGGTCAAAGCGGCTCACAAACAACTCACATGTAACAATATTAAAAGCAACAACAAAACACTCCTACGGTGCACTGTAAAGTCACAAATCAGCTAACAAAGCAGACAAAACAAAAAAAAAAAAAAAATGAGGAGAAATCGAAATCTTTTGCCCACAAATTAAGTCGAAGCTCAATCTCTTATTCTGCTTCTTCTCAACCACCCACTGCTTCTGCTTCTGCTTTTGCTGCTGTTGCTTTTGCTGCTGTTGCTTTAGCAATCAGTGCAACAGTTCTGACTCATGAAGCTTACGGCGTCAAACGGATTTTTGCATTTTTATTTTACTTGATTTTGTTTTTGGGTTGCTTGCTTGTTTGGGGCTTTGGTCTTGGGCTCTCGGTAACCCAATTTTAAAACGAGTCGCAGAAGGCAGCAGAAAAAGCTCTGCGAAGAAAAAATAAACAAAACGTATGCATGGGAAGCCAAATACAAAAATTACAGAAAAATTCGCTGTAAGATATCGAAAACAGCTCAAACAACATACATATATGCATACATATGTGTGATTGTTGTGAATGTGTATGTGTGTGGTACAAGTCTTTAGGAATGAGCAGAATTTCGATTACAATTGTCTCGGAAAACTTACTAATAATAAGAATATGTGAATGAGTGTAAGATTAAGTTTCACGTCATTGTTTAATTAATTAGCTAATGTTTACTCAATTGGGACTTTCTGAAAATAAATAATATACGTATTATCGTCAATAAACATAAACAAGTAAAGGAAATGCCTATTGGATGAACAATAATGCCAAAGTAAAAGTTATAATTTGGAATTATGATGCTAATTATAATTAAAAATAAACATATAAAAACTGAAGTTTCAAGTAGCAGTACATTTTGAGTAAATAATTATAATAACCCGTGTCAAATGGCACAATTCTTTAAATGGCAACCAAAATTTATCAACTGAGATGATACGGTTCATAGAGTCCATCAGTTTCTATGTGATTTTGGTGCTCTGAAGATCTGTAAAGAAATTAAGTTATATTTTATTCGTAATTAAAAGCTTTGTAAAGAAATTGAGTTATATTTTATTCATAAATAAAAGCTCTGAAAGCTTTGATTTTTTTGTCGCCTGGCAACAGCGAAAAATCGATCAATCATTGCGTAAGGGAGAAGACCTTTTCTGCAGCTGCATTACACTGTTAACACTTGCATGCATATGTACGCATGTATGTGTGTATGTGTGTGTGCGTACGTGCTGTTTTTGTATGCTGTTGTCGTTGACTCGATCCGGCAACGACAACGCAAACAACAACACCAGCAGCATTGGTAGCCGGTAAGTTCGGTTTTGTTAACTGCAATAAAAAACCAGGCCTCATCTTATGCGCTGCATTAGTAGTTTAGCTGTTTGTGTTATCGACGTTTTTGGCTATTGCGCTCGACATGTTTTTGTTGCAGTTGTTGTTGTTATTGGCCATTTGTTATGGTGGTTTGGTTGTTTTTGATGTCTGGCCAAACGGCTGTTGTTGCTGTGCGCTAAAAATAAATCGGCATGTAATTATAGCCGTTGACTGCGACTTGTTGCACTTACACTTCCAACATAAATACACACGCACACACAAACACACACGTATGTGTGTAAACAGCCATGCCCAAAAGCAAAACAAACCATCCAAGCAACTAATAAAGAGCACGCAGCTTTAAGAGAGAGCGAGAGCGCGAAAGAGAGCGCATGTTGCTCAAGCCAAATACTTCTGCGTGCTCTTCTGTAGGCTTTGGTCACGTCGTCCAGCAACCGTTCAATGGTCAAATGGACCAGAGCTCTGTTAGGTCACGTATGCGCATATGATTAATGATTAATGCGCTGCACAAATATCTTGTCCTGTTATCGACACACACACGCACATACATCAGCTGGTGTGTGCAGACTGTGTGTGTGTTAATCTTCTTTTTTTAATGAAGTGCTGGCAGCTAACCTTGGCCTAAATGTGTTGGTCAGCATACGTTAAGTTCGTAAACACATTACACTTCGCTTAGACTAAAGCTTAACTGTTAAAAAGAAGTTGCTCAGTCGAAGCAGCAGTCAAAGCTTAACAAAAGCTTGCGTCTTAGCTAAGCAAAGACAGCAACCCTAAGCAAGTCACTGTTAGCAAACTGTTAACATCATGTTAAGCTGCTAAATATAAAATTACACATTTTTTTAAACTTTTTTTTTATTCGCGTAAATTAACTTAATTTAAGATAATCATCAGAATATTTACAACATTGAAATACTACAAGAAGGAATATATATGCATGCACTGTGAATGACCCTCGGTAAATGGAAAGTTTATGAGAAAATAATGTGCGCCTTGGGGTTAGGAAAGTGAAATGAATTTAGATCTAGAACAAGTTCAAGGATTTCTAGCGCATGGGATACATTTCTAGGTCGAGTCGAGTATCTAAATGGCATGTTTTGATTTGCGGTGATTCCTATCTTTTCCCTCTTATCTGCGACGCAAATGCATCATGGTCTCCAGCGAAGTAGGATCCAATGTGGCCGCATGCTCCAAATCCTCGCTGCTGGCATTCTCCTCGGCAACATTCACAAATGTGCTAGAGAGTTCACCATTCAGTTTATTCACGCTGCCCGTCGTTATGTCATACATGAAGATTTCCTGCTCCGCCGTATCACTTGACCTGTGGGTAATATAAAAAAGGTTGAATTAATCATGTTGATGAACTAAAAACGCTAGCGTAGATGTAAAAGCACAAAAGCTCTCATGTGAAAGCTCTTGACAATGATGGCATTGTGTGTTACTTACTTGGCTACCAGCAACACCACCGACTGCAATTCAATATCGGTGCGGGATTCCTTTTCCAGCCAGCGCTTGAAGTTGTCCTTGGTTGGCTTCTTGACCAGCGTCTTGACCAGATCACCACCCAAAAACTTGACCTCTTTGCTATCCACACTGCTGCTGCTGCTGCGCGCCTCAATGGATTGTGTTGAAGGCTGTGCCTCAACCGGAGCTAGAACAACAACACTAACGATTTTCTTGCCGAGCAGCTCCTCACTTTCGGGTATGGGAAACTGTGCACCATTGATCTTCAGTGGCAGATAGCGGTTATATTGCTGACGCTCGGCCAGTTCGACAGGAGTCACCACAGTGGCATCGGTGCGAACATACTTCTCGCTGACACTCTGACCCTGATCCGCATCGTAGCGCACGACCTTGACGTCCAGATTCTGTTTTTGGGGCAGGGAGTTAGTCTGCTTGACGCGATCGATTTGTTTTTCGGTGAGCGCCACCTTATCGCCGTTGGGTTTCACCACACTGAAAACCTTGTTTGTCTCCGCAATCTGTGCACCACCGCCATTGCCATAGAAATGCTGCAGATGCTCTGCGGGTAGATTCTCCAGTGCAATGTCGCCCTGCTTATCATAGTCCAGAACGGAGATGTCTGCATTGTTGAGTATACCCGAGGCGAAGAGTTGCTTTCGCAGATCGTCGGGCACCTCGTCGGGTAGTTGTAGCAGCGTTTGGGACGCCTTGCCATTGGGTGCAACGCTTGGTGCAGCTGTTGAAGCTGGCGAGGATGTGGTAGGAGGCGCAGCAACAGCTAGGGGTTTGCTCTGTTTCACATAGGTAGATTGTTGCTGTTGCTGATGTTGCTGCTGCTGCTTCTGTCGCTTTTCGTGTTGCTGTCGCTGCTGCAGCTCCTTGAACACATCCGAGTGATAGGTGGACACACTAAAGGGTGAATTATCAACAGCTCCGGCTGCACTCAACTGCACCTGGTTCGTTTGCCTGGGTTGCTGGGCATAGTTATTTCTCTGGGGATGCACCTGAACAACTTGCTCATTGCTCGTCTGTGTATATTGATTATAGCTGGCATAGTTGTTGTTATTGGTAGGAGGAACTGGTGTGACCACCATGACCTTTTGTCCATGCGTGGACTCCGCGTAAACTGGGGGCGATCCCTCTGTAACATAGTTGCTATAATGTTGCTGTTGCTGTTGCTGTTGTGTTGAGCTCGCTGTGATATAGTGACCAGAGATGGGCTGAGCAGCAGTCGAGGGGACAGGTGCTAGATTGGGCGCCGGTATGTCATGTATAACCTCATTGCGATTGCTGCTAAAGACATATTGCTGATTGAGAGGATGCTGCACTGTTTCCGTAATGTGTTGCTCAAATTTGGGTATCGATTTGAGCAGCTCCGTTTCCTTGGAGGGTTTGATTTCAAAGTAGTTGAGTCCTGGCGAGGAATATTTGTGTTCCTGATGTTGCTGCTGTTGTTGACGATGTTCTGGCTGTTGCTGTTGCTGTTGCAGCTGCTGTGGTTGATAGTAGTCCGGTGCTGGTGTGGGGGAGCGAACTATAAACTGCGGTTGCTGCACAAATTGTGGTTGTCTGACAAACTCATAAGGTTGCGGTTTAGCTTGTGTTTGATATTGCTGTTTCTGTTGCTGTTGCTGCTGCTGTTGCTGCTGCTGATAGTTGACATTTTCCAGCTTAACCGGCAGCTGCAGTGGCTTGACTTGTTGCGTCGGTGCTGGTGTGGGACGGAACTTAATGGGCTGATATGGCGTTGGACTGCCACGCAAGGGCAACTCTTGTTGCTTTGGCGGAAGTGGTGTTGGGAAAAATGGCACCGATTGCTGCTTGTGTGGAGGCTTCTGATATTGCTGTTGCTGTGACGTTGCCTGATATTGCTGATTGTGGTTGATATAGAATTGTGATTGCTGCACCAGCTTGTTGAATATGGTTTGGGACGAGGTGGAAGGCAATTGCTGTTGTGTTACGCTTGGACGAGTGGCAGGTTGCTGCTTATGATAGTATTGTTGCTGTGAAGATTGCTGCGGTTGCAGCGGTTGCAGGGATTGCTTGGGTGGTGCAGCAGTGAGTGCAGTGGGTAGCCTGAAATAGTTATTGTTGTGATGCGCGGGCAACTGTTGCCGCTGCGGCTGCTGACTGGCAAAGTGTAGCGACGATTGTTGCTGCTGATGCTGTGAATGATGTTGATTATGATGTTGTTGTTGCTGCTGCTGCTGCTGCTGCTGTGACTGTTGTGGCTGATAGTTGTTGTTGCTGGCAAAGAGCAGATTAGAGAATGCACCACGACCAAAGCTGCTCTCGCGTCCATATTCGGAACGTGTATTTGTTGTTGGTGCCGGCAGAGCCACAACCTGACGTTGAACGCTCTCCGCATCGTGCTCCTCCAGAATGTGGCCAGTTTGATGTTTGCTCTCGTCCCCAAAGGAGACATGGATGCCACTGTTGCTGTGATACTTCTCCGAGTCCGGATGGATGATGGTGCGTAGTGTCGTGGATTTCAGTGGTGGCAATGGTGTAACGGGATATTGTATGATCTCCTCCTCTTCCTCCTCCTCGGGTTCGTCATTGTCATCGTTGTTGAGCGAGGCAATTGGTGACTCCAGATGCAGCTTGTTGTTCTGATCCTTTTTGTAGTTAACATAGAACACATGCACCTTCTCCTTCTTGCGCTTCTTCTTGCTGATGATCGGTTGTGGTGGCTCCTCGGCGAGCGTTTCATTCGCATCCTTGATTATAATCTCAATGATGGGCTCTGGCGCCTCCAGATACTGTGGATAAGATCCATACGAGCTGCCAAAGCTACCTGGATATTGAGCTGCAAGTGGGAAACAGTTATTGAAAATGCAATCAGTTTATTTTTATAACGTACCCAAAGCTTGCTGTCCATTGTAGTAACCTGATTGCGGATAGTAGTTGTCCACGTAACCGGCACGCCTACTGGCAACTTCTGGGTACAGAAAACCGGCATTGCCAAAATCATAGAGCGTCCGCTTGCCACGATTCTCGCCGGGCACAGCTTTCAAGGCCTTCGATTGACGCGTTGTTGTTGTTGATGTGTGGCCAGCTGAAGTTGTGGGCGTTGGTTTCTTGGTGGAACTAATTGCCGGCTCATGTTTGGTTGGCTTGGAATCGCTTTTTGGCTTGTTTGTAGCTGCGGCGGCAGCTGCTCCAACAGCAAACAGCGCCAACTGAAAAGTGATAAAACAAATATGCTTTAATATAATTAATTGCAGACTAAAGATAATATGAAAGAAATTGTTTTTCCAGTCAAAAACAACCAAATTAAAAAGTTGGAAGGCTCTAGTCGATAAAGCTCGACTAGGAGATACCCTTAACCTTACAATTACAATCATGCCTGCTTTTTTTGAGCTAATGCAAAATGAGTGAACTTCAATCTTTAACCGATTTAAATCAACATTTCACATGTTTCATTTTCATTTTTTGTATTGAGTTTCTAAAACAAATTACAATTTTTCGATTCTAAGATTTTGGTGTTATCGATCACATCGAAAACGGAAAGAGTTATCGATATTTTGAACAAACTTGTTTTACCTTTGGTCCATGACAGCTTATGTTCCAAATGTGAAGTCTCTAAGATCGATGCGTTTATACAGACAGTAGGACATGGCTATATTGACTCGGCTGTTGACACTGATCAAGAATATGTACTTTATGTCTGTTACATACGTTGGCACAAGACCATTATCCCCCTTTTCACCCCTTGATAATTAGTACTTTAAAGGAAAGTAATCAATAAAATGCTCCTTATTATTAAGGATAACTCAAATACAAAACAAGTAAGAAGGCTCTAGTCGAGAAATCCCGACTAGACTATACCCTTAACCCTATCATTTACGCATACAGTCAGTGCTTGCAAGTATGTGTGAGTGTCTGTATGTATACGCGTATAGGGTATACCTTCTTAATTTCAATACTCCATATCTCCAGTGTTTCTCAGCCGATTTCAATAAAATTTTCACAGATTGTCTTTATTTAGTCTAATCTTTCAAATTGCATCAAAAAGTAAGATAAATTGAAGATTTTGTTGTTATCGATTACATGTGTATATCGGAAACGGGAAGAGTTATCGAAAATCTAAAACAAACTTGTACTGCCTAGGGATTAGGCGAGCTTATATACCAAATCTGGAGTCTCTAGCTCTTATAGTCTCTGAGATCGACGCGTTCATACATACGGACGGACGGACGGACGGACAGACGGACGGACGGACGGACGGACAGACGGACATGGCTATATCGACTCGGCTGTTGATGCTGATCAAGAATATATATACTTTATGGGGTCGGAGATGCTTCCTTCTGCCTGTTACATACTTTTGCACAAATCCATTATACCCTTTTTACCCATTTTCAATGGGTTAAGGGTATAATTACGGATCTTCATCATATTTATTTAATTCAGAAACAATCATAAAAGTTTACTCATTGCATAATTGTTTCGAGGTGCGTTTAATTAGTTTATATTTTCAACTATTTGATAAACCATTAAAAACTTTAAATTTTAAAATTCCAAAAAAAAAGGCAATTCATTTATTTTGACTAATCAGCTAAACCTTTTTCTTGTCTTTTTATGCATCGTCCTAATTGGATCATCTTTTTATTTGTTATGTTATTTTTAAATTAAATTTTGTTTGCTCTTGCAAGGTCGAGACCCCCAAGAAATAAAAAATAATATATAGCCATGTGCATAAAAAAACACTTTTACCACAAACACAACAACAACAAAAAAACCCGAACTACAAAAGGCTAAACAAATTTTTAGGTGAATGCCCAAAAGTGGCAAATTAAAAACGCTATGTAAACAAATATCAACATCAAGATATCCCCGCCGTAAAGTGTTTTTTTTTTGTTTTTTTCTTTTCTTGTTTTAAGTGAAGCGAGCAAAAATTAGCCAAACAAAATCGTGGACGTGTTTTGACTCAGTCTTTGGCATTGGGTCAATGTCAAGTTGTCGTCTAGCACTTGACCACAATGCGATCCAAACCACTTGATGGTTTAGAGACAAGGCACCCGATGGGAACCAAGCAAGTAAGAAATGAATGCAACTTAACTCAAGTTAAGCTTAGCAATCTTTTCAATGTTTTGTGGCTGTTACTTATGACTCTTGATCGAATTTATCTGTGTCAGTTTAAGCTGATTAATCGTCAACAAAGCAAAGACGGCCTATTTGCCACACGTAGCCGTGAAAGTTGCGCTAAAGCACCGACTTGAATTTCAATTCGAACAGTCGCAATTTGCATTTCAACAATATACGAGCAACAATGCACGCAACTCAATTCACAAACCTGTAATTGTGTTTTGTAAAAGGTACAAAGAAATATATACAAAATGTGTTTTTTATTGCCATTTACAAAACTAAAATAGGAACAATGAATTGTGTGTTTATATAATCACAAAAATAATATAAACAAATATTGAAAATACTCTATAACCCGCACAATATGCCACAAACCATGAGTTTATTATAGTTCCTTATCAGCGCAAACCAATAAAAATTCTCTACAAACAATCTTTCTTAGTTGTGTTTCCTACGTGCAGCGCGTTTCACGTATGCTGCACAAATATGAAGTTCACATTTACTCAGATTTTAATGATCATCCTCTACTTGATAATCGTAAAAGTAACGATTATTGTTGTGTGCACAAATTGGATTCCCTGGAAAACTTGTGTCTTCTGGGATTGTGCTAAACTTGCTTTTAGCTTTGGTCTATGTCTGGCCATTGGCTTTGGGATACTACTGCTTATAATCATTTTCATATGTAGGAAAGTTAAAGCACGTAGAGCGATGAAATCGAACAATGTCGAAACGCAGGATATTCCGGCTGTGGATATGGAAGAGCAGCAAAACGAATCATCTGTATTTGAGACGTGCACACCATCCTTTGTACGTCCCGCACCAAGTTTACTATTCACGGATCGAAACTTTCAAAAAAAGGAAAACGTTTAGCAGCGAACTGAAGACCATCATCCTTTGAGGAATGCGCTCCAACATTAGTCGTTAAGTGAAACATACAAATCGTTCAACACGTGATAAAGAAATTAAATTAAATCAAGTAAACAATAATAAATACAAATCCAGCAAGTTGTTAGGCTGTAAAGTCAAATATTAATATCAGTTCGTTCACACACAGCTCACACTACACTATGTAAAAATTGAGTATGAAATATTTCGAAGTTCGGAAAACTTTTTGGAATAACACAAAATTATTGGTTTAAAATTGAAACATAAATCATGGAAGCACTCAGTAAAGCTACCGAAATAAGAGTCAATCAAGCAGAAAAGTTAGAATGGTTTACGACTCAAAAACATGGCTATGAGGTATTAGTTAATGGTGCCGTGGTATTCGCAATCTCAGAAAATAGCAATGCGCTTCTTCGGTTCATTGCAAAAGGAAATCGAGCATTTGAAATGCTTTTCTACACTCCAAACCAAAACTGTGTGCTACGTTTAAAACGAGATATTCCCTTATTTATCGATGACGTGGAGATTACTGGACCACCGCCGAGACATCAGCCAATTTGTAGAATTCTTGAAAATTGTAGTTTTACCGGCGACTTCAAGGCCATTGACAACCGTAGGAAAGTCATATTGACACTCAAGTCACCATCTTTCTGTTCGAATTCTCTATTCAATATATGTTATCCGAATGACCCGAAGATCGTGGCATCTATAAAGCGTGTGAATTATGGCATTATACACAATATAGCTGGTATGGCTGATGATTTCATAATAACGTGTCCAGCATCTATGGATTTGACACATAAATCTATATTATTGGCTGCGGTACCCTTACTAAATGTAAAATATTTCAGCAGACAAAATCGAGTTTTCTAAAAGCACCAACGCCCACTCAGTTGTAACGAGCAAACAGCAATGCTAACTGGGCACTATCGCCATGCCTTAGTCAGCGACTCAATGCGCTGCCATTTGACATTTGGCATTGTAATAATATAAAAAAAAAAAAAATGCTTTACTTTCTCAAACAGAAATAAAAAAAGGGTAAGAAAAAAAAATCGAGTTTCTAGCAACTTAATATTGACTGCAAACCTCAGCATTGTGGGCGCCTGACATTTGATTTATTATAATTGAGTAATAATCGCAATTAAAGTGAAACTCACACACAACATGTTTCAGTGTAGCTGTCTGTGTATATGTGTGGTCTAGTCCAAGAGGCGTATACGCAATGCACGATTGCAAAGATCAAACTGTACGTGGTTCGTGTTGTGTTGAGATAATGATTATGGCATCGTTGTCACATCGTTAACTGTCAAATCGCGCTGGTTCGTCAAATGTCTAAAACGGAAGCTGTGCGAAGTCTCAACGCTATTGTTTTTAACCCTTTGTTGTTGTTGTCGTTGTTGTTGTTTATTGCTTTGTCGCCTTAGTGTGTGATTTCATACACAGCAATTGCTGACACACATTTTGACAGCCGTCGCATCGTCAGCTTTTAATTGCAACCTCAAATATGTTTCACCTTATACACACATAAAGAAAACTATATATTACGACATCGTATGCTAATTATGCTTCATTGTCGCCGATCGAATGCCCAGATAAAGAAAAACGATTATTTAACACAGTCAAAAGAAAACAAATATATATATATATATATAAATACAAAATCTTTGTAAATCTTTAAATCAGAAATGATCGTGAATTGGTCAAGCGTGGACTCACATAATGAACTGACCTATACCTCGTACCGTTGGTGTTTGAATGCTTTCCTCTGCTGGGCGGTAGCTCTCGACTACATGGATTTATTAGCACATGAATGCTGACCGGGCCCAAAACAGAGCTAAGCTCAGACAATGGGCCAAATGTCAAGTTGAATGTAAAGCAAGCAAGCAAAGATTTTTGTTGGCCAAAACAAAGGCAAAGCAAGCAGCTATTGATGGCACACACACACACACACACACACACATGAACACAATGCTAAAAAGAAACTGACGCATAACCAAAAAGAAAGATGCTAACAATGGGAGAAAGTTAACACGCATACACACACACATATATACATATATATATATACACACACGCATACGCACTGGGTTAACAAAATTGTTTACAAGCTTATAAATTTTGTTGGCCAGCAGCAAAAAAACTGCAATCAACAAAAACAAGAGCCCACACACAACAACAACACCAACAACAACAATTTACACAGAATTATGTAATGTGAATATGAAAATGAGATAAAGATAAATATAAATATAAAGACTTTGACTGGCATTTAGTGTGCAAGTGTAAATCAAAGACTTTAACACAGTCGCATCTCAATTTGCAAACTAAACGAATTTAATTGCCAAAGAGCAACTTAAACTTCGGTTTCGTCTTCTGATTGTGCAATATCGAAGCAGCCGAAGCTAAATTATGGCCAAAATGTAAGAGCCCTGGCCAAATTATACAGATGCTGCTGCGCAAAGAGGCAACTGCTTTTAGAGGTTTACAGCTTCACAGTTAAACAACTTAACCACTTGTGGCATGTGGCAGCTGGCTGCTGACAGCAAATTGTTAGAGACACTCTACTCTACGTGTCGTTTGTCGTTTGTGGTTTGCTGTTTGCTGTTTGCGGTGTTTACAACCTAGTCTAGTCGTAGTGGTAGTTGCAGTAGTGAAATCTGCCAACAACAAAACAACAACAATTGCAAAGTGCATTAGTTAGCATATCAGGCCGTAAACTGATGACAAATGGCCGGCATGCAGATTCTCATGTTGTTTGTCAATTTGCAATTACCTTCTTTCTTAATGTGTTTTTTTTTCTCTTGTTCTCTTTTGTTGTCACAGTTATGCCTATTAACCGATGGCAATCTCTCACAACAACGCCCAACAACAACAGCTGCTGCTGCTGCTGCGTCATGCCACAACTGCAACTCCAACTTATGCTAATAACTGGCATTTGGCCCAAAAACCGTTGCCAGCATGCACTTGATGCTGAACAGTTATGATATGTGCCAGACGATCCTCCATTGTTGGCCATGTGAACATTTGCAAACTCGAATCTGACACGCCACAATTATATTATATAGCTGAAAGTCAACTCAGAACGTCAACAGGCTTTAGTTTGTCGATGTCTGTGTGTGGGTGGCAGTCAGTCAGTCACAGTCAATTAGGCAGGTGAACGGCTAGATGCAAGAAAAACTAGAAAGGCATATTGTGCAAAGAGCCTGGATTTAGCTACATTTCAAGAAATTACTTTTCAACAACACCATAATTACAGTCCACTAAAACTCAATTGTGACCAGTCATGATAACGTTAACTTTTTGAATTGAAAGCCACTCAAACATTGTCGTAAACGGCATTTGCTTTGAGCTCAATATAAGTTGCGAGATGTTGCTCAAAAATGAAACTTTAAATTAAATTAACATTTATAACAACTTTAAATATATTAAAAATTATGATAATAGTTTAAGTATATGCCAGCTTGTGATTAATGCGCAGAATTTTGTTTGTTTTGTATTTTGTAATATTTTTCGTTTTTTTTTTATATCTTTTTGACACAAAGATGCACAGAATGTAAAATTTTGCATGAACTAGGTGATGTGAAAATATGCTGCACGTGAAATTAAACTTCAGCACAACTAACGTGAACTTTAACGTGAGCATGAGAACATAAATTTTAAATATATATACCATATAATGACATGAGAACTCCAAAGAATAAAAAACCTACAAAAGTTTGGATTTCGGTAACAATTGGAATTAAATTGAACTGCATTAAATTGAATGGAAATAATATAAAAGATTTTGTAATTATTCTTTCATGATTCTCGTGAGAAGTAAAACTTATCTTTTGTATTGCAACTTCTAAACGTAAGACAGACAAAACAAGTAAGAAGGCTCTAGTCGAGAAATCCCGACTAGACTATACCCTTAACCCTATAATTTACGCATACAGTCAGTGCTTGCAAGTATGTGTGAGTGTCTGTATGTATACGCGTATAGGGCATACCTTCTTAATTTCAATACTCCATATCTCCAGTGTTTCTCAACCGATTTCAATAAAATTTTCACAGATTGTCTTTATTTAGTCTAATCTTTCAAACTGCATCAAAAAGTTTTCTAAATTAAAGATTTTGTTGTTATCGATTACATGTGTATATCGGAAACGCGTTCATACATAAAGACGGCCGGACAGACCGACATAGCTATATCGACTCGGCTGTGTATGCTGATCAAGAATATATATACTCTATGGGGTCGGAGATGCCTTCTTCTGCCTGTTACATACTTTTGCATAAAACAATAATTCCCTTTTAATCCAATTTTAATGGGTTCAGGGTATAGAAAGACAAATCAAATATTGCTAAACTTATGCATTTGCATACTCTCTCGTTTCGAACTGATACGTATCATATAGCTTTCACTAATAAATTTCGCTAATGAGACAACGCCTTGTGTTTTTAACCAGACGGGACATTTGTATTGCCCGAAACAGTTTTGTGTCCTTAATATGCAAAACAAACAAAAGCGTACTAATGACATTTTAAATATAACATTGAATTAATTCAGTCAATCTGAAAAATACGGAATTTATTAAAAATCTATCAATATTAAATATTCAAAAACTATTAGTTGTCATAAACGAAAAAAAAGAAACACCCCCCACAAAAAAAGGCAATAATTTGAATAAAATGCAAAAAGATGTTATTAAGTATTGTGACCATGGAAGGCGTTAATAGCTATGGTATAATAGAAATTGTATATTTCCAAGGCGTTCCGCAAGATCCGCACATTTATGCAGTCTCACTTCTGATGTCCTCAATCGATTGACATACGATATGATAGCTAAACATTATATAGATTTGCCAGTGTTTAAGTGCCCATGAACAAGCATAAAAGTGTTGGCGGATGTGCTTAATGACGAAATTGCGTATGATAATCCTTATAATTAAAGACCACCACCAAAGCGTGTTATGTAACCAGTGACAGCTGTAAAATGTAGACCAACAACAGCCACACAAGCCGGAATCAAAGGAAGTGAGTGTGCGTGTGTGTGTGTGTTGTGTGTGTGAGGTGTGCAAAATATATGTGATTTGTTGTGTCTGGCGAAAAACGAAAATGAAAGACTTAAGCGACAAACTTGGCATGCGAGCTGCCACCGCAGCCGAAACTAAAAGGCGTAAAAATACGTAAAGCATTAATCGTTTCTTCGCTTTTTTTTCGTTTGTTTCGCTGTTGTTGGCTTAGAAGCTGCACAGCCTGGCACCCAAAGCGGAAGTACACGACGCGCCAAGCGGCAAAATTTAGACCACTATAAACACTTGGCGAGCAGACAACAAACAACAACAGCGACGACGACGACAACAACAACTGAAGCAGCTGAGAAACAACTGAAGCAGCAGTTAGGAGCAGAAAACAAAAAAAAAAAAAAAAAACAAACAAAGCAAAACCCAGACAGAAAGAAAGAAAACAATATGAATTATTTAATGAAATAAAAAATGAAAGTGTTTTTCTGTCAGTCAAAACGAATGATGATGCTGCTTGTGGTGGTGCTGCTGGGCCGGACGACAGCTGAATCAGCTAACTCAACGTGACATGAATTGGGCACAGATACACACACACAGACACACACAGAGAGAGATGCAGAGACAGGCTCTGTATGTACATAGGCTCGAGCACATACAGGTAGTGCGATGAGAAAGCGAACTTCAAGTCCAAGTTGAGATATGGAAGTAGAGTTTTTTGACGGCAACGTGCCAACAACTAGCAACTATTTCCCTTAACCCGATCCCCAACAAGTGTGGGTTGGTGAAGACGCCTCAATCGCAATCCCAATCTCGGACACTCCGAAGAGTCACAACCCAAAACACAAAATTTCAATCTCATATGCATAATAAACCAAAGAAGATGACGTTGCAGCTGCTGTCTTGCAGACTTGGCTATCGTCAATTTATAAGATCATCGCCTCGAAAAACGACAACAACAACAACAACAACATTCAATTCGGACAGTGGCTTTGGACTCGAGCCAGAAATGTAAAAGTTGTTCAACCAGTCAAAGAATGTCATTGAACATTTTGTTCGAAACAATTTTCATCAAATGCAAATTTGCGTTTGTATTTTTACAGTGAACTGTTTACGACATGACCAGATAGAAGGTAACTGAAATGTGTCAACATTTAGACTGATTTAAAGACTACCCATTGCATTGTTATTACAATTAGATGCAAACTGCTTGCGATGTGATTTGTAACTATATTAAAAAAGAAGAGCAATTATGTATATTATTATTTAGTTATGAACAAAATATAGCTCATGTATATCAACAATTATTTATACATAAAGTATTTGTTTCTTTGGTCTTCAGGGACTTTCTGTCATTTTTATTATAATCTGAACCCATTAAAATTGGATTAAAAGAGAATTATGGACTTGAGCAAAAGTATTTAACAGGCAGAAGAAAGCATCTCCGACCCCATAAAGAATATATAATCTTGATCAACATCAACAGCCGAGTCGATATGGCCATATCCGTCTGCCCGTCCGTCCGTCCGTACGTCTGTCCATCCGTCTGTATGTATGAACGCATTGATCTTAGAGACTATCAGAGCTGGAGACTCCAGATTTGAACATAAGCTCGCCTAATCCCTAGGCATTACAAGTTTGTTTCAAATTTTCGATAAATTTCCCCGTTTCCGATATACACATGTGATCGATAACAACAAAATCTTGAACTTGAACTTTTGGACGAAATACTAACAAGCTGTGAAATTTTTATTGAAATCGGTTGAAAATAACCGGAGATATAGAACATTGAAACTAAGGTAAAGTATGGGGTTCAGGGCGTCGTCTAGTTAGGATTTTTGTACTAGAGCCTTCTTACTTGTTTTAAGTCTGATTCTTTATTCTGATTCTCAGAAATTGTTGACCAAACCATCATTCAAATTAAATTTGTTCTTTACATTATTTTTTTGTACTTTTTTTTTTTAGTTTAAAAAAAACGATTAAAGAATAGGAATTTGAATGCTAAAAAGTTTTGGGTAATCGAATATTTGATCAAACGCACACAAACACAGACACACATACTGATGCATGGTGTAAGTAATTAACACCTGTCTCCAAGTCTCCCTAAGTATCTCTTTCTCTCTGCAGTTATTACCTCAGGCATTGGGCAAGCTAGTCGCCTGTGCAATTTTGCATAAGTGTCCGTAGCAAATCGCTAAGTCAATTGAAATGCAATTGAACGCAATGTTGCACCAACATATTATGCAAAAAAAAAAACCAACAAGAAACCGAATGACGAAAATAGGAAACTTACAACAAACACAGTTAACCAGTTGACCAGCGTTGCAAGCATTGTTTCACATGGTGACAATAATTACAACAACAAAGATAGACACTGGCACTAGTAATAAAAGTAGCAAGCGGTCGGCGGCGGGTGGAATTTTCGACATGTGGTAACAAAAGACTTAGGTAACGAACTTGCCTTTTTAGTAAAGCGTGTTGCTGCCCGCCCCGCTTAAATTAAATAATTAAGCATAAGCTTTAATTAGTTAAAGTTACTGCAAGTATCTATATATATATATATATAACGCTGACACGCTAAACGATGTGCAAGGTCGTTGCATAAAATACATAAAAATCATCTAAATAAAAGGCTGAAACAAAAAAAACCTCAAACATGCATACATTAAAAAACTAATATATATATATATATATATATGAACTGAAAACCACAAGCTGAAGAGTGAGAGTGAGCGTCGGACTACAGCCGGAACCGGCCACAAAACCAATGCTGACTGACCTCTCTGCCCCACGTCAGCTGCTGCTGCTGATGTTGTTTTTGTATCTGAGATCTTTGACTGTGTATCTGTTTTATGGCATATGACGCATTGAACTGAACTCGAAACGATTATATAAGTTGTGTAGTCGCTATGCTAAAGACGCGGGTCAGACTAATTAAAATACCAGCAAAACCAAAAAGACAGGTGCGTGTGTGGGGGGATGCGGAAAATGAAGAGTCACAAATAAGACTTAAGCAAATCGACGCATTCGGATTCATTAATAATGCCAATATGCAAAGAAGCTGCCCCAGAAGCTGCAAACACTTGAGTAACTTTTAATTAAGATGTGGGCAACTCTTACGATGATGATGAGCAAATGCGCAAACACAAAACCTGCTGTTGTAATTGCAGGCTACAAATTCTTTGTGGTCAGAAAAAAAATCACATTCCAATTTTATGTATTTACAACTCTTCCATGTGGTTTTTGGTGTGTGTGTTTTCGTGTTTCATGTTTCGCCATTCACTCGATTGGCTAGAAAAACCTGTAATCTTGGCTGTAACCAACTCGTCTTCAGTTTTGCGGCTGCCAAAGTTTCCTTTTCCTTTCGGCAGACGATTTTATTTATTTATTTTGTGTTCATTTTTTTTTTGGTCAATCATGTCCAGCGGCGCATCTTTCGTTGGCCAAAAATAATTGCGTCTGCAAGTGAAAGGCATTCCAGGCTACCTGGCCAACTGGCTACCAACATGGCTACCAACTAGGAGCTGTCTTATAATTATATATATATTGCAACCAAACTAGGAGATGTTTTGTTATCGAATACGAAATACTTTATCAATCCCTTCTTCAGTTGAACTTGTCAATATCCAACTTTCAGTTCCAAAAACATAAATCTGAAGAAAATAAAAATTATAAATAAAACCAATCAACTTTCTACACTCCAAATTCATATACAAATTGTTGGTTTGCATGCGTGCAGCATATTAAAAAAATGACGCTGCCCATTCGTTAAAGAGACACTAACACACACACACACACACACTGTAACAGGTGCTCAAGTGCTTTTGTGTGAGTTCGTGGACAGCCCTGGGGCCCAAGTGCTGAGTGTTGTCTGACGGAAAGCAGGCCATTTGTGTTTTGTGCCATTATGTGTAATAACAATAACTTGGTCAATTCTACTGTTAGTTTTCAGGCAATGACAAACAACTTATTGATGTCTATTTTGTCTGGCCAACACTTGCAATTAGCCATGAAACGCATTTGGGCCATATGTCTTGACAACAAATGTTAAACATTTGACTGGGTCGAACGTCTGCCAAACGAAATTGCAAAAAAAAAAAACACAAATAAAGCTTACAAATCTTTTGTAAAGGTTACAAAAAATCAAAAACGTTGCCATGAACCAAATAGCCATTAATGATGCCTATTGATTTTTTGGCATTAAAGTCAACGGCCAATTGGCTGCTGATTCTGCTGAAAATCTGAAAAGCGAAAGGAGGGCACGTTTGCGATTTACTCGTGTTGCATGTTTGTGATTTTGATTATTGCTGTAGTTGCAGTTGCACTTCTTCATTGAAGATGCAGTCTCTACAGTCGATTGACAGCAGCTGCATATAGACAATTCTATGGCAGGTGGCTGCACTTGGTCATTACTTGGTCGTAAGTGGCTTGGCCAGGCTGACAATGCAAATTGTCGATGCTCGAGATTACACAAGATCGTTTCAACTGATTGCACACACAGAGACAACTAACTGTAAGTATGACTAGTCTGAGTCTGGGTGTAATGACAAGCCAGGTACTAACTAGGGGCTGTTGCATGCAACAATAATACAGTGTGAGACAAGCCCCAATGGGTAGACAATTAAAGACGACGTAGCCGTAACAAGTGGCAAGTTGAAGACTGCGGCACTGCGACTCCTGTGCACTTCACACTGTGAGACAGTGGCAGCTGGAAGACTGTTTACACCTCAGTTGTTGCATGGTTGTAGTTGTTGTGCGTCACATTAGTGACATAATTAATCAATGTCAATGAAAGAGAATACGGACAACCAGCTGGCAAATGTTGCAGTTGAGCGGGTCAAGCAGCTGACCCAAAACAAAACAGCTTATATAAGTTAAGTTACTTACCAGCAATGGCAAACGTTGCAAGCGCATCTTGCAGGACAACTTTTAAATGTTGTTAATCCGCTTATGCAGCAGCTGGTCTTAGCTGCAGTACAAACAAAATTCACAACACTACACACTACACACCGTTAATACTTGTGTTTAAAATAATTTCTTTATTTTCGTTATCCTTCCACTTGTCGCGCGACACGGCACAACACAACAAAACCCGCGACACGGAGTTCAACTTGGAGCGAGAGAGTGAAACGCGTCCAAAGCGAAACGCGGCCGTATTATAACTGAAACTTGATGCAAAACGCAGCAGCACAAGCAGCAAGCAACAGTTGCCAAGTCTCGAACTCTGCCTGACTTGCCCACTCAGCGCAAAGCAGCAAGAGAAAGAGAGTGAAGAAGATACCAAGCTCAAGCTTAAGCTCACCACGTGGTGAGTAACTGCTGCATGAGTTTGCATTCAATTTTGCCGCTTGAGCATTCTCAACCGAATCATGCTGAAAGTGAATCTGAATACACGGACACACGCACTCACACATACTTATGCTCATTTGGCTATAAAACCTAAACGTACTTAATCATGATTACAATAACGCTTATGCGCATATAGCAAATGCTTAGAGAGTCGCTCAAGATCCGCCTGGAGCCAACAATACAATAAAAAAAATGCCGGTAATAGCAAAAAATTAAAACAAATTTGGAATATTAAAGAAAAGCAACATGATTGTGTACATAAAAAAACATACTGAATCAAGCGCACACACAGCTTATAGAAACTCCCCGAACAACAAACGCAAATAAAAAGTGCGCGCCAAAAAAGAGACCAAAGATCACAATGGAGCACATAATGAGCAGTTATCGAAAGGCAATTTGTTACATTGTCGGTCATAAGAAATCATCAACATTTTGGCTTTTCACAGTAAGCAAATAAGCAGCACAATAGCAAAAAAAAAAAACAATACAAGGGTTAATCGTAATGGTAGTTGGTAAAAAGCATTGAGGTTAATATTGAAAATTTGATGAAGGCATGTGTTGTGAAGGTACAAATTATGAGGTTTGTGTGCCAAAACTATCAATAACAAGCTGAGAAATGTACGCAATTAACATTATAATTAGGTAAGTAATTAAGTAACAAGCTAATGGACAATTAACTCCCATTAATATTGTCCTATTTTCTGTGTATTTCTTGATTACACATTATTTTTGTTTTATTTTCCTGTTATTGATTGATCGTTTTTCCCAATAGACAGATAACTTGATTTCAGTTTTCAATAAAATATATATCTCTGACATCCATTTTAGTGCGGAAATGTATGTACATATATAATTGATATTCGTAACCTATTTCCGCCGTTGCTTTCCTTATACAGTAAATAATAATTATCAATTTCTTTATATCTCTCATCAATGGTCACCTGCTAACCTCAACTAACAATAATAAACGATGGATGAAATTATGGTCACAGATTAAGGAAGAGCATTTGCCACTTAACTGTATAACAACTTTTAATGATTTTTTTAATGGTGTTTCTTATATATAACTTATGAATTTTGGTGCTTTAAGTTATTAAACAATATTATTGGCTCGTATAATACTCTACAAATACCCAACTGGTGTATCAGCATAGCTTGAGAGAAATTCCTTAAAAGGAATATTTGTGTAGCTTGAGATTAATTCCTTAAAAGGAAAATTTGGAAAACGTGTTAAAATTTAACCTTAAAGCATTTGGCAACACCATAATTCAGTATTTTAAGTATTTATTACTAAGCCGAATATAGTTGTTGTGTAAACGTTGTAGGCAGACAAGTGAAGCTTATTGCATTCATTTATTAGATATACACATATCAAGCATACGCAGCGTGCGACAATTGTCAATATTAGCGATGCATTCAAAAGCTGAGCAGACAAGCACTGATTGTCTGATTGTCCGTTTGTCTGTTTCTGGGACTGTCTGTCTGGATGGCTGGGTAGATGGGTGACTGACTGCCTCTCAGTGACCGTGGCCAGGTAATTTTTTGCCAAGCCGCCAAAAATCAATGACCGACCGGTTTTGCATAGGCATTCAGTGTCGTCGGCGTTGCTGTTGTCTTTTGCTTGCCGCCGTCGATGTCGATGTAACGTAACAACTTTCGCTGAAACGTCATTCACAACAACAACAACAAACTCGAAATGGCAAAAGGCAGCAGATAAAGCAAACGATAGCATCACCAAAGCCAATACCAATAACGAAGCAGAAGAAATTTCAGTTTTCAGTGTCGCCTTCGCCTTCGCAATCATCGCTGTTGTCGTTGTTTTGCCTCGTTTGGCTATTAACGCAAGTCTAGACCAGTTTTGTCAGCAACCGTAGCAGGAGCAATAGCTCCAATTGCAGCAGCAATGCCCAGCTGCGGCTACCTCTACAGCACTAGCTCCAGCTTCAGCTCGATCTCCATATTAAGCTTGAACACGACACCGAAGAGCTTGGCAAGAAGTAATCGAGCAGCATCTTATAGGCGAATATAAAATTCGGAAGACTTTCGAGTGGAAGAGACTCATTTGAATAATTGAAAACCACTTGCACTGCAATTAAGAGCATAAAATAAAATGTTTTATTTCTACACGTTTTAAAATCATTCAATCGACTGCACTTGCTTAAATTGCCGGAAAATTTCGCTCTATACACACACACACTTACAGAGCATCCATCTCCATCTTCCAACTTCAACTTTTGGAATTGTTTGCTGTCGCTGCTTCACATGACTTTGCAACAGAGACACGCTACACACACAAACACACACTTATTTCAGACCGGAAATTGTTAAAATCACAAAAAAATATGCCATGTGAGCTAGCGAGCTGCGCAGTGAAAATAAAAACCCAAATCCCCAATTGGAACACCCTCACGCCCATTATCATGCAGACACAAATGTACAACATTCTGAGATCATACAAGCATATACATACATATTTACATAGCTAAAGTAACTTTCAACATCACGCAAATATCCGCATATCTTAGGTATAATCAGTATAAGGTCTGCATAGATACAAACGATTTTCCATACACATAAAAATACACAAAACTTTCATGAGAATTAGAGATTAAAACTTTGGTGCTTGGCAGATTTATCCAATTATAAACCATTTGAAATACAAACCAAAGGCGTTTTAGTCATTAAAATTTTTGCATTGTACAGTCCACGACTGTTAAGTCAGGATTTAATAATCTATATTTGTTCATTTGTCTTAAAGTTCTTATTTTAATTTTCAACTTTAATGACTTTAGTGCATAACTTTCTTCATGACAGATGAAACAAGTAAGAAGGCTCTAGTCGAGAAATCCCGACTAGACTATACCCTTAACCCTATAATTTACGCACACAGTGAGTGCTTGCAAGTATGTGTGAGTGTGTGTATGTATACGCGTATAGTGCATACCTTCTTAATTTCAATACTCCATATCTCAAGTGTTTCTCAACCGATTTCAATAAAATTTTCACATTTTGTCATTATTTTCCAAGTTTTCCAAATTGAAGATTTTGTTGTTATCGATTACATGTGTATATCGGAAACGGGAAGAGTTATCGAAAATTTAAAACAAACTTGTACTGCCTAGGGATTAGGCGAGGTTATGTACCAAATCTGGAGTCTCTAGCTCTTATAGTCTCTGAGATCGACGCGTTCATACATACGGACGGACGGACGGACGGACGGACAGACGGACATGGCTATATCGACTCGGCTGTTGATGCTGATCAAGAATATATATACTTTATGGGGTCGGAGATGCTTCCTTCTCCCTGTTACATACTTTTGCACAAAACCATTATACCCTTTTTACCCATTTTCAATGGGTTAAGGGTATAAAAAGAAGGCACAAGTCAAGTCAACGCGTGTACAAAAAAATATATCTACGTCACTTCGCGCTGGAGTACCTTTTCAGATTTAGATAATCACATCTCGTTTTTAATAAACACATGCTATCGACAACAACATAGTCTTCCACCCGCGAGGAAAATGGTTTCTATATCTACAGAATAAACTATCTTTATCTTCTAACTTCAGTCTATCGCATCGTATAACAATTACTTCTCCGCCAGCTGTTTGACTGTGTTGTCACTCGTCTTTCTCTAAGGAAGCCCCATATATATTATTGATCAGCATCAACAGTTCAGATCTCAGAGACTACAAGAGCCAGAATTGGAACATAAGCTCGTTCAAGACCTAGGCAGAACAAGTTTGCTTCAAACTGTATACAATTGAAAACAATTACATTTTGAATTTTGACGAAATAAAGAAAATCTGTATAAATTTTATTGAAATTGGTTGAGAAACACCGGAGATACGAAAGATTGAAGTTTAGTCATAACGAATTGGTGTAGTAGTGCAGGCATGGCAGTACGTGTAAGGTCTAGAGATCAGGATGTTAATTTTTGTTATATGTTTTTAATTTCGCTCTCGTTTTTAGTTGTATAATTATTATTATTATATGAATTATATGAATTAATGAATATATGGTAAAATTGTTCTCAGTGCATCAAACAGTGTCTAAATTCGATTAATTGGTTAAACAAGCGCAAGCTTTGGTTGCCCTTAAATGACATGCTTTAAGCATGCTAGAAATTTGTTTATACATGCGTAATTGTGCATTTAGCTAGTAAACGTGGCACAAAACATGCAAACTGCGTGATGGAAACAAAGAAAACCCCGCCACCCATAATGTCAGCAGGAATATGATACCATTGCTATATATGGATCAAATGTGTGGTGTGTTTTTCAAGAGATTCTACCTCAGCTGGAGCTTCCTACAGTTTTGTTTACCAGGGGAAGCAGCATTGAAGATTGGAGCTTTAGCAGTGATTCCCTTTTGCTGTGCTGTGATTCCAAGGCGGAACAGGAGCAGAATTCGCGAAACTTGTTAAAACTTCAGCAGGCACGACGTTTGATCTATCTGGAATCTGGAGTGGAGCCAGAAATGCTTTGCAACGTTTACTTTGATCGGGAACAACACAATGTGGCTATGGTTAACGAAGAAGGAATCGTTTACAGCTGTCGCCTTTTCCAAAAGCCTAATCACGTTCAACTGGATATTTGCTCTTACTCCGGTTTGATTTATGTTCAGCAATTTCAGAACATGCAAGGTGCAATAATTAAAAGCGATTTGGATCAATTGCCGCCACGTTCCATGCTTTATCGTAATGCCAAGACAAGTAAAACCGAGATGTATGGATATGTGGCCAATTTGATTAACACCTTTGTGAAACGTGTGAATGGAACACTGCAGTTACCCGACGATTATGTTTTTGGCCATGTTAGCCACTATGGCCACATAGCCACTAAGGCGCAGCAAGGTCAAGTGGATTTGGGTTCTGTGTTGGAGCCCGCGTTAGCTGTGGACAATTTGGACTTCCTTAGTTACCCATATACGACGACTTCATACTGCTTGATGATACCAGTGCCAAAAAAGTTGCCGTATATGTAAATCTATACAATTATTGTAGATTTTCCTGTGCTGTGCATTATTCTGGTTCTATTTGTGATATTTTCACTACTTTTGATCTATAGTAAGCATTTATCCTGGCAACGATTAAGTTTCGTGAATGTCCTGCTCAATGACTGGTGCCTGCGTGGATTGTTGGGACAGTCATTTCCAATGCCCTATAATCCCAGTAGGCATTTGAAGGCGATTTGCTTGATTCTGTTCTTTGCCAGTTTGATGATGACCACAATGTATAATGCTTATTTACAAGCCTTCTTTGCAAGTCCACCATCTGAGGAGATGATTTATATATATGAAGATCTTCGGAAATCGCCCTACACATATGCTATAAGCTTCGAAAAGTTGATGATCTTGCTGCGTAGCAATGGACTCAGTATGGCCAACGCACGTTATGCTTTCATTATGGATAATTATAATGATTATATTCACATGCGGGATACTTTCAATGCCAGCTTCGCTTATCCTGTGTCAGAATTGACATGGCGCACATACGAAGAGCAACAGAAATCCTTTGAAGAGAAGGCTTTTTACTACTCTAATGATGTTTGCTTCAATCGGTTTCTATTGTTGTGTGTCCCTTTGAGGAGATATTTGCCCTATCGCCAGCACTTTGAACAGCACATACTTTATATGATGGCATCTGGATTAATTAATTTCTGGATAGACCGAAGCTTTTATGATATGGTTCTTTTGAACATGACAACTTTTCGAGACTACAGTATTATCAAGAAGTCAGATGAACCAATTCATCTATCTGATCTTTCTTATGTATTTGGGTTTTATATCGTTGCTCATCTAATTGCATGTGTTTGCTTCGCAATTGAATGCTACTGGGGTAGGGGCACGCGAAGAGTGGCGTTTGTAAAATCCCTTTTTAATAATAATTGGTTTGCTTGATCTTTTCTTTAAATAAATATCGGCTAAACATATATGTGCGGTTTTATCGATATTATATGTGCGGTTAGTCGATATATCCATGTCCGTCAGTCCGTCCGTCAGTCCGTCCGTCAGTCCGTCCGTCAGTCCGTCCGTCAGTCCGTCCGTCCGTCAGTCCGTCCGTCAGTCCGTCCGTCAGTCCGTCCGTCAGTCCGTCCGTCAGTCCGTCCGTCAGTCCGCCCGTCTGTCCGTCCGTAGGTCCGTCCATCCGTCAGTCCGTCCGTCTGTCCGTCCATCCGTCTTTACGTCCATCCGTCTGTCCGTCCATCCGTCTGTCCGTCCGTCCGTCCGTCAGACCGTCCGTCCGTCTGTCTGTCAGTCTGACGGTCTGTCCGTCCGTCCTTCAGTCCGTCCGCCCTTCAGTCCGTCCGTCCGTAAGTCTGTCAGTTCGTCGTCGTCGTGTAGCGCCAGTAGCCCGAAATACAGCTGCTACAACTGGGAAGTTTGGATGACACAAACGGTAAAAACATTTTAAAGAAGAATTAGCACTTGCGGCACCTGCACCAGACCCTACCCCATACTGAGGATTGCGATAGTGGCGAGAGGTCACCAGGTTCCATTCCGATAATAAAATAAAATGTTGAACTTTATTTTTTTACCGTCTATATATAGGATGTCTAGTCTAGTCTGATGCGCAAACAAAACTCAATATTGCAAATTATTGTATACTTTATTGTTTACAGTGTACAAATTCCCACTGTCTAAATCAGTGCATTTGGAGAATAGGTGCACGCTAAGACTGGTGCACTTAGCTATGTTAACAAGGCACAAAACATGCACAGTGCATGACACATGCGACATGGTGCACACAATTCTTACGATTAAAACCGCACCACACATAATGTCCACTTTACAGTTGCGTGAAAGCTGCCGGACTGGAAGCCAACCATGAAGTTACTTATCTCCATTATCCTGCTAAGTTGTCTGTGCCAACTACAGCACTGTGTCCATTTGGGAGAATCTACTGATGAGCCCAACTTGGAGCTGCAGCAAAATGTGTTAAAGATATTAAAGATAATTCATCGGGAGCAGGAATATGATACCATTGCTATATATGGATCAAATGTGTGGTGTGTTTTTCAAGAGATTCTACCTCAGCTGGAGCTTCCCACAGTTTTGTTTACCAGGGGAAGCAGCATTGAAGATTGGAGCTTTAGCAGTGATTCCCTTTTGCTGTGCTGTGATTCCAAGGCGGAACAGGAGCAGAATTCGCGAAACTTGTTAAAACTTCAGCAGGCACGACGTTTGATCTATCTGGAATCTGGAGTGGAGCCAGAAATGCTTTGCAACGTTTACTTTGAACGGGAACAACACAATGTGGCTATGGTTAACGAAGAAGGAATCGTTTACAGCTGTCGCCTTTTCCAAAAGCCTAATCACGTTCAACTGGATATTTACTCTTTCTCTTACTCCGGTTTGATTTATGTTCAGCAATTTCAGAACATTGAAGGTGCAATAATTAAAATCGATACGGATCAGATGCCGCCACGTTCCATGCTTTATCGTAATGCCAAGACAGGTAAAACCGAGATGTATGGATATGTGGCCAATTTGATTAACACATTTGTGAAACGTGTGAATGGAACACTGCAGTTACCCGACGATTATGTTTTTGGCCATGTTAGCCACTATGGCCACATAGCCACTAAGGCGCAGCAAGGTCAAGTGGATTTGGGTTCTGTGTTGGAGCCCGCGTTAGCTGTGGACAATTTGGACTTCCTTAGTTACCCATATACGACGACTTCATACTGCTTGATGATACCAGTGCCAAAAAAGTTGCCGTATATGCAAATCTATACAATTATTGTAGATTTTCCTGTGCTGTGCATTATTCTGGTTCTATTTGTGATATTTTCACTACTTTTGATCTATAGTAAGCATTTATCCTGGCAACGATTAAGTTTCGTGAATGTCCTGCTCAATGACTGGTGCCTGCGTGGATTGTTGGGACAGTCATTTCCAATGCCCTATAATCCCAGTAGGCATTTGAAGGCGATTTGCTTGATTCTGTTCTTTGCCAGTTTGATGATGACCACAATGTATAATGCTTATTTACAAGCCTTCTTTGCAAGTCCACCATCTGAGGAGATGATTTATAGCTATGAAGATCTTCAACATTCGCCCTACACATATGTTATAGACTTCAATGAGGTGATGGTATTACTACGTACCAAAGGACTCAGTATGGCCAATGCACGTTATGCTTTCATTATGGATAATTATAATGATTATATTCACATGCGAGATACTTTCAATGCCAGCTTTGCTTATCCTGTGACAGAATTGAGATGGCGCACCTTCAAAGAGCAACAGAAATCCTTTGAAGAGAAGGCTTTTTACTACTCTAATGATGTCTGCTTCAATCGGTTTCTATTGTTGTGTGTTCCTTTGAGGAGACATTTGCCCTATCGCCAGCACTTTGAACAGCACATACTTTATATGAAGGCATCTGGGTTAATTGATTTCTGGATAGAACGAAGCTTTTATGATATGGTCCTTTTGAACATGACAACTTTTCGTGACTACAGTAATCCCCAAGAGTCGGATGATTCAATCATCTTAAGTGATCTTTTTTATGTATTTGTTTTTTATATCGTTGCTCATCTAATTGCATGTGTTTGCTTCGCCATTGAATGCTACTGGGGTAGGGGCACGCGAAGAGTGGCGTTTGTAAAATCTTTGTAAAATCCCTTCTTAATAATAATTTTGTTGCTTGATCTTTTCTTTAAATAAATATCGGCTAAACATATTTGTGCGGTTTTATCTAATTTTATACCCTTAACCCATTAAAAATGGGTCAAACGGGAATTATGGAATTGTGCAAAAGTTCGTAACAGGCAGAAGGAAGATTCTCCGTTCCCATAAAGTATACATATTTTTGAGCAGCATCAATAGCGGAGTCGATATATCAATGTCCGTCAGTCCGTCCGTCAGTCCGTCCGTCAGTCCGTCCGTAAGTCTGTCAGTTCTCCGTCAGTTCGTCCGTCTGTCCATCCGTACATCAGTCCGTCCGCCAGTCCATCAGTCTGTCCATCCGTCCGTCCGTCTCTCCATCCGTCCGTTCGTATGTATGAACAATAAAATGTTAAATCCCGGCCAATGCAACCGACCCTTAACGCTGTCCTGCGTCGAAGCGTGTAGCGCCAGAAGCCCGAAATACAGCTGCTACAACTGGGAGGTTTGGATGACTCAAACTGTAAAATCGTAACAGTTTAAAGAAGAATTGGCACTTGCGGCACCTGCACCAGACCCTACCCCACACTGAGGATTGCGATAGTGGCGAGAGGTCGCCAGGTTCCATTCCGATAATAAAATAAAATGTTGAACTCTATTTTTTTACCGTCTATATATAGGATGTCTAGTCTAGTCTGATGCGCAAACAAAACTCAATATTGCAAATTATTGTATACTTTATTGTTTACAGTGTACAAATTCCCACTGTCTAAATCAGTGCATTTGGAGAATAGGTGCACGCTAAGATTGGTGCACTTAGTTATGTTAACAAGGCACAAAACATGCACAGTGCATGACACATGCGACACGGTGAACTCGGTGAAAACCGCACCACACATAATGTCCACTTCACAGTTGCGTGAAAGCTGCCGGACTGCAAGCCAACCATGAAGTTACTTATCTCCATTATCCTCCTAAGTTGTCTGTGCCAACTACAGCACTGTGTCCATTTGGGAGAATCTACTGATGAGCCCAACTTGGAGCTGCAGCAAAATGTGTTAAAGATATTAAAGATAATTCATCGGGAGCAGGAATATGATACCATTGCTATATATGGATCAAATGTGTGGTGTGTTTTTCAAGAGATTCTACCTCAGCTGGAGCTTCCTACAGTTTTGTTTACCAGGGGAAGCAGCATTGAAGATTGGAGCTTTAGCAGTGATTCCCTTTTGCTGTGCTGTGATTCCAAGGCGGAACAGGAGCAGAATTCGCGAAACTTGTTAAAACTTCAGCAGGCACGACGTTTGATCTATCTGGAATCTGGAGTGGAGCCAGAAATGCTTTGCAACGTTTACTTTGATCGGGAACAACACAATGTGGCTATGGTTAACGAAGAAGGAATCGTTTACAGCTGTCGCCTTTTCCAAAAGCCTAATCACGTTCAACTGGATATTTGCTCTTACTCCGGTTTGATTTATGTTCAGCAATTTCAGAACATGCAAGGTGCAATAATTAAAAGCGATTTGGATCAATTGCCGCCACGTTCCATGCTTTATCGTAATGCCAAGACAGGTAAAACCGAGATGTATGGATATGTGGCCAATTTGATTAACACCTTTGTGAAACGTGTGAATGGTACACTGCAGTTACCCGACGATTTCGTTTTTGGCCGGATTACCAATTTTAACGACATTTACAACATGGCTTATGAAGGTCAACTGGATATAGCAACTTCATTGAAAATCTTGCTAGAATTGGAAGAAAACACTTTAGATTATGTTAGTTACCCATTTACGACGTCTTCATACTGCTTGATGATGCCAGTGCCAAAAAACGTGCCTTATATGCAAATCTATACAATTATTGTGAATATTTCTGTGCTATGCATTATTCTAGTTCTATTTGTGATATTATCGCTACTTTTGATCTATAGTAAACAGTTATCATGGCAACGATTAAGTTTCGTGAATGTCCTGTTCAATGACTGGTGCCTGCGTGGATTGTTGGGACAGTCATTTCCAATGCCCTATAATCCCAGTGGGCATTTGAAGGCGATTTGCTTGATTCTGTTCTTTGCCAGTTTGATAATGACTACCATGTATAATGCTTATTTACAAGCCTTCTTTACGAGTCCACCATCAGAAGACATGCTTCGAAGTTTTACAGAAGTTCGGAATTCACCCTACCAATTAGTTGTTGAACGTAATGAATTGTTTTTTTTTCTGCGTGCCGAAAGACTTAGTGCGGCTGATTCACACAGTGCTTTCATTATGAATAAATATAATGATTATATTCACATGCGTGATACTTTCAATGCCAGCTTTGCTTATCCTGTGACAGAATTGATATGGCGCACATACGACGAGCAAGAGAAATCCTTTGAGGAGAAGGCTTTTTACTACTCTAATGATGTATGCTTGTATCGCTTTGTAATGTTGTGTGTCCCGTTGAGGAGAAATTTACCGTATCGTCAGCTCTTCGAACAGCACATTCTTGATATGCAAGCATTTGGATTGATTGATTTCTGGATAGGCCGAAGCTTCTATGATATGGTATTCTTAAATATGTCAACTATGAAGGACTACAGTGTTTCTCAGGAGCCTGAAAAGCCAATCATCTTAAGTGATCTTTCGTATATATTTGGTTTCTATATCCTTGCTCATCTAGTAGCCTGTGTTTGCTTCGTCATCGAATGTTACTGTGGTAAACTGGGGCGACAAGTAGCGCCTATAAGAAATTTGTAAACAAATTTGTATAATACATCATGAAACTTATAATTAATATTTATAATTATGAATAAAAAGCTGTGGGCGTAGTCATGTCTGGCGGAGATATGTCAGGCGATTTTAAGTTAGGCCGTTTTAAGTCAAGCAGATATAAGTCTGGTGGACAAGACAGCCTGAGCTCACCGCGCACACCACTAACAAGAGTGCACGTAAGGTCCATCCCGGCCAATGCAACCGGCCCTTAGCGCTGTTCGGCGCCAGTAGGCAAAAACACAGCTGACACAACTCAATGAGCTGGGAGGTTTGGATGACTCAAACGGGAAAACCGTAACAGTTTAAACAAGTATGAAGGCTCTAGTCGAGAAATCCCGACTAAATGATAGCCTGAACCGTATACTTTACGTATACAGTCACTGCTTGCAAGTATGTGTGTGTGTGTGCATGTATACGCGTATAATGCATACTTTCTTAACTTCAATGTTCCATATCTCCGGTGATTCTCAACCGATTTCAATAAAATTTTCACAGATTATCATTATTTTGTCTTATGTTTCAAACTGCATCTCAAAGATTTCTGAATTCAAGATATTGTTGTTATCGATCACTTGTGTATATCGGAAACGGAAAGAGTTTTCGAAAATTTGAAACAAACTTGTACTGCCTAGGGATTAGGCGAGCTTATGTACTGGAGTCTCTAGCTGTTATGGTCTCTGAGATCGACGCGTTCTTACATACGGACGGACGGACGGACAGACGGACATGGCTATATCGACTCGGCTGTTGATGCTGATCAAGAATATATATACTTTATGGGGTCGGAGATGCTTCCTTCTGCCTGTTATATACTTTTGCACAAAACCATTCTACCCTTTTTACCCATTTTCAATGGGTTCAGGGTATAAAAAGAAGTGGTACTTTCGACCCTACCCCACGCTGTGGTTTTGCGATAGTGGCGAGAGGTCACCAGGTTCCATTCCGATTCGGAAACATCCCTGTCAGAGTTCTGAAAAGAAGAGTGTTGATTCAAGGAAAACCACCACCCCAACGCCAGCACCGAGATTAGCCGACATGGCATTTACACCTGAAGTATGTGCAATAGGGGGGTGGAAGTTTGGTCTTTAATTTAGAGCGGAATAGACCCGCAGACATTTTATCCGATAGTCAAGCAGCAATAATGGCACTCAATAGGACCGAGATTGTACTAAAAGAAGGTCGCGAGGTTCAAACCAAGCTAGACATTCAGGGCCACACAAAAGGCTAGCCCTAAAATGGGTACCGCGTCATGTTGATATAGCAGGGAACGAAAATGCAGATAAGCAAGACAGATTGGGGTGGAGACACCCCTTTTAGGACCCGAGCACGAGGAGCATCCTGCTTGCACATTAAAGCAGAATGCTTAGCCCAAGCAAGGAAAAGGAAAAGAAGTAGTTTTTTATTAACAAGAGACCGATGTTGAGTCCAGCAGTATGTCCCTACCAATTCGTCGGCACGTGACTATCCGATATAAGTGCAAAGCTATTTGAAGTATTTTCTTTATTCCAGTGCCTGCTCTGTTCCCCGGCAGTATGAGTCAGCTCTAAGAAAATTTTACCGAAGTTCCCAAAACAATCTAATATAAGGTGCGTTTTTCCGCATATCAATGGAATATTCGTTCCTTTCAATACCTATTTTAAATGTTGTTTCTGAGGAATCGTCTATTTATGTCAATGATATCAAACATGAACAACTTTTATCTAAAAACAAAAAGAAGTAGTCGACAAATCCCGACATATACTTTACACGTATAGTCAATGCTTGCAAGTACTTGCATACTTAGATTAAATTCAATGTTCCATATATGCGATGTTTCTCATCCGATTTCAATAAAATTTCACAGATTTTCATTATTTCGTCTGATATTTCAAACGCCATCTCAAAGTTTTTCAAATTCAACATTTTTTTGTTATTGATCGCACATGTATATCGGAAACGAGGAAAGTTATCGAACATTTGATACAAACTTGTACTGCCTAGGGATTAAACGAGACTATGTTTCAAATCTGGATTCTCTAGCTCCTATAGTCTCTGAGATCCACGCGTTGTATGTATATTCAGACGGATGGACAGACGTACGGACGGACAGACGGACATGGCTATATCGACTCGACTATTGATGCTGATCAAGAATACATATACTTTATGAAGTCGGAAAAGCTTCCTTCTGCCTGTTACATACTTTTGCACAAAACCAATGGGTTCGGGGTATAAAATAGTGAACTGGTAAGTGTGATCCCAAGAGAGCGTTGTTTAGTCCGATGTTCATGATAAATTTTTCACAGTGTTCAAATGCTAAATGAGTTTAATTGTAAAACAAGAAGTGCATGCTACAAATGTGTTCAAAAACAAAACATGCACTGCGAAGGACACATGCGACACGGGGCACACAATTCTCACAATGAAAACCGCAACACACATAATGTCCACTTTACAGTTGCGTGAAAGCTGCCGGACTGCAAGCCAACCATGAAGTTACTTATCTCCATTATCCTGCTAAGTTGTCTGTGCCAACTACAGCACTGTGTCCATTTGGGAGAATATACTGATGAGCCCAACTTGGAGCTGCAGCAAAATGTGTTAAAGATATTGAAGATAATTCATCGGGAGCAGGAATATGATACCATTGCTATATATGGATCAAATGTGTGGTGTGTGTTTCAAGAGATTCTACCTCAGCTGGAGCTTCCCACAGTTTTGTTTACTAGGGGAAGCAGCATTGAAGATTGGAGCTTTAGCAGTGATTCCCTTTTGCTGTGCTGTAATTCCAAGGCGGAACAGGAGCAGAATTCGCGAAACTTGTTAAAACTTCAGCAGGCACGACGTTTGATCTATCTGGAATCTGGAGTGGAGCCAGAAATGCTTTGCAACGTTTACTTTGATCGGGAACAACACAATGTGGCTATGGTTAACGAAGAAGGAATCGTTTACAGCTGTCGCCTTTTCCACAAGCCTAATCACGTTCAACTGAATATTTACTCTTTATCTTACTCCGGTTTGATTTATGTTCAGCAATTTCAGAACATGCAAGGTGCAATAATTAAAAGCGATTTGGAACAGTTGCCGCCACGTTCCATGCTTTATCGTAATGCCAAGACAGGTAAAACCGAGATGTATGGATATGTGGCCAACTTGATTAACACCTTTGTGAAGCGTGTGAATGGAACACTGCAGCTACCCGAGGATTATGTTTTTGACCGGCTAGGTCAGCTGAGCGTCATTGTCAATAAGACGCAGCAAGGTCAACTGGATATGGTTTCTGTGTTGGCGCCCTCGGTAATTATGGACAATCTCGACTTCCTTAGTTATCCATATACGACGACTTCATACTGCTTGATGATGCCAGTGCCAAAAAAGTTGCCGTATATGCAAATCTATACAAATATTGTGAAAATTCCTGTGCTGTGCATTATATTTGTATTATTTGTGATATTTTCGCTACTTTTGATCTATAGTAAGAAGTTGTCCTGGCAACGATTAAGTTTCGTGAATGTCCTGTTCAATGACTGGTGCCTGCGTGGATTGTTGGGACAGTCATTTCCAATGCCCTATAATCCCAGTGGGCATTTGAAGGCGATTTGCTTGATTCTGTTCTTTGCCAGTTTGATGATGACCACAATGTATAATGCTTATTTACAAACCTTCTTTGCGAGTCCACCATCCGAAGAGATGATTTATAGCTATGAAGATCTTCGAAATTCGCCCTACACATATGCTGTAGACTTCAATGAGATGATGCTCATGCTACGTACCCAAACACTCACTATGGCCAATGCACGTTATGCTTTCATTATCGAAAATTTTAATGATTTTATTCACATGCGGGATACCTTCAATACCAGCTTCGCTTATCCTGTGACAGAATTGAGATGGCGCACATACAACGAGCAACAGAAATCCTTTAAGGAGAAGGCTTTTTACTACTCTAATGATGTCTGCTTCACTCGCTTTCTAATGTTGTGTGTCCCTTTGAGGAGAAATTTGCCCTATCGCCAGCACTTTGAACAGCACATACTTTATATGAAGGCATTTGGATTAATAAATTTCTGGATAGACCGAAGCTTTTATGATATGGTCCTTTTGAACATGACAACTTTTCGAGACTACAGTATTCCCAAGGAATCAGATGAACCAATTCATCTATCTGATCTTTCCTATATATTTGGGTTTTATATCGTTGCTCATCTAATTGCCTGTGTTTGCTTCGCCATCGAATGCTACTGGGGTAGAGGCACGCGAACTGTGGCGTGTGTAAAATCTTTGTAAAATCCCTTTTTAATAATAATTGTGTTGCTTGATCTTTTCTTTAAATAAATATCGGCTAAACATATTTGTGCGGTTTTATCTAGTTTTATACCTTGAACCCATTGAAAATGTGTTAAAAGGGATTTATGGATTTGTGCAAAACTATGTAAAAGGCAGAAGGTACCATCGCCGACCCCATAAATTAGATATATTTTTGAGCAGTATCAATAGCGGAGTCGATATATCCTTTTGTCCGTCTGTATGTATGAACGCGTCGATCTCAGACTATAAGAGCTAGGGGTTCAAGATTTGGAACATAAGTTCCCAGTACAAATTTGTTTTAAATTTTCGATAACTTTTCCCGTTTCCGAAACATACATGTGATCGATAACAATAAAATCTTGAATATGGAAAACGTGGAAACGGCATTTATGGTTAACGAAGAAGGAATCGTTTACAGCTGTGGCCTCTTCCAAAAGCCTAATCATGTTCAACAGGATATTTACTCTTTCTCGTACTCCGGTTTGATTTATGTTCAAAGTATGCAGGGTGCACACATTCCATGCTTTATCAAAATCCTAAGACAGGTACAACCGAGATGTGTGATGATATAACATTACCGTTCGTGGAAGGAACTCCACAGGACTCTGAGGTATGTGATGATATACCATCGCCCCACACCATCGCCATATTCTGTCCAAGAAGTACGAATCGGTCAATCGTTGCTGGTTTCGCTAAGGAAGAAGAACAAGATCGATAACGACGCATAAAAGGTGTTCTCGAGGAGGACGGAAGGTATATGTGCCTTGATGGTGATCTGCAACGATGAGGCATCCAAGGTTGCGAAAGTCACGAGAGGTCACCAAGTTCCATTCCGCTTCGGAACCATCCCCCTTCAGAGTTCTAAAAAGAAGAGTGTTTGTTTAAGGAATATATCAGCAGACACGATATTCACACCTCCCACGGGCACTATATCGAGAGATAACCTATCAGATTTTCCCGACTTGTCAGAGGATCTGGCAAAAGATGATGACTTAGCGGATTTGATGCTGGAGGGGATGGTAAGGAGTTGCCGATGTCCTCGCAGGAGCTAGACGAGGAGCTGGAAGAGAAAAGGAAACAAGCAAGAAAGTTAAGTTCCTTAGGGTCACTTTTGACAGCACTTTGATTTGTGATCATGTTTAAAATTCGATAGCAAAATGCTACCTATCGTGGTATAGCCGGGAAATCATGACGCACAGTGCCAAAGATAATAAGGTTGCTTTACGTAATGGTTGTAAGGTCCATGGTCAGTGTGTTGCAATGATTCGCCTATGTAGGAATCATGGAATCATGCGATCGGTTAAAAAACCATGAGCCTCTAGGTAAGCACACCCAGCGTGGACTTTATTTTTAAGCGGAATAGAGACACAGACATCTTATCCGATAGTCAAGCAGCAATAATTCCACTCAGTAGGACCGAAATTGGACCAAAAGAGGTAAGAACCAAGGTAGACATTCGGGGCCACACTATAGGCTAGCCCCAAAATGGGTACCGCGTCAGCAGGGAACGAAAAGCAGATAAGCAAGACAGATTGGGGGTGGAGACACCCCTTATAGGTCCCGAGCACGGGGAGAATCCTCCTTGCACATTGAAGCAGAATGATTACCCTAAGCAAGGAAAAGAAGTAGTTGTTTATTAGTAATAGACCGATGTTAAGTCCAACTCGTCGGATCGTGACTAGCCGAGATAAGTGCGAAGCTATTTTAAGTAATTTGTTAATTCCGGTGTTTGGTCTGTTTCCCGGCATTATGAGTCAGCTTTAATCAAATTTGACCGAAGTTTCTAAAACATTCTAATCGGACTATTCGTTACCTTCAAAAATTATTTTAAATGTTGTCTCTGCGAAATCTTCGGTTGAATTTGCTGATCGTCAATTTTTGAAAACCTAAATTGTAAGTAAAACAGTAAGTAAACAGACGATTACTCATAAATAAAAATTATATATTTAAAAATAAAAATAAGTTTTGAAGGAAACGAAAATTACTGTTAGATGAAAAAAATCTCAGTCCAAAAAAAGTCCTTATGTCACATGAAATAAAATATGTTGAGGTATACCTTCAGGTGAAAAGAATCTTAGTTAAATAAACAAGTAAGAAGGCTCTAGTCGAGAAATCCCGACTAGACTAGACTATACCCTGAACACTTTACGCGTACAGTCACTGCTTGCAAGTATGTGTGTGTACGTGTATAGTGCATACTTTCTTAACTTCAATGCTCAATATCTCCGGTGTTTTTTAACCGGTTTCAATAAAAAAATTCACAAATTGTCTTTATTTCGTCTAAAGTTTCAAACGTCGTTTTCCAAATTCAAGATGTTGTTGTTATCGATCATATGTGTATATCGGAAACGGGAAGAGTTATCGAAAATTAAATACAAACATGAACTGCCTAGGCATTAAGCGATCTTATGTTCCGAATCTGCAGTTTCTCTGAATTCTGCGTTCATACATACGGACGGACCGACGGACAGACGGACGGACGGACGGACAGACGGAAATGGCTATATCGACTCGACTGTTGATGCTGATCAAGAATATATATATACTTTATGGGGTCGGAGATGCTTCCTTCTGCCTGTTACATACTTTTGAACGAAACCATAAAACCCTTTTTTCCAATTTTCAATGGGTTCAGGGTATAACAAGTAAAAAGGCTCTAGTCGAGAAATCCCGACTAGACTATACCCTTAACCCTATAATTTACGCATTCAGTCAGTGCTTGCAAGTATGTGTGTATGTATACGCGTATAGTGCATACGTTCTTAACTTCAATACTCCATATCTCCAGTGATTCTCAACCGATTTTCACAAATGGTCATTATTTTGTCTAATCTTTCAAACTGCATCAAAACATTTTCCAAATTGAAGATTTTGTTGTTATCGATCACATGTGTATATCGGAAACGGTAAGAGTTATCGAAAATTTAAAACAAACTTGTACTGCCTAGGGATTAGGCGAGCTTATGTACCAAATCTGGAGTTTCTAGCTCTTATAGTCTCTGAGATCGACGCGTTCATACATACGGACGGACGGACGGACAGACGGACATGGCTATATCGACTCGGCTGTTGATGCTGATCAAGAATATATATACTTTATGGGGTCGGAGATGCTTCCTTCTGCCTGTTACATACTTTTGCACAAAACCATTATACCCTTTTTACCCATTTTCAATGGGGTAAGGGTATAAAAATGGTGTTCTTTATGTCACATGATATGAAACATGTACAACCTTTATCCATTAAAAATGTATTGTGATTATCGTGCTTAGGTGACCAAAATCCATCATAAAAATTGAACTAGAATGTGTGATCCCAAGAGGGCGTTGCTTGCTCCGATGTTCATGATAAATTTTTCAACTTGTTGAAATGCTAAATGAGTTTAATTGGAAAACAAGAAGTGCATGCTACAAATGTGTTCAAAAACAAAACATGCATAGCGCATGACACATGCCACACAGGGCAAACAATTCTAACGAAGAAAACAGCGCCACACATAATGTCCACTTCACAGTTGCGTGAAAGCTGCCGGACTGGAAGCCAACCATGAAGTTACTTATCTCCATTATCCTCCTAAGTTGTCTGTGCCAACTACAGCACTGTGTCCATTTGGGAGAATATACTGATGAGCCCAACTTGGAGCTGCAGCAAAATGTGTTAAAGATATTAAAGATAATTCATCGGGAGCAGGAATATGATACCATTGCTATATATGGATCAAATGTGTGGTGTGTTTTTCAAGAGATTCTACCTCAGCTGGAGCTTCCTACAGTTTTGTTTACCAGGGGAAGCAGCATTGAAGATTGGAGCTTTAGCAGTGATTCCCTTTTGCTGTGCTGTGATTCCAAGGCGGAACAGGAGCAGAATTCGCGAAACTTGTTAAAACTTCAGCAGGCACGACGTTTGATCTATCTGGAATCTGGAGTGGAGCCAGAAATGCTTTGCAAGGTTTACTTTGATCGGGAACAACACAATGTGGCTATGGTTAACGAAGAAGGAATCGTTTACAGCTGTCGCCTTTTCCAAAAGCCTAATCACGTTCAACTGGATATTTACTCTTACTCCGGTTTGATTTATGTTCAGCAATTTCAGAACATGCAAGGTGCAATAATTAAAAGCGATACAGATCAGATGCCGCCACGTTCCATGCTTTATCGTAATGCCAAGACAGGTAAAACAGAGATGTATGGATATGTGGCCAATTTGGTTAACACCTTTGTGCAACGAGTAAATGGAACACTTCAGTTACCTAATGATTTCGTTATTGGCCGGATAAGCAATTTTGGCGTCATTGGCAATAAGGCACTAAAAGGTCAACTAGATATAGCAACTGCATTGGTTATGTTGGTAGAATGGGGTGACAACATTTTAGATCATGTTAGTTACCCATATACGACATCTTCATACTGCTTGATGATGCCAGTGCCAAAAAAGTTGCCGTATATGCAAATCTATACTATTATTGTGGATCTACCAGTTCTTGGCATTATTCTAGTACTATTTGTGATATTTTCGCTACTTTTGATCTATAGTAAGAAGTTGTCCTGGCAACGATTAAGTTTCGTGAATGTCCTGCTCAATGACTGGTGCCTGCGTGGATTGTTGGGACAGTCATTTCCAATGGCCTATAATCCCAGTGGGCATTTGAAGGCGATTTGCTTGATTCTGTTCTTTGCCAGTTTAATGATGACCACAATGTATAATGCTTATCTACAAGCCTTCTTTACGAGTCCACCATCAGAGGAGATGCTTCGAAGTTTTACAGATCTTCGGAATTCGCCCTACAAAATAGCTGTTGAACGTAAAGAATTGTTTTTTTTACGGCGTACCAAAAGTCTTGGCGTGGCCGATTCACGCAACACCTTCATTATGAATAATTATAATGAGTATATTGAAATGCGTGATACTTTCAATGCCAGCTTTGCTTATCCTGTGACAGAATTGAGATGGCGCACATACGACGAGCAACATAAATCCTTTCAGGAGAAGGCTTTTTACTACTCTAATGATGTTTGCCTCTCTCGCTTTGTAATGTTGTGTGTGCCTTTGAGGAGAAATTTACCGTATCGTCACGTGTTTGAACAGCACATCCTTGATATGAAGGCATTTGGATTGATTGATTTCTGGATAGGCCGAAGCTTTTATGAGATGGTCCTTTTGAACATGACAACTTTTCGAGACTACAGTATTCCCAAGGAATCAGATGAACCAATTCATCTATCTGATCTTTCCTACATATTTGGGTTTTATATCGTTGCTCATCTAATTGCATGTGTTTGCTTCGCCATCGAATTCTACTGGGGTAGGGGCACGCGAACTGTGGCGTGTGTAAAATCTTTGTAATATCCCTTTTTAATAATAATTGTGTTGCTTGATCTTTTCTTTAAATAAATATCGGCTAAACATATTTGTGCGGTTTTATCTAGTTTTATACCTTGAACCCATTGAAAATGTGTTAAAAGGGATTTATGGATTTGTGCAAAACTATGTAAAAGGCAGATGGTACCATCGCCGACCCCATAAATTAGATATATTTTTGAGCAGTATCAATAGCGGAGTCGATATATCCTTTTGTCCGTCTGTATGTATGAACGCGTCGATCTCAGACTATAAGAGCTAGAGACCTCAGATACGGACAGACGGATATGGCCATATCGACTCGGCTGTTGATGTTGATCAAGATTATATATTTTTTATGGGGTCGGAGATGCTTTCTTCTGCCTGTTACATACTTCTGCACAAATCCATTATTCCCTTTTTAACCATTTTCAATGGGTTCATGGTATACATTGGAAACAATAAAATGCTAAAATATATTATATCATCTTAATTTTGTACAGTGTACAAATACTCACTGAATTCATTTGGAGAAGAAGTGCACGCTAAGATTTTTGAATTTAGCTATGTTAACAAGGCACAAAACATGCACAGTGCATGACACATGCGACACAGGACACACAATTCTCACAATGAAAACCGCAACACACATAATGTCCACTTTACAGTTGCGTGAAAGCTGCCGGACTGCAAGCCAACCATGAAGTTACTTATCTCCATTATCCTGCTAAGTTGTCTGTGCCAACTACAGCAGTGTGTCCATTTGGGAGAATATACTGATGAGCCCAACTTGGAGCTGCAGCAAAATGTGTTAAAGATATTAAAGATAATTCATCGGGAGCAGGAATATGATACCATTGCTATATATGGATCAAATGTGTGGTGTGTGTTTCAAGAGATTCTACCTCAGCTGGAGCTTCCCACAGTTTTGTTTACTAGGGGAAGCAGCATTGAAGATTGGAGCTTTAGCAGTGATTCCCTTTTGCTGTGCTGTGATTCCAAGGCGGAACAGGAGCAGAATTCGCGAAACTTGTTAAAACTTCAGCAGGCACGACGTTTGATCTATCTGGAATCTGGAGTGGAGCCAGAAATGCTTTGCAAGGTTTACTTTGATCGGGAACAACACAATGTGGCTATGGTTAACGAAGAAGGAATCGTTTACAGCTGTCGCCTTTTCCAAAAGCCTAATCACGTTCAACTGGATATTTACTCTTACTCCGGTTTGATTTATGTTCAGCAATTTCAAAACATGCAAGGTGCAATAATTAAAAGCGATACAGATCAGATGCCGCCACGTTCCATGCTTTATCGCAATGCCAAGACAGGGAAAACCGAAATGCAAGGCTATGTGGCCAATTTGATTAACACCTTTGTGAAGCGTGTGAATGGAACACTTCAGCTACCCGATGATTTCGTTTTTGGCAGTGTTAAACAATCTGGCCGCATGGCCAATAGGTCGCATCATGATCAATTGGATATAACTTCTGCGTTGGCCCCCGCGTTAGCTGTGGACAATTTTGACTTCCTTAGTTACCCATTTACGACGACTTCATACTGCTTGATGATACCAATGCCAAAAAAGGTGCCATATATGCAAATCTATACAATTATTGTGGATTTTCCTGTGCTGTGCATTATTCTTGTTCTATTTGTGATATTTTCACTACTTTTGATCTATAGTAGGCAGTTATCATGGCAACGATTAAGTTTCGTGAATGTCCTGCTCAATGACTGGTGCCTGCGTGGATTGTTGGGACAGTCATTTCCATTGCCCTATAATCCCAGTGGGCATTTGAAGGCGATTTGCTTGATTCTGTTCTTTGCCAGTTTGATGATGACCACAATGTATACTGCTTATTTACAAGCCTTCTTTGCAAGTCCACCATCTGAGGAGATGATTTATAGCTATGAAGATCTTCGAAATTCGCCCTACACATATGTTATAGACTTCAATGAGGTGATGGTATTACTACGTACCAAAGGACTCAGTATGGCCAATGCACGTTATGCTTTCATTATGGATAAATATAATGATTATATTCACATGCGGGATACTTTCAATGCCAGCTTCGCTTATCCTGTGACAGAATTGACATGGCGCACATACGAAGAGCAACAGAAATCCTTTGAAGAGAAGGCTTTTTACTACTCTAATGATATCTGCTTCAATCGGTTTCTATTGTTGTGTGTCCCTTTGAGGAGACATTTGCCCTATCGCCAGCACTTTGAACAGCACATACTTTATATGAAGGCATCTGGGTTAATTGATTTCTGGATAGAACGAAGCTTTTATGATATGGTCCTTTTGAACATGACAAGTTTTCGTGACTACAGTATTCCCCAGGAGTCGGGTGATTCAATCATCTTAAGTGATCTTTTTTATGTATTTGTTTTTTATATCGTTGCTCATCTAATTGCATGTGTTTGCTTCGCCATTGAATGCTACTGTGGTAGGGGCACGCAAAGAGTGGCGTTTGTAAAATCTTAGTAAAATCCTTTTTTAATAATAATTGTGTTGCTTGATCTTTTCAAATAAATATCGGCTAAACATATTTGTGCGGTTTTATCTAATTTTATACCCTTAACCCATTAAAAATGGGTCAAACGGGAATTATGGAATTGTGCAAAAGTTCGTAACAGGCAGAAGGAAGATTCTCCGTTCCCATAAAGTATACATATTTTTGAGCAGCATCAATAGCGGAGTCGATATATCAATGTCCGTCAGTCCGTCCGTCAGTCCGTCCGTCAGTCCGTCTGTAAGTCTGTCAGTTCTCCGTCAGTTCGTCCGTCTGTCCATCCGTACATCAGCCCGTCCGCGAGTCCATCAGTCTGTCCATCCGTCCGTCCGTCTCTCCATCCGTCTGTCCGTCCGTTCGTATGTATGAACAATAAAATGTTAAATCCCGGCCAATGCAACCGACCCTTAACGCTGTCCTGCGTCGAAGCGTGTAGCGCCAGAAGCCCGAAATACAGCTGCTACAACTGGGAGGTTTGGATGACTCAAACTGTAAAATCGTAACAGTTTAAAGAAGAATTGGCACTTGCGGCACCTGCACCAGACCCTACCCCACACTGAGGATTGCGATAGTGGCGAGAGGTCGCCAGGTTCCATTCCGATAATAAAATAAAATGTTGAACTCTATTTTTTTACCGTCTATATATAGGATGTCTAGTCTAGTCTGATGCGCAAACAAAACTCAATATTGCAAATTATTGTATACTTTATTGTTTACAGTGTACAAATTCCCACTGTCTAAATCAGTGCATTTGGAGAATAGGTGCACGCTAAGATTGGTGCACTTAGTTATGTTAACAAGGCACAAAACATGCACAGTGCATGACACATGCGACACGGTGAACTCGGTGAAAACCGCACCACACATAATGTCCACTTCACAGTTGCGTGAAAGCTGCCGGACTGCAAGCCAACCATGAAGTTACTTATCTCCATTATCCTCCTAAGTTGTCTGTGCCAACTACAGCACTGTGTCCATTTGGGAGAATCTACTGATGAGCCCAACTTGGAGCTGCAGCAAAATGTGTTAAAGATATTAAAGATAATTCATCGGGAGCAGGAATATGATACCATTGCTATATATGGATCAAATGTGTGGTGTGTTTTTCAAGAGATTCTACCTCAGCTGGAGCTTCCTACAGTTTTGTTTACCAGGGGAAGCAGCATTGAAGATTGGAGCTTTAGCAGTGATTCCCTTTTGCTGTGCTGTGATTCCAAGGCGGAACAGGAGCAGAATTCGCGAAACTTGTTAAAACTTCAGCAGGCACGACGTTTGATCTATCTGGAATCTGGAGTGGAGCCAGAAATGCTTTGCAACGTTTACTTTGATCGGGAACAACACAATGTGGCTATGGTTAACGAAGAAGGAATCGTTTACAGCTGTCGCCTTTTCCAAAAGCCTAATCACGTTCAACTGGATATTTGCTCTTACTCCGGTTTGATTTATGTTCAGCAATTTCAGAACATGCAAGGTGCAATAATTAAAAGCGATTTGGAACACTGCAGCTACCCGATGATTATGTTTTTGGCCGTGTAAGCTACTATGGCCACATAGCCAATAAGACGCAGGAAGGTCTACTGGATTTGGCGACTGTATTGACGCCCACTATTAAAGCCAACAATTTGGACTTTCTTAGTTATCCATTTGCGACGATTTCATACTGTATGATGGTTCCAGTGCCAAAAAAGTTTCCGTATATGCAAATCTATACTATTATTGTGGATCTACCAGTTCTTGGCATTATTCTTGTATTATTTGTGATATTTTCGCTACTTTTGATCTATAGTAAGCAGCACCTGGCACCGATTAAGTTTCGTGAATGTCCTGCTCAATGACTGGTGCCTGCGTGGATTGTCCCAACAATCCACGCAGGCACCAGTCATTGAGCAGGACATTTCCAATGCCCTATAATCCCAGTGGGCACTTGAAGGCGATTTGCTTGCTCCTGTTCTTTGCCAGTTTGATGATGACCACTATGTATAATTCTTTTTTACAATCTTTCTTTACGAGTCCGCCAACCGAGGAGATGTCCGTTAGCTTTTCAGATCTTCGGAAATCACCCTACAAAATAGCTGTAGAACGCACTGAGGTAAATCTCTTGCTGCTTAGCCATAATCTAAGCTTGACTAATTCGAGCAATGCTTTTGTGGTTGATACTTGGAATGATTTTGTTCACATGCGAGATACTTTTAATGCCAGCTACGCTTTCCCCGTGTCAGAGCTAAGATGGTACACATATGCCGAGCAACAGCAATCCTTTGAGGACAAGGTTTTTTACTACTCTAATGATATCTGCTTTAATCGCTTTGTAATGTTGTGTGTCCCTTTGAGGAGACATTTGCCGTATCGCCAACACTTTGAACAGCACATTCTTGATATGAAGGAATTCGGATTGATTGATTTCTGGATCGGCCGAAGCTTCTACGATATGGTGTCCTTAAATATGACAACTTTTCGTGACTACAGTACTCCTCAGGAGCCAGATGAACCAATCTATCTAAGTGATCTTTTCTACATATTTGCATTTTATATCTTTAATCATCTAATTGCCTGTGTTATCTTCTCATTAGAATGCTTTTGGGGTAGACGGACACGACGAATGGCGACTATTTAAAATAATCTAAATTTTAAATAACATTTAAAAATCGTTTGATGTTATTATGCTTATCACAAATATCACAAAGAAATAAAAACCCCAAACTCACTAAAATAATTATTTTTGTTTACCTAAATCTGAAGAGACATCAGCTTTCGCTACAGTATCATAGGAACCAATTGAATATCTGGTGAACCAGATCAACAATCGGCTAAATATATGACTATCTCTATTTAATTTGTTTTAATAATTTAAAATATATTTCTAATATTTTCAGTAGACCATGCGACTAAATTAAAACTCACGCTGTCATACATTGTTTTGAGATATCCAATATGTTAAAAATAAAACACATAGTGAAAACAAATTATTTTTAAATTAAATATTTTTTCGCATGTTAATACGTCATTAAAATAAATATTGCTTTTAAATAAATATGAAAAATTGACTAGTCTTAAATTAGTCTTTCTTTTAGACTGTTACATTCATTAATACAACACATTATACCACTTTACCCTTATTATGGGTTCAGTGTAGAAAGATATAAATTGTTATTTGTCTCTCAGCCAAAAAATTTTGCAGTTCCACGAGTCTGAATGACTACAAAGCTCAGATACAGGTTACAGTTTATGTGTGTGCTTGCCTTGTAATCGAATGTTTGCCGGGCAGTTCCCATTACATAAGCACCACGAAAATGTTGTAGTCATTTCTTTATAATGTTAACCGAGCGCTGAACTCTAAACTCCATTAACATACTTACTAAGGCAGCCGCCTCCGCTCAATACCTAGCACATACAAACATTCACTTAGCCGAATATGTATATATACATATACTCACGCATTTCTATTTCTATTTTCATTCAAAGCACAAATTAAAAACGGCAAAATGTTGCCAACGTCCGCACAAAGTTGTGTGTATACTTTTTGGTTTTTTGTTATTTTTGATTAAAATCAATATGCGATTTTAAATGGCTTTCAATGTTATCTGTGAATCAATTTGCTGGCCGATTGTGAAAAACCAATTGGAAATTTTATTCGGACGCATTCCACAAACGATGACCGCATACAAGGCAGTGAGCAACTGTCAGAGCTGATGGTTTTTTTGGAGCTCCTATCATAACTGCAAAATATTTGGTGACGGATCTTGCAACAATGTCTCATCGCGCAGATCTGACCATAAATGCTAAACAATGCGGGTGTCTGAGGATTATGCAAAACTTAACTACCTAACACACTAATAGACATAAAAAATACAAATAAAATAACAAACACAGCTCGAAAAAAATCAAACCATATCATTGACTTATGTACATAATTTAAATTTTTATCACTCTTTGGCGCCGCTACCGCATCGCTTCCCACTTCTCACTGAATTGGATTTACGTCGACCTTAGGCGGAGGCGCATTGTGTGTAACCCAGTGGGTGATATTGTTGCAGATCTGAAAGCAAACAATGCTGCGCAAATGCTGATTATGGAGAGGTCATAAAAAAATGCTTTCAATTTTCAATATTAACAGCTTCTCTTTGTTTGTCATCTGCCTGAGGAAGATATATATAACATTAACATGCGATTGTGTCTAATAAGCTTTAGCTATTAAAGTTATGAAATAACAATGCTTGTTTAAGGAAATCCGTCGAGTGTAATTTTCCAAATTGCAAGTCGGTTAAATGTTTTGAAAGCGATTAAAACGTGCTTGTAAAGTGGTTTGCTTCAGCAATATTTAAGGCTATAACGATTGGTTTAAATGTAGGTTATTATCCACACATGCTATCGAATCAACACAGATTTGGTTCAACAAAAAGAAAAAACAGTCAAAAAACATTTTCAATGACAGTTTTTAATTAAAATAATATGAAATAACAGCTCAAAAGTGCTTAAATATAACTACCCTTTTAATATTTAAGCCTTTTTTATTACGATTTACTAAAATTTCGGAAAAATATAACTAAACTGCAATAGAGACATATAAATTCCCATAGCCAATTGATAAAAAATATTTCACATCTCGTAACTCCTGGCAGACTCATCTTCTTTTGTCCGATAATAATAAAAACCAATCATTTCAGTTGCCCAACCTCTTGACAGCTTACAGAGTATCCCCTTTGTATGGTTTTTATCTAACGAAAAAGAGAAAAAAAAGAATTGGATACAACACAGCGTAACAAAATTGAAATCTCGAACTAAAGCAAACGTAAATTATGGTAACAATTTTTCAATTGCAATCGCTTTTCAAATTCTATTATTATTTGTTATTTGTTGTTTGTTGATGGATGGATGGAACAACAAGAGGATGATGAAGCTGATGCTGGTGAAGATGAGGCAAATGATAATCCGCATAGCTGGCAGCTTAGCCCATAATGCATAAAGACCACATAAAGATCAGAGCAAATCCTCAATGCTCAGGGTCATTTAGATAAAATAGGTTTTCTGTGGCTTATGTCATTATGGTCAACTATTGAACAATTCCTAAACGGCTTTTGCCATTTGTTTTTTTTTTTTTTGTTTATTGTTAATTGCGCTCAACAGTAATGATGCCTCGCTGCGAGAGTAAATAATAAATAAACTTATTATTTCTTTTATTTAATATCCAATCAAAATGCATATGCGTATCATTTCAGCTTCAATTAATGAAGTAAGTCTTTAAAAAAATATTTATTTATTTATGTATATATACCTTGAAGTTTTAAGGCAGCTGATGCGCCTCATAAAACTCTACAAATTCGACCTTAAATGATTATACGATACCCAAAAATTAATTAAATTTTGTTTTCTCGCACTTACGAAATTTTAAGGTATTTATTTTTTTGTTTTTTTTTTTTTGAGTCAATGTCGACGCTGTTACATTTAAACATTTTGAGGTCGCCACAAATCAAACAGCTGCATGCAACAAGCCGAAACAAAACAATGCGAGTAAACAGGTGAAAGAAAAGAAGAGAAAAACATCATTTTCTTTTTTGGCAAACGGTGTGTGACTAGTACAGTAATTTATTTCCTTCCTAGTTTTTGTCGCTGGAAGCGATTAACGAGCTTTAACGCCGATCTGCAAAAATGAGCCACTTGCCACTTGCCAGAGCTAACACAATCTCACTGGTTGTAGATTCCCACAAGTCCGGGCCCCACTATCCGCTCCCGCTGTCTAAAACTTCATTTACTAGCGTTAGGGAGCTCTTTGAACTCTTTTTGCCGCTTACCAGCGGCGAACGCCTGCAGCGACAAGCTTGCGTATACGTAACATATTAATTATGGGAGCGAAATAAAAACAACAACAAACAAACAATAACAACAACAATATACCGTTGTAGAAGAAGCAGAAATACAAACACTAATTAGCGAAATTAATCAGAAAAGCAATGGGGCCAAATATGGGATAAATTTGTTAGACCTTATTAATCATTTGAAATAAATGAAAGTCTCAAATTAAAATATTATTTCAATTATGCGCAAATGAAACTACAACGACAAAAACAATAACAAAGCGCCATCGCGTGTCTAAGAAATACCTCAGCAAGTTATTTGTTGTATAGGAAATTCATTTTGTTTTTAGTTTAACAACAACTGAACATGCAATTTGTGCATTAAGTGAACAAAGGTGTCAAGTGTGACAGTTTAAGCCATATTTATTCAGTAGGTTCCTTTCAATTTCAGCCTCATTTTCAAGCAGCTCTTGAATGCACTTCGCTTAACACTTTGTAATCTTTTAATTTTCATCTGAAATATTATTTGACAGAATCTGTGACTGTCAATGAAGCGAAATTAAATTTTTGTGATTAGACCATAAAATCACCTCACCTAGAAACTAACAAGGGCTTATTTAAAATAATTATTTATTTTATATTTGTGTATTCTACATATAATCTAATTTCTTTATTATTATTAAATAGTCATCTTCTTTTTTTAAATATGCTGTAAGAACTGAAAAACCAGTCAAACAGCTTTGGTTTATGGTTTCCACATTTTAAAAGTGGCGCTCTGTTTACACTTTACAGTACTGATTATGTAAGGCATTTTAGTACACTAAAATCATACACAGGCCTGCCAGAGTGTCAAAAAAAAAACAGACAACAAAGTCACAGTTGCGAGCATCAATGTATGAAATACCTCATATTTGAGGAACTGTATTTATATTAAATTAATTGCTACATAATGGAATAATTTGCGTTAATTTTGGAAAACATTTTATTTCCAATAGTGTTCCAAGACAAATAAAGTTAATGGCAATTGCGTTATTATGCTGAACGTATCCATATAACATACAGTTCCTTACAGGGTGGCAACGCCAGCTCACCTGCTAGGTGTCCGAAAGTGTTATTATTTTCGCAACCCAATATTTATTACAATTGTAAATGCCAGACGTGTTAAGCAAACACAAAAACATAAGTTTGACGAGGGCAAGAATTGACGTGTTGTAAATATTTGGTTAACGATGCACAGCAACACTGCTGATGCAGTCCAACATTTTGCACGGAGCAACAGAAGAAGAAGCAACAGTTAAACACACACAATCAGCTACAGATACATACGTACGATACACACTGAGCCAGGTAGATAGATACGAGCAATGGGCGGCGCGGAGTGGACAGCAAGAGCGACCGCAGCGACTAGAATTAACATTTAGTCTAGTTCAAGCCACAGCCACATCACAAAGCAATCGAGCTGCTGAGCATCAAAAATAATAATTTCGAAGTATTTTGTGCAAAAAGCTGCGGGCAGAACGGCACGAACATTCATGAATGTATGTACGCACACATGTAAATGTGTTTTATAATCGTCCGTGTTTGTGTATAATTATACATTGTATATGTATGTATGTATATTTATTGCAAATCTTTTCAGCAGTAGCCGTGACAAATGTTTCCAGAATTAGCCACTAGTAGCAGTCAACGGGCCACGTCCACTGTGAAAAGCTGTAATTGAAAGTAAAAAGCGAGCTACCTCAACAACGACAACAACAACACGCACAAGCAACAAGATCACACAAAACAACCAAACATGCTGCCTCGGTTTCGTTCCTTTTATGGCAAAATAATAATATTTGTGCTCGTGGCGCTATGCTTCATACTCTATCTGAAAGTGCAGCCAGCCAGCGAGGACTTTCCACTGCCCGTTAGGCTGAGACCCAGAGCTGTAGCGGTTATTCGTGCACATGAGAAGTACGTTGATGAGTCGGAAAATGAAATACATCCCGTCACAATATCACCGTATGAGCAGAGCATTAAGTTAGATCTACAGAAACAGGATATCACACTGGGCAACAAGGGTGTGGCAACGCATTTGAAAGGTGCGGCGAAAGCGCGTGGCGATAAGATCTACAAGAAGATCGCCCTCAATGAAGAGCTGAGTGAACAATTATCCTACAATCGCACCGTTGGCGATCATCGCAATCCACTGTGCCTGGCTCAGCGTTACGATGATCCGGCAACGTTGCCCACCGCCAGTGTCATAGTTATATTCTACAATGAACCCTATTCTGTGCTCCTGCGCACCGTGCACAGCACACTGAACACATGCAATGAAAAGGCGCTCAAGGAGATTATCCTTGTGGATGATGGTAGCGACAATGCCGAACTAGGTGGCAAACTGGATCACTATGTGAAGACACGCTTTCCCGCCGGCAAGGTGACAATTCTGCGACTCAACAATCGGTAAGTTGACTCGGACAGTGGGCGGGGACATAAGCACTCTCTGTATACAGCTGGCACACTTTAAACACGAATTTACTGGCTAGGAGAAAAGTTCCATTCAGCTAATCGAATGCACATTCAACTTGTGTTCGCTGTCTGAGAAATTAACACACAACACACACACGTTTGGGGGGATATTGTTTTTGGTTTGCCTTCATTTGAAAAACTCGTTTTGTGTGGCACAGACTCACAATTTGACAGACATACACACATACATATAGACGGATGTCTTGGAGCGTCTTCTTCTTTACAGCTTAAAGCTGAAAAACTTAAAATAAAAAACGTTCAAAAATTTAAAAGTCAAATGAATTAAACCAAAAAAACAAAAAGTGGCTATAAAATACCCTTTTCTTTATAACATTGGGTTATTTACATTTAGTTGCATGTCTATTGAAAGCTTAAAAGCTAATTTGAAGTAGCTTAATATTCACAACAGAGATCTTTATGAAAGAGATCTTTACTTTTGAGAACAAGTGCATTAAATAATTTGTACAACTCGTGTATGCCAAAGTTAATTTCAAGTTCTTTACAATCTTTTGCCCCAAGTCGCTGTAGCCTACGTGCCACATTGGCCCAGAGGGCATAACATGAAACCGTAAAACCTGTTCGTCAACTCACGATTATGCTTTTGACTTTTATTTGTATATCTTTTGTATCTTAACGTGCACTATTCGCTTTGCGCGCTGACCCAATAATTTAATTCTCTTTTTTGTTACAAGACCTTTAAAAAAATACTATTTTTGCTAAATGAAAGTTTGAATTTCTTTCGCCTTTTCTGCCTACAGCTTAGGTCTGATACGCGCCCGCTTGGCTGGCGCTCGAATTGCTACCGGCGATGTGCTCATCTTCTTGGATGCCCATTGCGAGGCGAATGAGGGCTGGTGTGAACCGCTGCTGCAGCGCATTAAGGACTCGCGCACCAGTGTGCTGGTGCCCATCATCGATGTGATCGATTCGGTTGACTTTCAGTACAGCACCAATGGCTATAAGTCATTCCAGGTTGGCGGCTTTCAGTGGAACGGTCACTTCGATTGGGTCAATCTGCCCGAACGCGAGAAGCTGCGCCAAGCCAGAGAATGTGGTCAGCCACGGGAAATTTGTCCGGCCTACAGTCCGACTATGGCGGGCGGCTTATTTGCAATGGACAGACGTTACTTTTGGGAAGTGGGCAGCTACGATGAACAGGTAAGCAACAGATACAAAAACAAACTAGACAAGCTTTAATGCTGCTGTTAAAAATCTTTACAGATGGATGGCTGGGGTGGTGAGAATCTGGAGATGTCCTTTAGAATTTGGCAATGTGGCGGCACCATTGAAACAATTCCCTGCTCCCGAGTGGGGCACATTTTCCGCGATTTCCATCCTTACAAGTAAGAACTTCCAAATAAAAATTGTACATGTTTTATTTAAAATATATTTTCTTGCAGATTCCCCAATGATCGTGATACGCATGGCATTAACACTGCTCGCATGGCTCTAGTCTGGATGGATGAGTACATTAATGTATTTTTCCTTAATCGACCCGATTTAAAGTTCCACCCGGACATTGGCGATGTAACGCATCGCGTTGTGCTGCGCAAGAAGTTGCGCTGCAAGAGCTTTGATTGGTACCTGAAGAACGTGTATCCCGAGAAGTTTGTGCCCAACAAGAATGTGAAGGCCTGGGGCCGAGTGAGAGCCGTGAACGACAACCTGTGCATCGATGATCTGTTGAATAACAACGAGAAGCCCTACAATTTGGGCCTATATCCCTGTGGCAAGGCGCTACAACATTCGCAGCTCTTCTCCTTTACCAATAGCCAAGTGCTGCGCAACGAACTCAGCTGTGCCACGGTGCAGCATAGCAGTTCACCGCCATATCGTGTCGTGATGGTGCCTTGTTTGGAGAACGATGACTACAACGAGCAGTGGAAGTATGAGAACCAGCAGCTGAAGCACAGTAATACGGGCATGTGCCTTGATCACAATGGCCTCAAGAGCATGGACGATGCGCAATTGGCACCATGCGATCTATCCAGTGACACGCAGCGTTGGACCATTGGACATGACTAAGTGGCGTCGATGGGGCCACAGTTAGCGTACGGACCAAGCCAATTTGCAACTGAGAGATACTGACTAAGCGACAAAGTAGAGCGCTTTTAACTACAGACTCGAATTAACGCAACAACATGTGTAAATACCAATTAATGAATAACAATGATAGAAATATGATTATATATTTTCTATATAATATACACTATATATATATGTGTAAGTTGTAGTTAGTGAATATCAAACACCCACACAAATCAAACAAAACAAGAAAAGTCAGAAAAATATGCTATTCAAAAAATAATGATACAATATGTGTTGTGCAAATGTTGTGTGTATAAAACAAAAGGGAATACAAACTAGAAAAAATGTTGTATCGATATAGTATATATATATATATATATATATATAAATGTATATTTATATCAGTTATTGTGCATACTATTCCTATGTAAATGCTTGAATATAATTATTATAATTGCTATGTGATCAACAAATGATAAATCCATAAAGATATATTTGTAATAGCACTCGCATTCCAATGCAGTCCTACTATCCAACTATGTCTTAAAAAAGGCGTTGTAAGCATTTATCAACTAACAAAACTTTTTGCCATTTGTTTTTAATAAAATAAATAAAATATACTTCCAAACGGAAGATTAAAAAGCAACTCATGAAATACTGCCATAATTTTGGTTAAGTTAAGTCAATGGCATTTACCTACCTATATTAAATAGGTCTAGTTCAGGGGCATTCATGAATGTGGCACGCATCAAGGTGAACACATATGTTTTGTTATGAAAACATTTGTCGCGCTTGACTAGAAGAGACGTGGGACATGATAAATTAAACACAATGCGGACGAATGCACGTTTTTGTATATATTTATAGATTAAAGTACATAATGTTTTGCTGTTGTTTTATTTAATTTTAATCAAAATATGTTGAATACGCGTTTTGTTTTTCTTTTTTGTGGCATTTTCGCTGACGTTCATTAAGTTACTACAATTGGAGTAAAATAAGTTAGTATAAATTACAGAAATTGTTGTTGCTGTTGTTGTTTAATGCCTGCTTTCGTTTTTTGTTTGTTTTGTTTGACAATTGTTAATACAAGTACACAAAAAATTACAGCTACTATAGCGAAGTGAACTTTACAATAAAATTAACAACTGTGTTTGTGTGTTTTGGTAATTGCCTTATGTATATTGATTGCACAATGAAAGCATTTGCTTTTATTTTATTTATTTTTTTATTAAACTCTTAATAATGTAGCACTTTAACGGCAAATGGTTGGGGGGAGCTACAATTGATACTTGATGTACTATTGAATAACATTATTTCGTTGACCGTGTATTAAAAGCTAAAAGCTCTAAAGTGCTCAAATTTACGAATATCTTTTGCGAGTATTTCTGATGATTATCCCCATAAAATGTACTATTTATTTTCCTGCACTTCTGTGCGAAGTGGCATAAAGTAACATCTATTCATATTATCTTATAAGGTATTAAGTTGTATAGAATATTTACCTGTGTATGAGAATGGGTGTGTGTGTTTTGTTGTATTTGTATGATTTGCAAATCATATTGTATCTACTGTTGGGCAATAGCTCCTAAAATGTGCCACACAACATTAAGATATTTGCTGCGTTCTATGCATTACTGCTTTAAGGTACCTTTTTATTATTCATTTGCTTAAATTGCATGCATTTCAATCGATTTCTACTCTCTGCAGTCTGCTTTCTGCTTCTCTATAACTAAAACACATATGTGTTATCTAAGACGCAAGCAAGCGCATATTCTAATCTTTTCTCAACTATTTTACAATACATCGAAAGCGCAATTTTGCGTGCATTTAAATAATTTGTCATTTTTTCTTCTAATTTCTTTCATAATTTCAAGCTCTATTTGAATGTTATTTACGCTTATTAAATGCATTAAATTTCATTAATATATTTTTTTTTCCATTTTGATAATACATATTAGTTAGTTATTTATGTGCCTTTTCTTGTGCTGGGCGGGGTGCAAAAATGTAATAATAAAAGAGTTTTGGAATGGAATCTGATTGAACTTAAATTCGGCGACTTTTTATTGCACACACATACTACCAAAAAGACAATAATTTAATAATATTATTTTTAATGCTCTTTGAGCCTTTCGTAGCGAATGTTGTTCAAAAATCTCACAATCATTTCATTTGAATACTTTCTCAAGGAGCATTTGAGCTTCGGTTGACCGAAGTGTTAAAATCGTTAAAGGTTAATGTTAAGTTAATGTTATGTTTATCGTTTGATAAATAAATATGTTAAGTATTTATACATATATGTATGTATGTAAGTAAATATATAATTATAATGTATAATGTAATTGTATATATTGTAGTTTTAGCTTGCTTTGAATTTTTCAATTTTGGACGTATTTTCAAGTATATATTATATTTTTGGTAGTTGATGCAAGTAGAAAACACAGTTCGAAAATATACATATGTATACCTAATTATAATACATATTCATGTATGCATGTAAGTATATATACTGGTTGACTAGCTGTAGCTTTATCCAGTTTTGGGTATCGTCTTCTTGTTATTAAATCAACATTTAAACAATTGCTTGAATTTTGGTTTGTAAGTGTAAATCGCTCGTTTTTGTTGTTGTAGTTTTATTTTATATTTTGTTTAATTTTTCTTGTTTGTTTTTTGTTTTTTTGTTATTTATTGTATGTAAATTGCAATTTATCTCAGACTCAGTTTGGAGTGTCTTGGATGTCTTGGTTGTTGGATGGATGGATACGTTTACGTACAAACGTTCTTCAGCCGGTTTGCTGTTTATATATTTTCGTTCGTCTGCCTATCTTCCATATCATAATACGTTATATAGATTATCTTAAACATAAAATTGAATATTAATCGCAATTATTGCTTCATTTACTTGTTTTTTTTTCACGTCGTTTACATCTTGGATTAACGCAAGCCTTTCATTCTATATCAGTGTTCGGTTAATGGTTCACAAACATAGTCGCACAACCTTTAACATTGATAGATATACATATATAATTGAAGAAAAAAATAATAATCATAGATACTTAAGTTGATATTGCACATCGACTAGTAAATAAACAAGGCATAAAAACATAAACGTATTTATAGAAAAAGGAAGTTTATTTAAATATACATATAAGTGGAGAAATTATAAATACATCACATCAAATAATACAATTTACATATATACCACGCGTATGCGAAGCTTCTTATTATCAAAACAAGATTCAAGATCAACTAAATGCTCACATCTTGATTCGCTTTTGTAGATAGCATAGACGCAGTTATATGGAATATATTTTTATATACTAATATTGTATTGGATTTGTTTTTCTTGTTGGTATATATATAAATGCGCTAAACAGAATGTGAGCTCAATAAGGAAGATATAAGTATAGAAAAAATATTGCATGTCTGATAAAACTTACAGTATAAGTATTTATATACAACTGATTTCAAATATATTTGTTATAGTCGATAACAATAAAAAAATATAAGCTCATAGTAGTAATAACCAAGTTACATTGATATATAGATTGAGATATACATAAAGTAAATTTTCACATACAATATAATAAACAATTTAACTAAACTAGTCAATCAATTAATCAATCGGTACAAAAATATTTATACATATATAGATTTATAAAAAATATAATTAATTGTGCTTTATCAAAAAGCAAACAACATCAATTAACTACAAGAACTCAACCAATTTAACGCAAAAAAAATCATTAAGAACACATACACATTAAAACGACTATAATCATAATTTAAGACTACTAAATATACTAAGTGCATCAAAGTGCAGTTTGTGGTATTGCATTTTGTTAATGCAACTACGCACACGCTTCACTTAGTTTATCCATTAAGAGCGAGCAATTAGTAAAGGGTAGTAAGATAGTTAGTTGCTAATTATTAGTGCTGCTGTAGACACCGCCATACAAACTACTTATCGAAGCGTCTCGGGTATAATTGTCTGTGTGTGTTGTAATTGCGGCATGCGGTACGTGAGAGAGTAAGTTAAGCTAGCGTGTGATTGATTAATGCTCCGCATTGTTCGTTGCTGGACGATGTGCATCGTTTGGCGACCTTAGAAGGCCGTCGAGCGTCGATTGGCATAACACTTTTTGCCATGACTGTTCGCATCTGCAGCGCCACTAGTTGCACGCAATCTGTGGCAGGTCGTTGGAGTCGCTGTCGTTGATGCAACTCCACTGCTAACCAGCGTCGATTGCCTGCAATTAGTCCAACGCTGCAATTGATGCGAACATTTGGGGTATGATCATTTGCGCGCCGACACATTGAGCGATTCGCCACGGCTCCTTGAGCGTGTCATCGAGCTGCTCATCTCTGCAAAAAATATGTAACAAGATTAGATTAAAATTAAGCTTTCAATTATGTGAGAATGCACACCTTTGCTGATGCTGTTGCTCTTCTCGGCTGCTTTATCAGCGCGCATCGCTTTACCCCGTTTGTCCAAGAGCAGTTTATCGGCGCGCACAAAGATGCCGTGGGTCGGCTTGCACTGGAAATATTGTATGCCCTGCACTGTGCCATCGTTTTTGCCTGTGGGCGTGTCAAGCTCAACGCCGATCCATGCACCTGGCTGAAAGTGTGTGGAGCCGATAAAGCTCACAACGCCGCTTTTGTTCGAAGGACGTATTAGCACCGATTCGCCCACCACAATCCAATCGGGCAACGTCAGATCCAAATCCTTGCTTTCATCTGGTTATTATAATATTGAATAAAATTAAAAACTTTTTTAAGGATTGTTTGTGGCATACGCACCTTCCACCTCTGTGCTGCTGGACATGATGCTGGCATCCAGATAAGCGCTAAGACCTTGCATTTTGGCCACAGAGGCTCGTTGGTTGTTGCGCGCCATTTGGCTTGTATTGTTGCTATGGTTATTGTTGCTGCTGTTGCAATTGTTGGTTGTCTGAGTGGTGGATTTTTTACGGCGCATTACTTTGCCAGCGGGAAGCTGCTCTTTGACAATGCCATCGCCCTCCAACTGCTGCTCGGCCATTCCATTTGTATCATTTGTTTCTGCGATGTGCTCCAGTGATTTATTGCCATTTTGATTGTCTGTGGCATGATCTGGTTCCTGGATCTGGATGGGCACTTGTTGCTCTAGCTGCTCCTGCTGCAACTCTTCTGGTTGATCGGAAACTGGCAGATGGTCGCTGACATTGTTGTTGTTATTGTTGTGCAGCTGTTCGTATTCCGTATCGTTAGACTCTAACTCTGTTGGTTGCTCCAACGGATGTGTGAGTGCATGCTGCATTTTCTTTGCTTCGATTTCTTGCGTTTTGGTTTTTGGCATATCCTTGAGGAAGGGATTGATACGCGTCTGGCGGTTTGGCGGCGAATTTGGATTGGCACGATCGAAATCTGTAGACAAATAAACGAATAAGTATTTGAATTGATAATTTTGTAACATTTTTGCCCTCACCTGGCGTCTCATCAATGCTCATGGAGCGCATGGAAGTGATGTCCTCATTACTTAGATTATTGCAGGACACCGCCTGAGAGCCGTAGCCACTGCTGGTAGATGAGCTCATGCTGAGCGTAGCCAGACCAGTCAGATGCTTCATGTTCGCATTGGCGCTGGATGTATAGCTCAAATGGCTTTGATTCGAATGACTGCTTACATCCATGAACGAGTCCATGGTCTTGGATGAGGTTAGCCGTGAGCGTGTGGCCAGACTCTTGTTTTGCTGTCGCTCCTGCTCGTATTCGGCGGCATACTCTGAATCACTATAGCTGTCCTCGGGCTCTTCATCCAGCGAACGATGTCCGCCCAGCGGCTCCTCGTGTAGAGTTGTCATGCGCATGCCCATCATTTTGCTGGTGGCCGGCGAAGCTGTATAGATAAATGCAAAATGTATTAGTAATGGCCCAGACCAAGATGAGATAGAATAGCTTAGCATTATTCACTTAGAGCTACACAAACCACATACGTTTTGTTGGCGCAATTCTCAATGTGTTCAAGTTCAAATTGAGATTCAAAAATGTTGGGCGCGCTGCATTCCACGGGTTTAAGGGAAGACAATGATTATGTTTAATGTTTAGTTACAATGATTATAAACAACATTTGATGATTGATTTAATAATAACTAACTCTCTATTTGAATTGGCAACTACTTCGCCAAGAAGACAAACATACAAACATGAGCAATAAAATAACAAGGAACTAGGTCATCAATTAATCAACTTGATGCGCTGCGTGGAATTCGTGCTGGGCGTGCTGTCTGCTGTGTGGATGGTGCGCCAAATTGGATTAAGAAAACATATATAGAGTGGGTGTGTTTGATGTACAATGAGTGTAATGGGTGTGATATGACGGATATGCGAACATTTGTACACCGAGAGTGAGAATTATGACAACTATTGAACTAAGATGTTGAGTTATAAGAATTGGTTGATTTTGAGATATGTTTTCGGCATGATATAGTACGAGTATGACAGCTAACGGTTTACCAGCAACTAACACAAAACTACAAGAATAATTAATTTTTTGTTGTATGCTCTAATAATACTACCCTCCCGATAATATGATAACAAATTTTGTAGTTACATGGGTTTAACGTTTTGTACATATATGGTTTTAACATTTATGTCTTTGACACATGACTGATTCAAGTTTAGTGTGTGTGTGGATAAAAGTGAGAGTGTATGAGTTAACAACAGACAAACTGAAACGCCAACTAACAATCAATGAATTTTCAATCAATTTTATGGTGTGCACTTTGCAGAGGCCAGCCTTTACCTGACAGTAGTACAGAGCCTGTTTATGGCGTTAAGAATTTCATTATTGAAATTGTTTTGAGTTGAGTTGAGTAAGCACAAAAAAAAAGAGTACATTATGACATGTGACATATATATAATAGAAAGATATGTGAATTCATGTGTGTTTCATATGATAAATGTTTTGTTGTTTTAAAAATGATATGCATGTCAATTTATATAAGCTCTGATAAAAAATAGCATGTAGCTTTGGTGAATAGTTATGTGCATTTCGACTGGCATTGGAACAGAATCAGGTGGATGTTTTGCTTTTGTTGTGGCTATAAAAATTGTTGCTGTTTTGAGTTTTGCTATTGTGTTGCAATATAGCGAAGCAAAGAAAGTCAAGTTTAGAAACAAATTGAAGCAGCAGTTGCAATAAATCTAAATTAATGTTTGCTTGCTTTTAGTTTGGGGAAATTTTTGAAGCATCAGCATTGCAAATTGTTAGCTTTTCAATAGATTGATTTGTTTAAAGGATTTATCTTGTTAAAGCCGAGAACGTATCTAAGTTATCGAACGCGATTGCTACAAGTTAAATATACTAAATACAAGTTATAAATCAGCACTTAATATTAATTTTGTATTCAAATATATATTAATGTAAGTATATACGTAAACAGAGATAAATCCTTTGCTCTAAGTCATGGCAGCAATGATACTTTGGTTTTTAAAGTGGCTGCGCATAAGCATAAAAATCTTATATTAAATATAATATATAGTTTGTATAGTTAGATATATGCTTCAAGTGATACAAAAACTTTGGTTATATGTTGGTACGTCAGAAACGTTTTCAAATAGTTGCTCAAAATTAATGGTGAGTATATTAAAATAAAATTTGTTAGAGCTCGCTGGACAATCCCTAGTGGTATACGCACCAATGCCAAATGCCTTGCCTGGGGAATCGTCTCCGCTGCCCTTGCCACCAAAGCTGTGGCGTTGCCGTGTGACGCCGCCATTGCCTCCGGCGACACTGAGTGCTGATAAATAAGGGCGTTGTCCATTAGTTAAGTATACACGAAAAGGATATTATGTTACACATACCTGGCGTAAACTTGTTGCCCAGCGCCGTATTGTTCAGATCCGCAAAGGACTCGGAGCGACCCACATTCAGCAGCGACTCCATGGAGGCATCGAAGCGCATGATCTGCATAAGTTTATTTATGAGTTTCTTGCGTCACAAAATGTCGTTTTGCATATTTACAACATATGTTAATATATCATAAATGAAAAAAATGTTAAAAACAAAATAAAATTTAAAATAAAAATAAAAGTGAGCACAAAACTGGCAAAACTTAAACGCGCACAAAGAGAACAGGAGCAGGGAGCAGGAGAAAAAAAGGAACGTTAAAAACGAAGACAAACACAGAAATAGGAGTAGAAAACTCGGCGAGTATATCTAGAAAGCATAGTTTACATAAGTGTTGTGAGTACATTGCACACAGATTACTTACACTGCCGGTGTTGGTGGTTTCTTTGACCGCCTGTGTGTGTGTGTGTGCAGTGAAAAGCGTTTTATTTTTATACACAACACAGGGCAAATAATTATTTTATATATACACACATATACGATTATTATTTGCAGTTGTTAGGCGCGCCGAATTTGGTTATTGGATTGTAATGTTAGTTTAAGTGTGCGGTGTGTACAACATAATTTTTTTGTTGGATTAGATTTTTAGTTTTTTAGGTGAAAGCGCATAGAAAATGTGAAAAGAGAAAGAATTGCGTTTTAGTCAAATATTTGAATTGTACAAGATTAATTTGGCTTGCAAGTGTATTGTAGCAGAGTGAAAGCACAAAAGGCACAAGGAAGCTTAGCTCGCTGATTGGATGATGAGCGGTGACACATACCTGCGAGAAGTTAGGCACACTGACGGTCTTACGCATCGACAAGGGTTGGCCATGTGCCGTCTCCAGCTCCTTAACAGCCACACTTTGACGCAAGCGATCCAATATCAATATGCTCTCAACAGCTGAAACACCACGCGTATATTTTTCTGTGTGAAAAAGAAATGATATTACACACAATTCCGTTATTAAGCTATGAGTTAACTGATTACTTACCTATATATGTCTCGCCATCGCAGGCAGAGCAATCATCACCACTGGCTGCCAGTTGGGCAAGCGATTCACGATCTTCCAGTTCCTCAGAGGCCTTGGGAATATTGGAGACGACCTCGTAGGTAACGCCGCTCTGCCAAATGGCATTTTCGCCGCGTACCAATCGGAACTTTTTCAGCCGATCGGTCAGTGTTTGTCCCTTCTTAATGTTAATGATGAGACGCTTGCGAAGCACTAGATCCATGGGTGCTGGATGTGACAGACGCACAGTTGTTCGCAGTATCAAGTAGACGCGTTCATTAGCTTCGGTCACGCGATTCAGTGCCTGGCTGTCGTGCATGGACGAATCCCAGCTGGCTACGCAGCAAACATCCTTATCTAGATGTTGAAGAATTTGTAGAGTGTAGAATTTGTGGCCATGTTCCTTGGATAAAATGGAATTAATGCCTGCAATGGATAGCTCATCATTGGTATTCTGTGCGGAGAGATCATCGCCATTTAGATTTAGAAATAGAACAGGCACGTGCGGCTCCATGCCAGCTGGTGGATCCCAAGAGGCGGGTGCGCCCGGTATGCCCGAGCCTGGTGCCGGCACCAGTACCGCATTACGTTCCTCTGTCAGGGAGACCCATTGATGCACAAGGCTCAGCTCACGTTCGCGTTCCTGTTCGTTCTTCTCCTCCTTTTTGATAATCATCTGTATTTGCTGGTCCAAGTACTGGCGACGGCGACCCAGCGCCTCGCTCCACTTTTCGCGTAGCACAGTGAGATCTTCCTCTTGATAGGAGTCCAGCGGTCGCTGCAATCGGGAACGCACCGTAACACTTCCAATCGCTACATTGACAATCGACTGACAGATAATGGGCAATGTACCAGAGTTTTGCACAGGTTTGACACGAACATTGACGCGACGCTGTTGACCCTGTCGCAGCTGGTAAATACCTCCTGTGGGGACCTCATTGCGATTTGTGACTTCAACAGGCGAGTATTCTCCGTTGTCGTTCAGCTCGTGTATTTCCACCCACAATTCAATTTTACGCGACAATTCCGCCCAGCGATCAACCAGAGAGCGCGCTTTGGCCTGCTGTTGCTCCACCTCCCAGCCTTTGGACTTGGAGAAGCCGGCGCTTCGATGACCCCATACTTCAATTGAGAGCGCACCCTCGATGCAATGCTCCAGGAATTCCTCATTGATATTGACCGTAAAGTCTTTAGTGTGTTCGAATTTAAAGACCATGTTCTGATCGAGTGCCGTGGATTCGGCGTTGATGACCGGCACAACCATCTCCTGGTGGCCCCAGAATGTGTACTGGCAAAAGACAAAGTTGGATAGCGATAGCGGCAGACCGGAGGCGTATTTGATGGTGACGCGGCAAGTTATTTGATTGGCCATAGGATCTACAGGATCATCATACTCATCACGTGAATCCGCTGAAGAAGTTTCCGACACCGATTCGCACATGCGGTCCTGCGGCATTTGTCCAGCAACGCGTTGAATCTCCACCTGTAACCGACCAGCTACTTCGCCCTGCTGACTAATGATGGGCGTGTGATAGTCCAGCTTGACATCATGGAACAGCACCTCCAAATAGACGTTGGCCACGCCAATTAGATTGTGATTCTCCTGCGACTCGTAGAATGGATCCTGCGGCTTGTTGCCATCCTCGTCCTGCAAAACAACAGTGTTAATGTCAAAAGAACTCAAACTCTGCTTCTAATGTAAGTCTATGGTTAACTGTGTTTTACGAGGAGGTGGGACTTATTAATTACCTTGTCGTCAAATTCATCGTCTGAGAATGTCTCAATAAGGGGCTGTATCAAGGGTTAATTGAATGCATGTGCGAATAATAACGAGTACACATAAAGTTTTATGGTTAGTACAAGAGACAATAATGGAAAGTGTAATGAAATAATTGATTTTCCACTCACCAAGCCATTAAGTATGCGTTCCTTGTGCTCCTGGTACATCTCCCGCATATCGATCAGTTTATTCTCCAGCTTCTCCATGCTCCAGATTTGGCTGCCTGAATTTGTGCGCTTCACCAGAATAGCCGGTTCACTGACAAACGCGCCGCGCCTTCGATTCGGACTCAAATTCGCTGGCGGTATTTGCAAAGTGACAGAGAATTTGGTTTTCTTTTCCATTTCCTCGGCTAGAAAGTTGGCCTCCTGGACTAGCGAATTGGCGCGCATTATGTCTGTCTTTAGTTGTCCCAGTGATCGTCTGAACATCTCGTCACGTTCCTACAATAAATAATAAAAAGTTATTTTAAAACTAAAACTATGTTTTGTGCCTTACCTGTGCCCACTTCTCCACTCGCATCTGTGACGTGGGCGTATTGGGCGTAACCTTGCCCATGCGCAACGGATCATAGGGTGCATAAGGAGCATAAGGTGTGCTGGGCGAAAGTATATTGCGTAGCTGCTGGAACTGTCGTTCGTACTCCTGTCGCTGCTTCTCCAACGCCACTTGCTTGTCCTCTTCATGCTGACGCTCCAGCCGAGCAATTGCTGTCTGTATGGGATCATTGCTTAACTCATTCTGCATAATCTCATCGCGTGCAAAATTGTAGTCGATCAGCTGTGCTGGCGTTTGCGGCTCTGAGGCACACATACTTGAATTCATGCCAACCCTTGGCGAATTGACGCGGAAAAAGTGATGATTGCCCCAAAGTATACGATCACCATTCTGTAGTGGTGTCTTCTCCAGTGCGGCTGAGCCATTGACAAAACAACGTGCGCCCTGCACGGGCTCCATAAATAAACCGCTATCCTCGATGGTTATAATACAGTGTTCCGGCTGTATGCCCAGACCAGAAAGTTGTATATCCGGTTGCTGGCCACTAATGCTGCGGCCACCAATCAACGTGCGTTCCTGCGAATAAATATGTGTACTAAGTAATTGTCTTTTCATACTTAACAACAACACAATCGACTTACTTTTAGGTAGTATACCAAAAGCTCATTGAGGGACGGATCTGCATTTAAATTGACCAGATAGTATTTGTTCTTCTCCACCTTGATGCCACTAGCCTGCACACTAATGCCCATCTGCTCCAGTGCCTGCTGTCGCTCGTTTTGTATGCGTTCGGTCTTGACCAGTTTCTCCTCCCAGGTTTGCGAGATTTGTTTCATTAGATTCTCGCTCTCGGCCAGCTTGTCTTGAACATCACCGACTGGCGAACCTGTGGCATGCTTTAACATGCTGCGCAGGGTTTCCACCTCATGACGCAGCTCGCGAATGATACGAGCATTGGGATCTTCATTGACAACGGCATGGTTGACAATGCGCTTGGCACGATCCGCATATCGCAGCGTGGACAGTGTTTCCTCATAATTATCCGCTGAGGGTGAAATGGTAGCCACCATAACTGTCCTGGAGTTGCCACCAAGATTGTCCTTTAGCAGCCAGGTGAGTACGGAATCTCGATAGGGAACAAATTTATCGTTTCCACCCTTTTTGCCATTTGTTTGATCAGCCAGTTTTGAGATAACTAGACCAAGTGTGGTCAGGGATCTAAAAAGCGGGGTAAAAAAAACCATTATAGATTTAAAGGAATTAGTGCTAGGCATGCTACTCACTTGTTAATGTTGGAGCCCTCCTTGAGACGATCACCAACAGCGCCCGTTTTAACTGCACGCTCAGAGCCAGCTAAATCAACCAGTGACATGCGTGAGACTTTCTCACCGCTCACGCCAGTTGCCTGATCGGTAAGTATTTGTGTTAGAACGACAGAGAAAACAGCATGAGAACGCGACGATTCAGCGTTCATATTAGTGGCAGCCACCGTTCGCGATTTGTTACCCTCAGTCATGAGGTTGTCAATGTCTTGATAGGATGCGACAGCTAGCTGTGAAAGCCCATCGACATAGGGGCCGAGTACATTGTGTTCTCGCACTTTGAGCGATTGCTTGTTGGGCTTCGGATCGAGCAGATCGTGCACTTTCTCATTGTAGATCTCCATGTAGGAGACCTCCACTTTGTAGAGTAGCTCCGGTGTCGATTTGTTTGCTATCGCCGAGAAGAGCTTGTCACAGAGACGTGGTATAATGCCCTTGCTCTCCTGTGAACCCATCATTGTATATGATTTGCCCGAGCCTGTAAGAAACGATTGAGTCACGATTGTGTGTGTGTTTGTTTTTTAAAAGAGAAACTCGCTTACCCGTCTGGCCGTAGGCGAAGATGCATGCATTATAGCCCTGAAATGCATTATCCAGGATATCACGTCCCACGCAGTCGAAGACCGTCTCCTGTGACGCAAAACTGTCATCTTCGGCGTTCAGTGAGTAGAAGCAATGATCGAATGCAAATGTCTTTGGTTGTTTTCTGCATGAGTCATGAGTATATATATGCAATTAAAGGTATGTAAATTAATTAACTTCAAGCGCGCTTGCTTACCTTTCCATTTTTTCCAGTGATGGTGGATTTTGCAATATCGTTTGCTGTTTCTCCATTTCGACGATGCATTTTGTACCCAATTCAATTTCTGTAAATAGAGAAGAAAGAGAGATTTTAATAATGTAGAAAATGCATATATATATATATATATATATGATAAGTATGATTTGAGTTATTTTCAGTACAAGGTTGATAACAAGTTCAGACGGCAAAAAAATGTATATAATTTATAACACATATTCATATGATAGATGCAAATGTATATATGTATATATACAGCTTGACAGCTGATTTCGTACATATGTGCGAAATAACAACATACAATGATATTCGGCAAGGCGATAAATGACTATAAGTACTCGTATGTAATATGTAGCAAGTCCAATGCTATAGCGCAATCTTAATATACATAAATAAATAAAAACGCAAACCTTTCAAATAATTGTTGTTTCCCAAACAGAATAAAAGTAATGTGTTGCCCAAAAACGTGCAGCGCAATAAATATTCTTGCCTGCAAAAATATTTACTACTTACAGCTAAGCACGGACATTGCACCGCAATAAAAACGAAGTCGAAAATGTAAATTGTTCTAGCTGGCAAAAATTGAAGAAATATTTTTCAAAGGACCTATTGCCATTGTCCTGTACATAACGTTGAAATTCCGAAAAGTACAAAGGCCAGACCAGCAGGACGAGGTCATGGCAGGACAGGCAAAAAACTAATTTAGTTACAGTGAAGCCAAGGAAGTTAACCAATCTTAAGTCATTATAGCCATGTTTGGCTAACCCAATCGAATATATAAGCCAACAAGCTTAAAACATAACATTTAATATGCAATATTTCACAATACATATTCAAGTCATTGTTCTTACAAATTGTGCTCAACTTCAAATGTTATAAATTATTTAATTAGCAAACCAGCGATTTGATTATTATTACATACAGCCATGAAAAGAACTCCAACTTTTTTTGCTGATATAGTTTTTTTAGCCCAAAAATCTATATGACATAAAATATGCAATTCAGAAAGTCCCTAAAGGAAATCCCAAAAGTGTGCAGCTCAGCTTAGGCAGGCCTCACTGTGCTTGCAGGAAAAACACAGACACAAACATATGCATGTGTATATGTTTGTGTATTGAGGTCTGTTCCTGGCGCTGGCCACTCATTTCCGTTCCAAAAATAAAGCCAACATGGCAAAAAAGGACAGCAGCTTAGCCGATAAATCGAGTACGTTGGGTAAACCACAAAGGAGGCCCATCAGCACGGGTCATCAACAGTGTGTTAGTATTAGTGTAAGTGTATGTGTTTGCAACAAAGGCAAAACCATAAATAATTAGATAAGTTTAACCCCAACTTGTGTATGGGTTCTGGTCAGTTGTTCAGTTTCAACTGGAGCTGGAGCTGGAGCTGAGCTGTTGAGTTCCGTTGATTTGGACACCTCTTCGCCATAACCTTTCAAGTCTGCTTACACGTTTGCCATTGTTGAATGTCGAAATTACCATACAAATACACAAACCTATATACTTTTTTATAGATAGAGTTAAATAGACGCTTGGCCAGCAGGCTGGGAAAACAGGTTAAGCTTTTTGGCTTTCGCGCTGTGACTTCATTTTCGAGCGGTTTTTTGTTTGTCTTTGCATTTGTGTGTGTGTGTGTGTATGTTTGTTGTGTATTATGTGTTGTTGTTTCTATAGTATTCATTTTACGCTTTGTGACTCGAAGCGGTCGACAGCAATATGGCCCAAATACGGACTGATGCGTAAGATTTTCAAGAAATTGATGAGCAAAATGAGTAACCTACGCGATTACGTCGATAGTACATCAATATATATAAACAACCTAGAGTCATAGCAATAGTACAAATATGCCTACATTAATCATTATCAGTGAGGTGATACCAGACACGTTCAAATATTGAATAGTGATAACTTTCTGAAAGAAACTGTCGGACTGTAGAACTCCTTTGAACATTGTATAAATTCGTATAGAAATTATTGTTTATAGTCATTTATATGTTAATGTTTGCCAAAATTAATTGCATTTCCTGAGTTTTGGTGGGGCATCACTGTGTAGTGAAAATAATATTATGTATATCAGACATTATCAGCGCTATGATAACAAACCCATATAAGTAAAAACCTTGTTACGCTTATCACATTGGACATTCATACACATTCAAACACACACACACACACACACTTGCTTATGTGTGAATCAAGTGAGCTTAAAATACGAATCATAGGCATTTGAAGCAAACATGACACAGACCAGCCCCAAATAAAGATGTGATTTGGAAACGTGTCGAAACAGCAGCAGCAACAGCAACAGCAATAAAAACAGCTGCAGATGGGAGCAGAGCAAAAGGAATATGCGACCACGACGAAAAACACACATGGGAAAAGTAAATGGCAAAAGAGTTCCACTTGACGCCGATGGCGAAGGGGTTCAAATTGACTGTGTTCACACTCAGCTTGTCTACCCCTCATGCCGCATTTCCGTTGCACTCTGCTCTCTGTGTGTGCGTGTGAGTCATGGATAAGCCAAATAAATGATCGCCGTTGACATTGGGAAATGGAAGCCAAGTGCTTTGCTTTTGCTTTGCTGCACTTGCAGGTTGCAACACTCAACGACACTGGATTTCACTCGTGTGCAGGCCACAATAGAAACGAAAAATTAGCTGGAAATGTACATCGTTTGGACAGACAGTCAGTCACTCAATTTGTCAGTTAGAAGGTCTGCAAGGCTGTTAGTGCGAAAAAGTTGCTGGCATTGCATATAAAAAACGAGGCGACCTTTGTTACAAGCAAAGGAAATAAACATTTGCATATTTGCACCATTATTTACGGTTATATGCCAAAATAAAACACCCTACAATAAATTCAAATTAAACCTAAGACAATAAAGGAAATCGAAATAAAATGTTTCAGAAAACTCTCATTGAAAAGTATAAGTATAAAAAAAAACAATAGAATTTATTTTGAATATTTCTTTCTCCATCGATTAGTTGCACATGGCCCCAAACAGTAAGAATACCCACAAGAACAAGCAGCCAAGTAAACGGCGATGCAAATTTTGTTATCCCGAACATAAAAGTACAAACACATGCACGTTATATTCAGCTGACTGCTGCATTATTGATTGCAACTCGAAGACACAGCGACAAAGTAAACCGTCGAGTGGAAATGAAAAAAAAAAGTATATATTGAGGCTATGCAGAAAAATAATGGATATGTTTGGACTTGACTTTTAAAAGAGAGCTTTTGGAATTTACTTACCGCGACGATTGAAGGGACGCACCCGAACAGCAACTTTGATCTTATCACTTGACATCGTGTAGGCCTTGAATGAACTCTCACTTTTTTAAAACAATCAATGCCTATGCGTGTGTGGTTTGGGTGTGTGGGTGTGAGAGCGTCTGATTCATGCACTTCCCACAGCAAAAACAAAAAAGGGATATGATTAGGACGGTATTCTTGTTGTTGTTGTTGTTTTTGTTTGATATCCACTTTTATTTTGCCCGCCGAGAATAATGTGTAGCAATGTGGCACGCAATATTTTTATTTGTTTTTGCTTGTTTTGGGGCGCAGGTGACTCACGAAACGCGGTTGCGGGAGTTGAAGGTGGTGAGCTGAAGCTTAGAATTTTGTGAGCGTTTCAATTAGAGCCTCGCACACACGCCTAACAGTACGTCATGTGGGGCGGAATGCGATTGGGGATGTATTTCCATTTCATTCTTGACTTGCGCTAGTATTTACACGCATGTATGTATGTATTGTACTGTACACATCAGTTTGTTATTGTTATTGTGCTGGAATTTACTTTATTTGCACGCGTTGTTACTATTATTTAGACAGTCGTTCAGATATTTGCTTTAAATTAGTTATATTACTGTCTCCTAATTACATTTATTAGTTTGTCCTTTATGATTTTAGCAGGTTTCGCAAACAAATAACAATAGCACACACACTTATAATCTCTACATTTACACACGCACACACAAACACGCACAACTGGACTTTTGGCAAGGAAGTAGGCAAAAAAAAGAAAATGTTAGCACTGGGGCTCCACCGAAGCCCGCGCGAAAAGTCTCTCTCTTGGCCCGTATGACTGTGACTTTGTTGGAGAATCGATTTTTATAGCTCTTTTTTCTGAAGCTGGAATTTTATGCTACGTAGTTTTCGTTTTCGTTTGGATGTGAATTTTTTAGCAATTGCACCTTTTTTGTTATCGTTTAAGCCAGGTTTTACATCACTTTTTACTATTTTATTGCGATTTTATTTTTCGCGTCGTTTTACTTTAATTTTTGCTATTTTATAATGGTTTCTCGACCTGCTATGACTGACGATAACGATTGACATTTCTTGCAATTCAACGCAACCCTGTGCTGCCACTTGGTCGAGTGTGACCAAACATGTTTTGAGTAAAATCGTGTAGCGTTGCCACACTGTAGCGTTCGTAGCGCGCTATTATTTTGATTTCAAATTTTTGTAGAAAATAATTGTCATTGTAGGTAAGAAAAATTTAGTTGACAATGAGGAAGAAGCAAAGTGAATGTACGATTGCGAAAGTAAAAGATGGGAAGCCAAACCGACAGACACAATTTCAATCAGTTGAATGTTAATAAACGACAAAATTAAAAGACAATGCAAGGGCAAAGCAACAAAGAAAAAAAATGTAGATTACTTAATTCTTTAAAGTCACGTAGAACTGTGAAGTAATTACTTCGCACATATTACATACTGAAAATGAGACAGATTCCGAAAATGATTAATTGAGGGAGAGAAACCGAGAAAGTGAAAGAGGAAGTTAAAGAATGGCGACAGACACAGAGAGACAATGGACAAATTTCCACATTTATTTATTGAATCTGCACAGCTGATGTGATACAAAAAAATAAAACAAAAAGGAATATTTGAAGATCATTATAAGTAAGAAAATATGATTCTAAGACAAAAATTTTATGAATTTATTTAATCGTGCACCTCACCGTTAAAAATACTATATTGTTACATAAAAGTTTAAACTAAGATGTTGCGAGCACGTCGCTGAGAAATAAACGAATAAAGAAAGACAGTTAGTGTCATCATATTATAAAGTGCGTGTCGGCGATTATTTGGGCCGCACCTTAACATTTGCGGAAATTGCGCTTAAGCATTATCATTATCAAGGCAAGTGCAATGAACGAACGGATGAATCTCTGGATCTCTCTCAATGATAAACAAGAACTGCAGGCAGGCAACCTTGTGCCGTACTCTTACTCTTCGGCATCGGAAACAGCTCGACGCCGGTAATTTTTAGCCAGACGAAATGCCAACAGATAAATAAATGGTAAGCAAGTAAGTAAGTAGCCTATAGTTACGAAAAAAAAGTCACCCAAAGAAACCTGAAAAACGTTTTGCTCGCCTCTTTTGTTTTGATGTCATGCTGATGATGAAGTGTTACGCTTGTTGTTGTCGCTCAAAACTCTTGTATCGACAGAGCGGCAGCTGATGCTGCTGCTGCTGCTGCTACCTGTTCACGTGCTGCCGCTTGGTCTCCGAGTTTATAAATATTGAAGACGAGACGCAGGGCGCAGCAGTTTCTCGGTAAGCCTCAGACGTGCGCAACCCAAGCAAAAATTAAGCGAATTTAGATTAAGTTTTAATGTTGTTTTTTTTCTTCTCTTTGGATGTTATAAAAAAGACAATGAATGCACTATAAAATATATATGAATACTTATATATAAAGTAAAGACATAATATATAACTAAAATTTCGCGAAAACGAAAGTGAACTATAATTTATACAATTGCATATTTGATATTTTAATATTTAATATTTGCCATAAACATTTTTGGTTCTTAAAAGTAAGTTAATTAGTTCTGGGTTTCAATACCAAAACTGACCTATATCATTAAAAAAGGGAAATTTCATTATATACCCAAATACGTGCTCCATATGCTATTTATGCATCACATACTTTATGCATACTTCATGAGCTCAAAATGCATAATAAATTGAATAAAGGTCAACCTTGCATAATCTGCAGAGGTGTACGGAAACAATAAGTGGGCAATAGCGATACCATTATAAACGCCCGAACGCAACATCAATCGCGAAATCAAACAAACTATAAAAAAATATATATATATATATGATTACAAAACCCTACGTTATTATTATTAATTTTATTACTGTTGCTGTTGCTGTTGTTGTTGATAAAGTTGCCAAAAATGGGCATTATTTAAACGAATCCCCTAATAAAAGGTGAAGGCGCCGGCTCATTTGCATACTGCGGGGTATTAAGACAACCAAAAACAATAAAAGAGATGCAAAAATCCGAAGGCGGTTTGCCCTTGAAATGGTTTCATCGAACACCAATTAACTAACCAGCTATCGAATCGGTCCGGGTTAAACATCTTACAGCACGAACCATGTCGAGACTCCCATACATATGTAAAGCTCATAGTATATAATATTTACTAATACGAATACATATATTTTTCATGAATTCATTTTTTGCACATGTCACACGCCGGAGGGGTTTTCAATTGGTCCCAAAATTCTCTACGAGTTTGTTTTGCGGCAGCGTTATTTGCTCAACAACTTGAACTGTGCAAATATAGCACAAAATTTCTTATATTTGCCAATTGATTAAAATCTAATTTATGCTAGGTCAATAAGTGCAGCAACTTTGCTTATAAATAGTTAGTGCTAAACAAACTTTATGAAACTGTCCGAATAGTTTGGATAAGCCCAGTTTTAAGTTGGCTAATGAGCTTTTTTTATTTTATAATTTGAAAGACCTTTGACTGTTCCGCTTAACGGTGAGTAAATAAATACGACTTGTTCAACAAATCGCAGATAGGGCATTGAGCTGATATATTACAGCTCTATTTGTACTACATATTGGCAAGTTCCAAATGTGACAAGCACCCCAATAAACCTTCGAGTGACTTGTGATTTTAATTGTTTTCTATATTTTTTTCGGTATGTAGTATATAAACACATATGTATATACTCGGACTTGACATTGAAATGCACTATACCTAAAAGAAATAATAAAACAAGCAAAAATACTACAAACTTGGTAAGGAGGTAATTGATGTTTGAACTTGATTTGTTTTAGCGAGACCCAGCTAGACCTGTTCGATCGATCTATGGCCACTGTCGTTAACAATTTTGGGGTGCGCACACCTCTTAATGGGCTTACTGTCTCTTTCTCTCTCTCGCTCGTTGTCACCCTATTAACTTGGCCAACTGCTTGAGGTTAGTCTATTAAAGTTGCCACACACAATGGGCGCACTATTCAGCTGTTAATGATTAACGATTTCGACGGGAAGTCCGAGCATGTACTTCGTTTTGGGTGCACTCGCAACTTGACTCCACTAATTGTATTTGCATACGCCCTGTACGCAATTGGCTTGAACTAACTGTTAACGCTTGTAATGACACCTAAGCGAAACACTAGAATACACTCATTATCTCCCAGCAAGTGTGTAGGCCGAGCCATGCCATTGACAATGCTCTCATTCATTTAACTGCTTTCAGTTTTCGTCACAACAGCTGCTTGAACGCAGCGCCATGCATCAGCGACACGGATATGGATTAGCAATAGCTATAGCTATTGCTATATTTTTGAGTCATCTCTTCAACTCAAAAGCTGAACTGAACGATTCGACGACGCAGCAACTCCATCAATACAATCATGAATTGCCCAATGGCAACAGCAGCAGCAATCTCTGGCCACAAACACTGCCGCCTTCTTGGCACCCAGATAAGGACTTGGAGCTGACAGTCGCTGCTGTTGCTGCTGCTGCTGCTGCTGTAAATGATGTCTTCAAGTTAGATGACACTCATGTTGCAATGCTTTCGCACAACTCAATCATTTATGGGTTGACAGAAGTGGCAAATTCAAGCAATGCAAATCCCATCTGTCATGCCCAATTGAAACACGTGCAGCGAGGCATCCTCAGCAAACAGCCTTGGGCTATGAAAGGTGAGTTAGTTATTAACTATTGCAATTACATTTAAGTAGATAAAAAAAGTCTAATTCGACACACAAATATTGTACTAATTGAAGTTAATCCTTATGAACTTAATCTCTTATATTTTTCTCGTTGCAGTGCTTGATGCCTCGGGTTCCAAATCTTCTGGTTTCATTTTTGGCCAAAACTATTGGCTGGGAAGTCGAGAGGCATGCAATATGTTGCAGCATTCGTTGGCTATAACACTCTCCAAGAATTTCGAACGGATTATGCACCAAGGACTCGTCACACAACCAGCGCCTTTCGACATGGACTATCGCGTTGTCTATTTGCGCCACAATTCACCGTGGCAGGTGGAGATCAAGCTAATGTCCGAACGGGTCATACACATTGGCCTGTGTGTGCCCAGCTCGTGCAAATCCAGCGAGATTAAGCAACTGACCAATGACTATGTGGCAGAGAGTTTCACAAACGGTGACATCTTTGAGATGCAGCCAGAAGTGTTGTACACAAAGGATCTGAAGCTACGCGATGTGTTCTATGATCGTATGAGCTTTAAGCTTGTTGTCGCCTTTGTGCTGGTCACCTGCGCCTTTATGCTGTGCGCCCAGCAACTCAACGTGGCCAAACAGTTGCCGCCGGAGAGGCATGAGGATGATGCAGGTTTATCTCCAGTTGAATCGGAAATATGGCGAGCAATTCACTCTCTGCTGAAGTGGCATCCGCTGCAGAGTTTTGTCAGTTGCTACGATGGGGCCAGCAACTGGCGTCGTATATTTGCCACCAAGGAGAGCAACTCCTCGCATATTCCCTTGCTGAATGGATTGCGTACTGTCTGTGCCCTTCTGATATTAATATTCCATGTAGTGTTTTTCATGTATTTTACAGTGAACAACAAAATTGTGCTTCTTAGGTATGCGGAAAACATCTTCTTCCAATACGTTTCCTGCGCTCCACTGCTGGTGGATGTCTTCTTTACCATAAGGTGAATATATACCATAAAAACATAAAGATAAGTTTTAAGCTATCTTTATTTGCTTACAGTGGCTTTTTACAGACCTACAATTTCATGCGCAATACCAAACAGATGGATTCAGTGCGTCAAAATGGTCTAGGAGCAAATGTCAAGCTCTTTGCAAAGCTGCTTTTTCATCGGTTTTTAAGAATTGCTCCGCTTTATATAATTGTTGTTGGCAGTGTGGATTTGGTATTTGCCTACATGAGAGATACTTCAGTTTATCACATCAATGAGCCCTTTGATGAGCTGTGCAGCCAGCATTGGTGGCGCAATATTTTATTTATACAGAACCTGTTCCAACTGGAAGACATGTGCGCTAACTGGACCTGGAGCATTGCCTGTGATATGCAATTCTTTGTGCTGGCTAATTTGGTGCTATTTCTTTATGTGAAGTGAGTTTGATTCAAGTTGGATTCGACAGATAAGTTTATGATTATTCTTTTTAAGGCGTCCAAACTGGGCTAAGTTTGTGGCTGTTGCCAGCTTATTGGCAACGATTGTCTGGTCCTATGGCATTGGCCTTAATTCAAAGTATGAATTCTCGTTCGACTCGATATATGCCTCAGCCACACAAATGTACATAAGTCCGTTTGTTCGAGTGCTACCCTATATTGTTGGATCCATTGGTGCCTGGTGTCTTTTGGAGCGTCGCATGCAATATGATTTGAGTGATCGGCAAATTCGTTGTCTCTGGCATTTCTCGCTGCTGGTCTTCGTCATCTGCATCCATTCGACAATTAAGCGTGATCTGGGCAATCTGTTTACCATCTCATTGTATGTGCTCGGCAGGCTGTTATTTTCGTGTGTCGTTTGCTGGATGATTGTGGGCAGTGCGACGGGGCATGGTGTTTGGTGGTCCCGCTTATTGGAATCGCGCTACTTTCAACATTTCAATCGGGTGTCCTATGCCTTTTATTTGCTCAATGCAATGGTGATTTCCCTTTTCTTTGGACTGACTACCGCAAGCACACATGCAGATCCCTTAATGCTGGTAAGTAAATGAAATAACAAACAAATAATTGGATCTTACCCTTTGTCGGTTCCAGTGCGTCATCTGCAGCGGCTTTACCATGATTGTTTATCTAATGTCCATTGTGTATTCATGGCTATTTGAGCTGCCATACAGCAACTTGTCCAGTTTGTTGTTGCGTAAACCAAAAACTACCTAACTTGTGATCAACTACTGTTCTGTGAACAGCGCTTTCTACACAACTGCAAAGTTCATTTAGTTTATTGTTAATTGTTGTATATAATCCCCGAACAAAGCCAGTTTTATTAATATAAATATACGAATAAATATACTAGTTGTAAGTATTACATGCTAACCAAATAAAGAAAAAACCCAGTGATTTTCAATTTAAATTTAAATGCTATCGATTAGTTGTTTAAAAACGAGCGCGCATTGGCTCTTTTTGCGTTAACAGAGCTCTGTTATCGCCTAATTGCGTTCAATGCGTATTTAATAACAGAGAGGCAACCAGAGCTGCAAACTACATAAGTATCGCCGACACTGGCGTCACTCAGGTTAAAGACTTTTGCACGACGAGCACGAATATCAACGATTATTAAGTGCAATGCCGATGATAACGAACTCGTGTCGCTTGCAGGAGGTTTACTTCTTGCGCTTGTGCAAAAGCTATAAAATACTATAAATCAATAATTAATAAAATGCCAGACCTTTCATAAGTAACCTAAACATTTATATTCATATAATATTTACAACACTAATTACATATACATGGAAACCGTAGAATCTATATGCTAGGAATGTGAGTGTGTGTGTGTAGGGGAGTGAGTTTATGTATGTATGTATGAGTGGGTGGATGTATTCAAGCTCCTCCACACGCAGCATGGCACAACATCTAATAAGTAGCAGCACAAAACAAGCAACATCATCAACGCTAATAACTAATCTTTAAGATATGTCTCCAACGGATTTGATCCCAGGAGCCGCGATGTAGCCGTCTCATCTAAAAGTACAAGATATTTGATTAGCTGCTGGTTCAATGAGCACAACTGAAAACTCAACTCACTTGACTGTGCCGGCTTTGCTGTTGTGGCGCTCTCCGTTTGCTGCGATTGTAGACAGTTTATCCACTCGGACAACGAGATCTTCTTATCGCCATTCACATCACAATAGCGGGGCATCTTCTTGCCACATTTGCTCAAGTTGCTATGAAATAGAATACTTAATACACAGTTGAAAGTTTATTATAAAGTTGAGTACCTGGCGCTAGTGACCAGATTACGAAAGACCTTCCATTCCTTGCGCTCCCACGATTTGTTTTTGTTCTTGTCCAGAAACATAAAACTCAACGTAGCAATGCGCTCATCCTCTGACTTCCACATGGTCGAATTTCTACTAAAGCAATTGTTATCGAAGTTTATACAAAATAGCAGCTATATATAATGCTTACCCCATATTGCTGCTGGGCAGTTTTTGTGTGTTAAGAAACTCCTTGAGCTCTTTGAGGAACTGCGTCTTTCGTGGCTCAGTGCAACCCTTCATGGGTCTTACAGCGCTCACCTCATCGCATTGTGGTCGCTTTTGTCCAAAGGTGCCCGGAATATTCTTGCCCGTCTCCTCGTTTACACACCAGCAAATGGAGCTGTAGCATTGGACGCGTTTATATCGTCCATCGGACATGCATTCGGGCACATAAAAAGATCTATTGCCGCCGTGCTGCAAATCAGTAAGGGATTGCTTTCACTTTAGGCATATAAAAACAACACTCTATGAAACTTACTCGTTGCTCTTCGCGCGCCACCTCCCGATCTGTCCAACAGTTGGCATCGCCCTCGCTCTCATTGTTGGTAGCCTCCACTGTCTTGGCATTCAGAACTGTGAACGAAAGGCCCATTAGAATAGACTCGATACTGCCCTTTGAAAGCATGCCAAGTGCTATTGGATGTTACTTGGGTATTACTCAAATTGTTGGTTAGTGTATATATATTTCGCCCGACAAGTACGTACAATTAAATGACGATGGCGACAACGGGGATGTGCGTGAATGTGTCATGCTATCGTCCTCAACGTCCTCGCCAATATAATCACCATAATCGTGCTCCTCACTCTCGTTATTGTTGCTGCTGCTGCTGCTGCTGCTGCTGCTTGGTCCGATTATGTTCGTATTTGTATGGTCATGGTGGGGATTTGTGTGATGATTGTTATGCACATTTGGATAGTGGATGGTGCGGCGAGGTATTGTTGTACTAGATGTTGTATGTTTCAGTATGGAGCTGCTCGTTGGACTGCTGTTCAAGATATTAACGCCAGCTTTACCTGCATATAGGGATTAACACACAAATATCGGTACAAATACATATACACACACATATACAAACATACCCAACTAATTACCATTAAATAAGCCTTATTTCTAAAGTTTTATTCATGCAAATTAAATTAAGAAGAACAATTAAGAACCCTCTAGTCGAGAAATCCCGACTAGATTATACCCTTAACCCGATACTTTACGCATACAGTCAGTGCCTGCAAGTATGTGTGAGTGTGTGTATGTATACGCGTATAGTGCATACTTTATTAACTTCAATACTCCATAACAATTTTCACAGATTGTCAATATTTAGTCTAATCTTTCAAACTGCATCAAAAAGTTTTCCAAATTGAAGATTTTGTTGTTATCGATCACATGTGTATATCGGAAACGGGAAGAGTTATCGAAAATTTAAAACAAACTTGTACTGCGCGGGGACTAGGCGAGCTTATGTACCAAATCTGGAGTCTCTAGCTCTTATAGTCTCTGAGATCGACGCGACAGACGGCCATGGCTATATCGACTCGGCTGTTGATGCTGATCAAGAATATATATACTTTATGGGGTCGGAGATGCTTCCTTCTGCCTGTTACATACTTTTGCACAAAACCATTATACCCTTTTAACCCATTTTCAATGGGTTAAGGGTATAAAAATATACGAAACATTTTCATGAAACTTCTTAAGTTCTTTTAAGGCATTTGAGATTTGAAAATTTTTATAATATATCCTTTCAAAGTTTTGGGAGATAGGACTTGAGGGTATTCGAATTAATATGAAAAGCTAAAATGTTTTTTTATTTTTATTTTTTAAGCCCGTTTATTGTGGTTAAAAGTATTCCCATTTTAAATCATGCAACATATTTCTCAACGCTTTTTCCTACGACTTTTCATGCATTTTTCTAAAAAATATTATACTGTTGTATATATATATATATATAGAGAAAGAGAGAGAGAGAGCGTTACTTACGCTGGTTGGCATCTTTGGCCAGGCAATTGCTCCATTCAAGTCGGGACAGGCTATCGTCTCTGTTGACATCACAGTACTTGCCAAAGGCACGTCCACAACGTCTGGGCTTTACCGCCTGTTTGTTAATTAGTATAACGTGTGCATACAAAATAGGGAGTAATAAATGGAAGAAGTAAAAATAGGGGAGGTGTTAATGTTAAACTGAGTGACGTCTACAAGGCATGTGTGACAGCAAACACAACAACAACAACAACAAAAACAACAACAACTTACCCGCTTGACAAGCTTCTTAAGCTCACGAACTTCTTGTCTGTCCAGCAATTGATTGGCATTCTCATCCAATTGGGCAAACTTCCAATCCAGCACAGCGGCATCACCAGTTGCATGCGTCTGACCCGAACGCACCTGTTCGATGCGGAACACCTCGATCAGATGATTGTTGAATGCCAAACGATCCACCTTGCTGCAAGGACGATGGCCACCATTGCCGCCACCATCGCTGCTATTGGCCGCATCTGCATCCATGTTGAGTTGACGCTGTGGCGATCGACGACGATCGTTGCGTCTATAGGCGGCACACTTGGGCTTGCCGCGGCTCGTTGAAGTGTTCCTAATCGGATTTCCGCTGCTGTCGCTGCACCAGCACCCTGTGTCCCCCAAACACTGCACAGCCGCATAGTTGCCATCGTTGCGGCAACGTGGAATGAATATCTTCGGATTGCGGGCACGCTCTCGCCGCGCATACTGACGTGCCAACAAGCAGCCTGAAATATATTTTAAAAGTCGTATTACAACCAGATTCAGAATATATATTATTACGGCTTTAATATATCAATTAATAGTATATTTAATGGGAATATATAATATTTGTTTTTTAATGTCAAAATATAAAACGATCCTGCTTCACTGGTGTTTAAATATAATGTTTTTGATCGAAAAGTTTAATGTGAAAAATTATATATTATATATATTTGATTCATGAAAATGTATAAAAAATTGTTTATGTCTAATTTTTTACTACCATTTTATTTAAGTTTAGGATCTTAAGTGTGTCTAATATATATAATCAACGAAATTAAAGTGTAATTAATAATGAAATTGTAAAAAAAAAGTTTGAAAACCTGTAAAAATATTCTTTAACAAACTTGTAAACTTCATTTCTGTAAATATGTAGACTTATCTTAAGCTATGTAGACCTATCTTAAGCCGATGTTTTTTTATTCTGAAGTAAAATATAGGAAATTTCTATATATCATTCTGATTGATCATTCTGGTGACTCAAGGCTCTGCCATTTCAATGGGATATCTTAAATCGAAGAAATACAATGGGATATATATTCTAAAAATCTTTAGACATTGAACTTAGCTTAGCCATTTTCCATACTGAGATGTTTTGAACTTACCCTTGCAGTGGCCGCGATGCTTGAAGCTGACCTGATGTCCGCTGCACTGCACCCGGAGCAGGTGACAGCGTGTGGGATACGTCTGATCATCGGTACCGCAGACGGGTCCCTCGCTCTCGTCGCACTCGCCCTGCTTGGCGGCGCACTTGGATATCGATTGGGACTGCGACTGCGACAGCTGGAAAGGTAAGGTGTGAAGTGTGCATAGAAACACACATATGAGAAATATTCGAAGCACTTTTGTGATTACAGACCAAAATCGTAAATAATATCAAACACGCGTTAAATGATTTATTACATTTATGGTCGCCAAATTCACAGACAACGCAGTTCGTCTCGACTTGAATACGAATCAGTATTCCGTTTGCCCATGCGACTATCAGGCATGCAACGCATTTATGAGTGGTGAGGTGAGGAGAGATGAGAGAGAGATGTGGTGTGTGTTGGTTAGCGCAAACGTGGCTAATATAAAAATCAATGTGGTCAGGCCATAACTTGAATGGCATCGCGTACTCCCATTTGAATGCCTTGGTAGTTCCCAGTCAAAAACCGAAATCAAAATTTACCCAAAAAAAAAAAAAAAAAAAAAAAAAAAAAACACTTTATGGTCAATTGGCCAGACTAACTGGCTGCCGATTGACAGACCCGTTGCTGCTGCTGACTCTGCTCATTCTTGTTTAGTCCACAAAAATATAAATAAAATAAAATCAATTTATTTACTTGTTGTAAATTGCGTAGCACTTAAGTTAGGCTAGTTTTTGTCGCTGCTCTTTAGATAAACTACAACATTTTGTTGACATTAATTAGTTTTGAGCAGCAAAGATTATTAAAAAAAAATATATATGCAAAGTAAAGTTGTAAAACTGAATGTGAATATATTGCCAATTGAAATTTGCGACATGTTTAAATTTATTTTTGAATTTTTATGTGATCATAAAATGTATCAAAAATGTATTAAAGAGAATAGAATTTACTTTATTTTATGGTAAAAATAAATAAATCGTTCAAATTTATTATTATTTCTTGTATCAGCTAGGGTTCTTTATTTAAATACGTTAATGTTTGTTGTTAGACCCAAAAAGGATATCACATCTTCTAAACCCCAAAAATGTTGCCGAAATAATCTAAAACACTACCAGGTCAAATACATCTCCCCCTAACAAACGTTTCTACAATTAAACACAAATTTCAAATGTGTATCCCACATTGGGAAGAAACTAAAAACCAGTAGCCCCAAAACCTTATTATTATATAATTATAAAATAAATATTGTTTACTCCTAATGTCTCCTTGTCTTATCAAGTTGCTATAAACACACACATGTGCACCTTTTGTAGTGTCTCTGTGGGTAAATAAGCCGTGCACTCGATTCACTTTCGCTGAAAGGTGTCACTAGAGATGTTCGATTTTATTTTTTTTTGGAGCACGCGTTCAGTGGTAATCGGATCGGGACGGTTGGAAGATACAGTCTTGTTGACACAGACACATTAAACGACACAATGGATAAACATGAAGTGCAACAAAATATTCATATGTACATGCAGACATTGCTGACTCAGCAACTGCATTTTGGTCTGCAATTGCAAACCGAGTTCAAGGAATGATACCTGACAATAAGTTGTGGGGCATCTGTAATAATGTTGTTGTTGTTTGAATTCCCAGCAATCGAGCAAACCAAAAGCGGCGCCAATAGCACACAGAATATCTAATTAACAATGCAAATCGCATATTTTCATTACAAAATATGGCGTTATCCCCACAACGTGCCCGCCATAATATGATATGGACGTATATGTGGAATATTCTATATTTAACCTACGAGTATCAATCTGTTTAGCATTATATATATGGGGACAGCTCGGGGATTGTTACGATCGATAACGATAAGTTTATTGACGGACATTTCTCACGCTCGTAGGGATTAAACAAAACAACAAGCACACTTCATCTTCACACTTTGTCATCATCAGGCCAGCTTAGAGGCAATGGAACTGGTCATTGGTAATGCCAAATCTTCATTCCCCACGCTCTCTTTTTTCTGCTCCTCTTTCAGTTCTCTAAACCTAGTACCTGCCCACATTAACAAAAGGCCAAAACGCTTTTGACTTGTGACCATTTTTATATGGTATATATATATATAAGTATTTTACATCTCAGCACTTTTTGTGCAGCTTCTTCTTTTTTTTCTGCGCGTTCTTAAGACAGCAAAAGAAAATGAACGCAGCAAAAGAAACACGTTCGTCGGGCAGATGATACACAAAGCAAGCAAAAGGAGATTGGGCATGGGAATGGGTTATGGGTATGGGTATGGTTATGGGTATGGGTATGGGTATGGGTAGGGGTATGGGTTTTGGGTTTTGGGATATGGGGAATCGCGAACTTTTGCCGGCAAGCGAAAAGATCGCAGACAGCGCGGCGGCAGTCAAGACACAGGCCGGCAAAGGCAACTCTTCAAATAAAAGATACAAACGGGACGAAAAAAAATCAAAGTGCGAGCTGGAGTTCGAGTTGGAGTTAAGAATAAAAAGATGCGACTCTTGTTGTTGTTTTTGTCGTTGATTCGGTTTGCCTGCAGACAATTTGTAGCCGAGCAATGGGATTAGACCAATCACTTATTTATTTTTTCGTTTATCTTTTACTTCGCTTCTTTTTTTTGTATTATTGTATTAATACCAGGAATATTCAAGTGTTTTCTTGGGATTTACACGCTGAGTTAAGCCCAGCTTTGGGTTTAAGCTTTAGCATTATTTTAGTATAGCTTCAACTTACCGGCAGATCATGTCGTGTCTCCCGCTGCTGCTCTGAACTCCTGATGCATGTGGCAAGTTGTAGTAGCAAAAGCACGCCAAGTGCAATGATGAAAAAGCATTTCACAAACATTTTCAAGATTGTCAATTGTTAATTGTGATTGTTGGCCCAAAAAACCTTTTATTGCATTATTAAAAATTGATAAATGTTTTAATAAATGTTGGTTTGTTTTGTGGGATCCTTTTAGGCCATAAGTTTTTCCAATTACTTATTACTTTTCTTTTTGCACTGAGTCGCAATTAAAAACCAACTGCATTTTTCGATGGGTGTGGCAGAAAATTTAGTAGCTTTCTTTTTTATTTATTTATTGATTTGGCCAGTCTATTTTTAGTAATTTTTAGCCACTTCAAGATGGGATACTACACTTATGTGTATATACCTCTGTGAGTATACTATTTGTTTATGAGCTAAATTGGATTTCTGCTTTATATGAACTTATGATTGCCTTTTTGTTGTTTGCTGGTTGTTTGTTTGTTGTTTGGCTTTTGCAAAAATATATTTTAAGCACACACTGAGACTGAAACTGGGCGCAAGTGAAAAACTGAACACACGAAAACTGATTGACTGAAAAAACCAAACCGTGCGTCACCAAGTTTCAAATACGACTGAAACGCAGCAAGCAGTTCAATAGGAGTAGTCGGGAATACAAAAAACATATATTGCGGCCGAGAGTGGCCTAAAGTGGCCAGCGAGAGCAGCACACACACACTCATGCTGCTGCTGAAAGAGAGGCAAACAGTTCGAGCGTGCGAGAAAGAGTAAGAGAGAGAGAGACAGTGAGACCTAAGTGCTGGTGGATCGTGCAACACACAAACACACACATACAAACACAGACACCAAACAGTTGGTCAGCGCAATGGGAATCGACAAAAGTCGATGTCGCCACAATGTCTGGCAGTGTCTACCGCCAACCATATCTTATCTTTTTTTTTGCGTGTCTTTGCCTTCTGCTTCTTTACCATGAGGCCTGGGCCTGGACAGCAGCGGTAAGCATAAAGGCCCAACAACAACAACAGCAACAAACATCGAAAATCCTCAATACACATACACACACACACACATGCTTACACACAAAACACAACAAAAAAACTATTTAGAGTTTCGAGTGTGAAATTTATCTTCCTTTGTATATCTTAAGAGGTTGCCTCACCAACACCAAGCAGCTAAAACAAAACAAGCCACTGCCAGTTGCTGGGATCGGGCACCAGTGCGATCTGTGGGCAACACCGCCACACCACCATCAGCAACCAGCTGTGGCTCTCAACCGAAAAGGTAAAGGTAATGAAGGCAAAGGCAAAGGCAAAAAAAAGGCCAGCCAAAAAGAAGGAAAGAAAGGAAAACGTGAGCTATGTACTTGCTAAGTCTGAGAATGAGACTTGAACTGAGGACTGAGACTGCGACTGAGTCCAGCTCCTGCCTCTCCTGCCAGGCAGTCGCACGTCTGTGATTTATAGAGCTTGATGCCAGCCGGTGGCGATGCCAATGCCAATGCCGGTATTACAGTATGGGTATGGGTATATCGGTGTGAAACCTGCCAGACAGTGTGACGGCAACTTACGACAGAGTCCCAAGACCTTGTCTGTGTGTGTATATGTGTGTGTGTGTGTCGAGTCGCCCCCGCCCCAAACTGGCCCTTGTTCGACCATTGTTTTCGTTCGTGTTTTTGTGGTCTTCTTTTATGGTCCGAACACGGCTATAGATTTTGAAAGAAGAGTGAGAGGCTCAGACAGTCAACGGCGACTGGCAGACAGTATGACGCCAAATTCAATACACAAACAACATCGACGATAACAAAAGGTAAATACAGCCCAATGCCCAATGGTAGGGTAAGCAGTGTTAGGGTATCCGGGGGGCATTACACGAAGAAACCACATGAACAGTGTCAATAATAATAGCCGCAGTCCAATGAAGACGCATTTGTTAGCCCCTGTTCTTCTTGTGTGTGTGTTTTTGTATTCAGAACAAAAAACGACAGATACAACATCTAAATGCATATAGATACAGATACCAAGATACACAAACACACACATACACACACGCTGGTGTACTTAACTAATCAATTTGTGATTCTTCCCTCTGTGTTATTCTTTCCCTTTTTTTCTTCTGAACCAAAAATTTTCGTTTGAAATAATTTGTACAAACGAATTGTATCAAATCTGCGCACTTGCAAAACAATTAAACACTTACCCCGAAATCGGTTTGTTTAGAATAAAGAGAGAGCGAGGAAGAGAGAGAGAATGAAATTATGAACTAATCAAAACAAACTTTCGGTCAATTAGTTGGAACACTTCACAGAAAGAATAATATCTCTGCTTATGCAGAATTCCACAAAATTCATTATTTAGTTTAAACAAATTCTTAAAAAATGACGAGTCATGTTGAAGGATATGTCTACTTTGTGCATATTCAAAATCGATTTTGCTATCACCATTCTATATAAAAAGTACCTAAAGCAATACTTCCCCTCATGGGAAGAACCTTTACTCATTGATATGGAGCTGCACCTTAATAAAGACAAGCTTTTGCCTCCATAAAAGTCGGCAGTCGCTTCTGCAAACATAATCAGTTCATTTAACACATCAGTTGAATTCACAAGCTACAATGAAGTTCATCATTTTTCTTGGATTCCTTGGCCTCTTGGTGTGCTTGGCTCAGGCACTGCCTTTGTCACCGGATTCATCAGCTACGCAAGATGATGCCTTTGCTGTTGTAGATCCCATTCCCAGTCTACACAATCGTCAGAAGCGTGCCACCTGCGATCTTCTAAGCGGTTTCAGTGTGAATCACTCAGCCTGTGCTGTCCATTGTGTAGCTCTGGGTAAAAGCGGTGGCTATTGTAATGATAAGGCTGTTTGCATTTGCCGTCGCTAAAACATTTAAGATTAATAAATATGCACAAGATAACTTTTACTTAAACAAAATTGGATGATATGGAACTCGAATAGAGAAAATCGAAGGGTCAAAAAAAATGTAAATGGAAAATGCCAAGAAGAAAATGATTCACATTCTAAACGCAGCTTAAAGCAAACCTTTTTTTTAAATAATAACAATAAAAACTCTAGAAAATCACTTATCGTAAGTCCCCTAACTTATCTCTGCCCTATCAGAACACAGAACACAACAGTTTAGCATACCAGCTGCATAGAAGAACAAGAAGAACTATCCTACAATAAAAATTAAGTTCTTCTTATACTGAGCGATCTGAGAGCAACAAGAACTTAAGGTACCTGACCAGCCGCTCATTGATTCTGAAGGATCCGCAGATGTAGAGCAAGCTGTTGATCAATTCCTACGCCAGGAGGCAGAGAAGGATACGACGCCAGCTGTTGAATCACGCAGCCGTCAAAAACGCGCTACCTGTCGCTGCTACAGACGTTCTCGCACTGTAATTGTTTGTTATTGCCGCTAGATGGCGCTTAACAATACTTCAATAGCACAAATTGAAATGTTAATAATCTGCACAGTTAATGAACGATAATAATACTGAAAATTCGTATGTTTATAAAAAGCAAATGAATCATGTGAGTTAATGCGGGCTTGAGTGAGAGCTTCACACACATATGTAAATATAAAAGGCGCCAAATAAGATTGCATATTAATTATTTGATTACGGATCTAAAGAGTAAAGTTCAAAAAGGCGGCAGACAACGAAATTTTGACGTGGCTGTGAAATATTTACTTTTTGTAACTTTCCCGTTCAACTGTTTGCTGTTGTTAATGAGTTTATATATACAAATCTACTGAGTTTATCGCAAATTTTATACACTTAGCAATTGTGGGTCAAAGCAGGCCGGCTGCAGATGGGGAAAGGAATGATAACAAACGCTAATTTCATTCTTAAAAAATTTCGAATGTTTGCAAAATGCATGTTCACTTATCACAAAAAAACGGCTCAACAAATACACACACGAAAACACTCAAGCATTGTTTAGTATAGATCTATACTGAACTGAGCTGCGTTCGTAATGCTTATTCTTATCAATTAAATGAATAAACACAAGAACAACAGGAGGCAAGAGTGTGAAGTGGAGTCTGGCTATGCTCATTGAACAGTCTGAAACACAAACAAAAGCACAGAAGCAGGCACACGCTCAATTAACGCCAATTATACGTGAACTCGAAACGAAATTGTTAATAAAAAGAATTATAGGAATTAATACAGAACTACGAGTGTCGTGGGCCTTAATTTATAAATGCGTTTAAAGTTATGTTACTCCAATAGACGTAACCGGCCAAAAGAACCACAATAACAACAATAAATGCCGAGCGCTCTATTTTTAGTTCTATTGCAATTTATAGCCGAGTAAATTGAGCTTTGTCTCAACGAACCGCACGCGAGAGTATCTTTATATACACTGACACTCAAGCTATAAGTATTGCGCATTTCAAACATATACTAATGATCTTTATCAACACACAAGTAAAACAGAGAGACGTGTTACTCTAGAGAACGGCACAGTAGTGGAATATATATTTTTGTAAACATCCCGCCATATATTTAAATGCGCTTATTAAATACCACAATAATACCACAATGACAAACATTACAAATCGATATTCGATAATGTTAAAGGCAGCTCAACAGACCGCTGTCAAACTTTAACATTTCAACAAAATGTTAACGCTAATCCCTGTACACAAAAAGCAACTGGTAAAATTTGTGTTATTTTGTGTTTAGAGCAAGAGAGGCAGTAAACATTTTTATTGTTATCTCTAAAGTTCATGTAGAAAACATTCAAGTGCTTACTGAAAGTTTGTTAGATTGCCGTAGCGTTAGCTGTCGCTACAACTACTATATATAAAAAATATCATTCGGCTCCAGCACATTTTACACTGCTTGCGTTGTGCTGACGTGGTTCTACCCGGTGAATTTGAATAAAATAAATTAAATAATTATTAAAAATGTCCACAATGAACGTGCTATTGAGCTGTCTCGTGCTGCTGGCCATCACACAAGCACAAGGCTACAGTTTCACATCGAAGGAAGTTAAATGCCATGGTGAGTTAAACATTGCGCACAACCTGTTGGCATAAAAAACTAATATGTTCACTGAAATCATTATTCCAGTGTGCAAGGCAACAGTCCAAGAGCTAGAGGATGCCATTGCCAAGGAAGATGTGAATAAAAAGGTTGACGTAAGTGGTTTCCGCTTGGATGCTCAGGGAAATTCCATAAGCAAACGTGTACGTCTTATCAAATCCGAGATGTATTTAACGGAGCTCATGGAAAAGATTTGTAAGTTTAGCTTAGAGGACTCAATAAGCACGTAGTATAATGCTTTTGCATTGCAGGTGACAAAATGGATGACTATCTTAAGGCCACATACAAGAGCAATGGCAAATTTACATTGCTCAAGATGATAGTCGATGGCAAAATGAATCCAGAGTCATCGTTCGTGGATTTCGTGCAAGATGGTGACCTCAACAAGAGCTTGGGCCATTTTTGCCTAGAGGTGCTCGAAGACAACGATGAGACATTCTTGAAAGCATTCCAGGCCGAAAATCTGGGCAATGATTTGGACATCAAAATCTGTTCGGAGCAGGCCAAATACTGCGATGAGGCACCTGTACAGGACGAATATGACTTTGATGGCAAAGAAGAGCTGTGATTCCAGGCCTACTCAATTTATAAACGAATTTTTATGATCATCAATCGTTGTTATAAAGTTCCTGCAAGGGGCGTATTTTTGAACTCGGCTAAAGGACGATCATTTATATAATATATATTTGATACGTGCTAAAGCAAGTAATTTTTTACGGACAATAAAACAAAACGTGCAATTCCATCCACATAAAGTTAACAAACTGTTTATTTTTCATTAAATGTTGAATGTGTAAATGCCAAAAAAGTTCCATGTTTTTGGAGTAACTTTCAATTTCTATTCTTTGCTGTAAAATTATTATAGAATTTGACATTTTTTTTAAACAAAATGGTATAGGTAATGGCTTACGGCGTTGAATCGACATTACGCAGCAGTTGGTGGCGCACAACCAGAAATGGAGCACCGAATCCAAGAGACCCAAGAACCGTATAAAAGATTGTAAAACGCACAGGGTTCACAAATCCCTTGCTGAACGGCAAGTTCTGTTCGTTTGCATATACAAATGAGAAATGTGTACATGAACGATTTAGGTATTTCCATTACTTACCAAACCGGGAACTCCGCCGGGATATCCGGACATACGACGAATAAGTGGAGCGCACATGTGGCGTATCTCAGCGCGTAGAGCAAACATAATTAAAATGACTTTTGTACTTTTAAAATTCCTTTGACGATTTAAAATTAGCTAGCAGTCAAGACGAAAACTAACTAGAAACTGCGTGTATATTCGAGGACTGACTTTACTGTGAGTTTTTTTTCCAATGCCTACTTAATGTTAAGGGAAACAACTCACATTCGGTTTTAGCTTCTGGGTAACTTTATTACATTTAAACTTTTGACTTAATGTTAAGCTATAACACAATGCACGACATGGCTGCTACAACAAACAACGAAATCTGCAAACAAAAGGTACAACTTGAAGTTAAAAACGTGTGCCATAAGTTGTCAATAGATAAAACTAACCTTACATTTTGTGTGTATTTGTTGTTATTGTTGCTACGTTTGTCGGAGTCGCTGGGGCCACTTACTTCTTCAACAGCTGGTGCCTGACGATTAGGAAGGGTGAGCCAAAACCCAAAACACAGCCGATGGTGAACAAAGCAGTGATCCTGTATTTGTTATGCAGACCGAATGGCAGGTTCTGTAATTTGATAATAGATATCATTGATTTTTCGCCAGGATTATGTGCAAGTGCAAACACACACAAATTATGTAATCACACTGCTGTGGTTTAATCGAACTTTGCTTACCTCGCCGGGAACGCCACCATGGCCGCTGAAGCGGACCATCGACTGGGAGAAGTTACGTGCAATTACACTGCTGCGGCCCAACATCTTTGTTAATTTTCTGAAGATTTTATGTAAACTGCAAACGCGGAATTTGTTGGTCGGCCGTAAGAAAAGTGTATACACAACGCAAAAAGTGTGGCAGCGATAACCCGAGTAAGTACGGCTATCGATATATCGGAAACCAAAAGCTGCATGAATTGTAACTATCGAACGCAAACTATTTGCATATCTGTGCAGCCAAATAAAGCAAATCAAATAAGGCGCGAAAATATAGTATATTTGAATCTAAAATACCAATGTTTTTTTTTTTACTTCATTTTGAAACATACTTAACACGAACATTTTTTTATTACAGCTAATCAGCACCAACTAAAACTAAGACTTATTAAATACGGCAAAACTATCGGCTGGGCACAATTTTGGTCTCGGGTACTTAACTAAACCTAAATGTACGATTAGTTTAGCTGGCGAAGAAACATCTGTAGAGCATGTATAAAATGCCAAAAAGCCACATGCCTTTGAACAACTTGTCCACGACCCACATACTGCAAATATATTATAAATAATAAAATATTAACATAACAGAACTAAACAATTAAATCGTCAGCTTACATTTTCATGTGTCGCCTGGCTGCCGGTATAGACTCATCTGATTCCTTGAGAATTAAACGACGCGCACACAGCACACAGTTGGTGAAGTAATCAATCAGATCCAGATCAATCTTCTCTATAACATACGTTTTTCGCTCCTTATTATTCATTAGCTTCCGCAATTTCACAGCTTCACTATTGTCAAAGCTCCAAACATTATTGGCATAGTACTCAAAGACCTCGAAGCCTTTGCTGATGCGATTCTGAACGCGGCATAGTCTATAAAAGCATCGAATTATTCACCATTAACTTTCTTACAATAACTCCAATACTTACACAGGTGGGTAGCGTAAGAGTATAAGCAAAGCGTCGACAAACAAAGCGGGTAACCATTGGAAGAGCATCATGCAGATGTAGTGTACCCAATAGTTGGATTTCATGGAACCACCTGGATACCAGGCGACGCCATTAAGCGGCACCTTATTCTCAATAACCCAACGACCCAGTTCGATGATCTCTGCCCAGGAAACCTTTATGTCATTGGATGAAGTCATGTGCGCCACACGATTCGTACTGTCCGTGCCCGCTGTAATATTTCGCCAACTGGCAACCAAAATGCCATTGACTGCCACATCCACGGGCAGGAAGTCGCCATAGCCCGACGAATTGCAATACATGGTTCGAATGACACCTTTGCCGGCACCAATAAGCAGTCCCGTTGGTCCATTAATATTATCCGTCCAGCCGGGTATCGGTTCCTTCCAAATGGGTATGACGATCGACGGACGCAATATGACAGCGGGCAGTTCACTGAACTTCTCCACGACCAAAGCCTCAGCCAGGGATTTTGTATAAGCATAAGTATTCGGTATACTGCCAAGAATCTTTCGTTCAATTGTTGATATCTCGTCATCCGTGAGCCACTCGCAGGCCTCAATCACCTTATGCGGATTCGCAGGCGGATCATAAGGCTTCTCGAACAGCGTCTTCACATGCAAATGACAATAAGCTGTCGAGCAATAGGCAAAGAAATCCAGATGCTTCAATGTGCAAGCCAGCTCCAACATGTACTTCGTGCCACGCGTGTTCATGAAGACAGCATTGCGCAGCGGCTCATCAAAACTAGGTAAACGAAAAGAATAAACATTAGATATATAATTTTTTAATTTCTAAAGTTATTATGATCAAGGTACATTAGATTAAACTACTACATAATATCATAACTACTAGAAGGATATATTGTTTTTTATACCCTGAACACAATGAAAATGTGTAACCGACTATAATGGTAGCATCTTCGATCCCATAAAGTATTTTTTTGGAACATAAGCGCGTCTAATTCTAGGCAGAAAAAATTTGTTTCAGATTTTCGATAACTTTCCGATATACACATGTAATCGATAACAATAAAATCTTGAATTTGAAAATGTTGGAAACAACGTTTGAAACTATAGACAAAATAATGAAAATCCGTTAAATTTTTATTGAAATCGGTTGAGAAACAGCGGAGATATGGGACATTGCAGTTAAGTCAAGTATGCAAACACTGACTGTACGCGTTTAGTATAGGGTTCAGGGTATCTTCTAGTTAGGATTTCTCGACTATGGTCTGCTTTCATTGGATATTCATATTTGTATGCTTATTTAACCTTTAACTATATATAACTCTTGTTCTTGCTTCTTACCGCACTGTTGCGGCACAATGGTATACAATGGAAACCTCATTGCGTAGCGTTGCCAAGTCCGCCTCGGATATGCCCAATCCCGGCTGCATAACATCTCCAGCAATGGCCACCACTTGCTCCAATATGTGCTTCTCGCCGCGTAATTGTTTAACCTGGTCGAAGAGCTGTAAGCAGCATTTTGTTGTGTTGGTTAGTTACGTGGCTAATAAGCTGGGCAATTATTATTACTTACCACATTCTGAAATATGTCCATAATGCGCTCCTGTGGATCCTTGCCCTTCTTGGTTCGTATTAGCAGATAAATACGCTTCAGTTCGCCACACGACCTGCAAAATTAATAATGCATAAAGTGAAATTCATTGAGAGTTATTGAGGTCACGTTTTGCCGCCAGCAGCTGTTGGCCAGCGCTAAACTGAGCGTCCGTTAGTTTGCCAGCCAACCCACCCTACGCCCACTTTAAGCTTGTTATGAACGTGTGCCTACATTTTTCAATGCGTCACTTGTATAGTTTATAGTCATAGTTGAGAACTTAATGTATAACTAGTTTAAGTTAGTCGGTTTATTTATTTTACTAGCTTTTTTAATACCGCTTCAACAGGAATCAGTCAGTAAATCATAAAATCTGGATTATAGACTCTGCTCTACATTTTGAGAAAACATTATTTATTGGTATAATCGAAAAGCTATTTAATACCTTGTGCACAAATAACTAATTCTTTAACTTCTGTAGCACTAAGCCAATTTTATAACCAAGTTTAGCACGCAAATCATTTTTATTTATTTCTCGTTTACATTATATAAAAAATGAGATAAAAATCAATCAAAAACACTCCGACAAGCATATACGATCCCATAAAGTATATAATATATATATTATATTGATAAGCATCGCAAACTGAGTTAATATGGCCTTCTGTTTCTATGCAAATTAATCCCTCAGTTTTTGAAGCTGAAACTTTCGTCAAGCTCTTCGTTTTGTTGCAGTTGGATTATTCGTCAAATCGGTCAGAGCGGATCACTAAATCATAAATTAACAATTTCCCACAAATTATACTTACCGCAACAACTTTTCCACTAGCACTTTGCCCAGGAAGCCCGTACCGCCTGTTATAAACAGGCTGCGTCCCTTGAAACTCTGCGCAATGCGATCGACTTCATTCTCATCCACATGTCCAATGGTGACCAGACCCTGCTTCTCGAAATCAAATTTCGGCTTAGCAGTCATTTTGTTTGTGTGTGGCTGCAAAAACAATTACAATGCCCTCGCAGTTAGTTTAAATGGTGTTAATGTTAAGTGCACTATAATTTGATTTGATCTTGGCTGAGTGCTCAACTGGTTTCTTCGTTTTGGTCACCCAACATGTGTCGCTCCCCAGTTGCTGGTTAATCTGTCGATTGTCAGCGTCGCGCTATGCGGCGTCATGCTGCATGACCACCAACGAGCCCAGCCGTGTCTCATATTGCGTATACGCCGTGTGGCACATGTGGGCCAATTATAGTTAGCGATTGCAACACACGTACACAAACCAAGCCAAACTTGGCTGACTGCTTATGGCCAGCACATGTCTGTGCCATGATAGTGAGCTTGTAAATGCAGTCAAGCGATTCCGCCATCACCAAAAATTAGCCAAAACCAAGTGTCCTTCATCAACAACATCTGTTGACGGAACCAGTCGATAAAAAAGTGACTGCACTTTGTGACACATTGAACCAGAAACAGCAGAGACCAGAAGCCAAAAAAAAAAAACAATTATAAATTTAAGAGACTTAACTTTGATTTATAAGCTGTTTAACTAGCTAACTGACACTTGAATTTTTCAACAAAAAATCAAAAAAATTATACTTTACTCTTTTAATATGATTTTATGATCGCTTAAAAATGTGGTTAACGCTTTGAAGCTCGCTAAATTTTTGAAAGAGCGCTAATAGCTTTAACATTGGCTAGACCCTGGCCAAGATCAAAATCATTAGCCAAGTTCCATTCATTGTTTGGCACTGAAGAAACCAAAGATTTAGGAAACGAACGCGATTGATATTCGAAGTGAAATTCATTGCTTCACTGCGCAACACTGACAAAAGTTAACTGCTGCTTATTGCAACGAATTTTCACTGCCTGTTGACCTGTCTGTCTGTTGTTTCCGGACTGCCATTGCACGATCTTGAGCTCTAAACTGTTTCAATTAAATGGTACTTTAATGGGCACATGAAAAGCTTTTCGTGCTGTGGAAAAGAAATGTAACGAGCTGGTAACGAAATCGTCGTTATGAGTGTGTGCTATTAATATACGAACGTATCTTTTCACACATCGTGCCAAGGCGATACGATTTATGCACAACATTTTTCTCGTCATTCAGACACTTGGCCCAATATCAGTTGGGTCAGGCAACGATCAAACACGCTTCGTTAGCCAAGGGGGTTGGGTGGGAGAGACTTGCTACTCCACGACTGCATGTGTGTGTGTGTGAGTGTCATTGCAAAGCGAATTTTTATTGCATTTGCTTTTAGTTGTTGTTGTGGTTTTGATTGCCGTTACAAGCAAGCTTGTCACTAGATGTTCATGTGCACGTTTCCCAGATAATATAAAATACAGAAGACAACAAACAAAACGGGCGAAACGCTTTTAAACGCATTGGTCACAGCCGTTGCTTTGGCTACACTGCTTAAAAGTAAACCTGCAAATTTGCAAAACTACAAATTATATGGAATATATATCAATTGACGGTACTTGGTTGTAGCAGTTGGATTTTAGCTAACAAAAGATAAATGATTTGTTTAGTTCCCCAATGAACCAATGTCAGCTAAATATATAATATATATACTTTGTAAATATTCTTATTTCCTTCATATAAACGATTAATCTTCAAGAAGATTTGAATAGGTAATATGTGTCTCACTTTAACTGGTGAATAGAACAACTCTTTAGATTTTATAGAGTATAATAAAGGCTCAGCTCGAGAGCGTGGAGAAGTGGGACAAAGACAACTTGAATATACTTTTGGCAATTGTCGAAAAAGAAAATCTTGCCGCAATATAGTTGGTTTTTGTTTTTGGACTTTTGGCTCAGAGTTGAGCAACCAGTTTAAGCCAAAAAGCCAAAGATGTCAACACGAGGAGCTGGCAATTAATAAAAAATATTCGGGAATGCACACATTATGTATAAGTGTTTGGCATTTATCGGCTAATCAAAGTGTGTCAAGGATGTAGAACATTAATAACTTGTTTTTTAAATATTTTGAAAATGACACATGCACAAGCAGCAACAAAATTTAACATCAAAATTCAAAATTTTAATTCCATAGTTAAACATTCAATAAATTGAGCACATAAATTAAGCGCACCTTTTGATTTTTTGTTCAAAACACACTCAGAGAAGTTTCGTATTAAGTATTCAATGGCAGTTGATATTGTTTCCCAGCACGTTGTCCTTTGCAATAGGGATCTGATTGTCAGTTAGTCCAGGATTCGTTCACAGTTAGCGACATGAAATCGCCCAATCGTACGCGCACACCGAAAGCTTAACACCAACTGAACAAACTCAGCTTGGAATTAGGAAAAAGAGCCTCGCACTCAAAAACAACAGCAGCAGCAGCCCAAAAACCAATAGGAAACTGAAACTGCTTACTGCGATGAACAAAAAAAAAAAGCCAAAACTAAATGCTAAACCAACAAGCAACGTTTCGTATTCGTATCGGCTAGTTTGTAACACATACTGATCTATGAAAACTAGCTCTATACACACTCACTCACTGAGAACGAGAGATAGAGAGAGAGGAAGAGCGTAGCAGACACTCATACAGGTCAATATATACGAGTATACAAACGCAGATCAGTCGCAGTCGCAGTCGCAGTCGCTGCCCAGCGGCCAAGCTCGGCGTGGCTCTCTCTCTCTCTCGCGGTCAGAGGTTCAAGCTGCTTAGGCTGTGACGCTTTCTCACTGCTTTGTAGCTGTTTTTGTTGTTTATAATTGGCTGCGTGTGCTCTAAGTAAATGATCGGCTGCTACTGCACTGCTGCGAATGCTGCCCGGAAAAAAAGCATCTTCCAATGACAGCAACTACCGTTATTGCTACATGCACTTTGTAGTTGTCGCTCATGTTTAGTTTAGAACATGACGCAACTCCACACAAGTTTTAAATTTATGTTTATGGCTGACATGCTGTTACGTATTACAAATAATGTTACGTACATACATATATAAAACTTTACGGCATGCATAAATTTCTATTGTGTGCTCGTTAATTAGTTGGAATTGGCCGTGGATAAGCTAGCCAATGCATTACTTGTTTGTTGTTAGTTACAGTTGTTAACTCGCACACACACAGCAAAAAACAAAAAAAGGTTGACACGAAAATTTGACAATGGCATTGACATCAAATACGTTCGTGTCCGCTCACTCTCAACTCGATAGAGCTCAAACTTTGACAAAACGGTAGTCAACGCACTCTTTGTTGACCACCTAAAAGTCGTGAGGCCTATCAATAACGACTCTTTGGTATTTGGAGCAGTCGGTTGTCAATGGCTGCTCACCAACTGAGCTAATCAAGTTTCTGAAGACTGGCAAAATGACTAAAAATATATTTCTATTTTGATTACACGTGTTGTTTATACTCCAAAACACGTAAACACTTAAGATTTTACAAAGTTGATTATTAACATAATTTTTGTTTTTGCTTGATTTACGTAGTAAAAGTGTTACTAACTGATAGTAGACTTGGCTAAACACGAGCAGCGCGACGGGTCAAGAAAACGCTTTGAACTTAAGCCAAGTTAGAGGCTGGTGTTCATCGAGCTAAGCTATTTATGTAAATGACGCCATCATCTTCATACATATTTATCAATGCAAATGGTTTTGCTATTGATTTTAGCGACGATCGTTGAACAACATCGTGGCCAATCTGTTTTAGCCCAGTGCCTGGGAGTGTTCTTCGAATTCAGGCACGGCAAACAGAAAGAAAATGCAGAACTTGCTTTGTTTCAAAGTAAGGCCGTAATTATAGACTTCCGTTTACAAAAAATGAAGTGTCCCACCCAAGTAACTGGCCAAAAAAGCCCAGGGGCTGGGGCAAGATGGCGTGGCAGCTGCGCCAGGCGCCCGGACGATAGACGTTAGACGAAGAAGGCGCCACAATGTATCCCGTTACAGGGCCATAAAAGACCATAAGTGGCTGGCGGCAAGGCCAAATTATACCGCATACGCACACGTAGACAAGTTCTCGACCAGGGCTAATTGGACGCGAGCTGACAATGGAATGGAATGGGGTGGGATGGGGTTGGGTTGGGTTGGATGCGCCACCCGGCTTAACTTAAAAGTGGGCGGCACATAGCAATTGTGGGCGATTTGCATACAATTTGGCGCTTGAGTTACCAGCAAAGCGGCGACAAAATGTTGCTGCGTCATTGTATAAATGATTTTACATACATACATACATATACATATGCATATACAGTTATGAAAGATGCACACAAAATGGGCAACACAATGCAACTGGCCCGTTGGCCATTGTTTGTCTCGGACAACAAACAAATCAGAGCCATGCCAGACATTGTCAAGGCTGCTGTCTATCTCTGGCTTGCATTTAAACATATATGTGCTATAAATAAACAAAAATGAGCCTTAAATAGAAATATAATATGTATGCATTCATTCATATGCGATTCGAGGACAACTGGCAACTGTTGCCAAACACGAAGAAACACAAAATGTTGCAGCAACACTTGTTGCTGGCTGCTGCGGCTGTTGCTTCAACAAACACCCACATACCACACAGACAGACACACAGGTTTTAGCATGCCTATCATCCTTAACAAAGGACAACATCGTCGGTAATGGCCGTCGTTTGTCGTTTGTCGTTTGTCGGTTGTTGCCTGTCGGCTCTGTCCATATAAAACCGGATGTTTCGCCAAACATTTGCACAGAAGTGTTTCACAGTTCTTCGGTCAACAAGTGTCCTGTCTTCAAGAACATCGCCTCCCAGCACATCCTTAGAAAGTAAAGCCACTTTTGGGTAGTGTGAAAGTGTTTGGCATTTCGATTTTTATTTCGTCTACGGCATGCCTATTTAATTGCATTTCATTCTCAATATATTGGAATAAGGTAAGTTAAGTTTCAATTTACGTACAAAAACAGGCATTATATGTAGTGAACTGAAGTAATAGAAGGTTTGTTATATTCGAAACGTGTTAAACAATACAGTTATGGGTTTTATTATAAAGCTTAAGTGTATAATGAAACCTTCTTATATAAATATATAACATGTTCTGTATGACTTAAGTGAAAAAAAAAACATTTGAAAGGAATCAAGAAATTATTGAATTTATGAAAAAATCTAAAAAAAAAAAATTAGGTTTAAAGCTTAAAAAATCTCTATTCAAAAATGTAGCCTTCTATAAATTGGAACCGTAAAACACTCATTCTGAATTCGATTTGCCATTTTCTCTTAAATTTTAAGAGGTAGGAAAATCTAACGTACCAACAAATTGTTTGTAATTAATTTAAATTTTATATTGAAACTTTGGGACAATAAAAAAAATGTATAGAAATATTAGACGTACCTTATTTCCGTGTGTGGTTTTGGACACATATACAATTACTATTTTACTCTCATTTGTGCTATAACTACAACCAGACTATATTTTGGTCGTGCCTAATTCGAATCTGAATTAAAGTGTCATGTTTGATGAGGGTTACAGGTCTTAAAAGTATTTAATGATATACGATATTGATTTGGTTAATTTTTTTTATGTATTGTATATTAAAATTTTTATGTTCAGTGATTTTAAGTGAAAAAAAAAAATATATATATATATTTTTGATACAAATTTAGTTTTTTTTATAATTCGAATAAAACAATAATATATCATCAATTGTATATTAAAATTTTTATGTTCAGTGATTTTAAGTGAAAACAAAAAAAAATATATATATTTTTGATACAAATTTAGTTTTTTTTATAATTCGAATAAAACAATAATATATCATCAAGAATTATACCTAGACCCAAAATATAGTCGATTTATAATTATAAATTAAATCAACAAAACTCTTTTTATTGATATTACAAATATTTTTGCTTTCTTTGATTTGTCAAACTCATAAAAAATCCTTTAATCCTTTCAATCAGCACATAATGAAATGCATAAAACACGTTTCAAAAATTCCGAGAATTATGTTAAACACAATACTTTTAAGTAAATAATATCCCTTTATCTCAATTTTTTTTTTTTTTGCCAATTTGAATTCATTTTGATTGTACCTTCGGTGTCAGCATATATTGTACTTGATGCAGAGTTTATGAGAGACTAAAAAGGAATACAGAAAACTAAAGCATAAAAAGGAACAAAGAAGAGAATGGGCATAAGAGTTGTATATCCCGAATGCTAAGGACTAAAAATATCGAATTACTTGCTTATTTTTAAAATTTTGTAACTTTAGGGCAATGGCAACAAGCCAAAATAAAATCCCCTGCATTTGGCAGTCAGGTAATGGCCAGGCCTTCAAGTACACACACACACACGCGCACACTCTCGGTGACAAGTTTAGTTAGGGTTAATAGAAGCAAATTGAAATATTTACGGCTGCACTTTGGAGAGAAGCAGTCGCAACAAAGCGTCGCTAGATATTCATTTGGCTTTTGTAGTTTTTATTTTGCCATGCCGGGAAAGTTAAAGCTGCACAACAGTCGGCAACATGTGGCATGTGCAGCTTAAGAACTACATTGCCGCGAAGCGTGCAGAATTTTTGATTTATCACTGACAAGAGAGCTGTACTCATAGTTGCACCTTGCCCCAGAGCCAAAGGTTTCACCGTGTCACATGCCACACGCGACAATCATTTGTCTTTTTGCCTCTGGAGGTGTTGAGCTGCCTGCTGATAAATTATATGCATATTTAAATGTAGCGTATGATTTTCACTGACAAAAACAAACACAACAAACAACAACTAAATTGCCCCAGATTGAGAAGATGCCACTTCAAATGTATCGCATTGCCGAACATGTGTCTAAGATATGAAAATCCGATTAAAAGTTTACGTTTCCCCCGAAAATAACCGAGAATTGTGAGCTTTCATATCTTGATTCGAATTAACGAGCATGTTATTGATACCGATTGCCAGGCAGACAACACGGCGTATGCGTCATGGCAGACAATATTAATAATACAATAAGTTGCGAAATCTGATGTTTGCAACTTGACATGTATTGCTGCAACATCTCTTCACAGTTATGGCTGGGACAAACTCATAAATTGAATGACACTTTGACACCGTAAATATACAATTTGCTGCTACCGAATGTTGCCATGTTGCAGGTGTTGCAAGTGCCAACCTTTTTATTGTATAGTTGCAAACGGCAAACATTTGATGTGCTTACCACTTAGCACACAGACAGGTTCAAATTCACGCGTCTGTTGTTGCTTCTGTTAAATTGGCTAACAAATTGTCATTGGCAGGGCCCACAACAACAACAAAAGCAACAACAACATTCGAAGCGTCAACGGCTTTGTGCACACATTTCAGTTGCCAAATGAATTGCCACTGATTGCATACAGCAAAGCCAACAACCAAAAAATATGAATTTTTGTTTATGTTTTTTACTTGTATAAAAAGTTTGTGAAATTGTACATTAACGTAGGCAGAGTACATTTAATGTATGTTAATGTGCAATCTTGGCCAGCTCATCAGCCGGGTTCAAATCGCTTTTGTTGGAGTTGTTGCTGTTGTTGTTATGCGTATTCGGCGCAGACTAAACAAGTTTTTAACGGTTATTTAACTGGCCTAGTCGCACAGCAGCAGCAATAAATTAAAAAATTGAGCGATAAGTTGGCCAACCTTTACTAAGATATTAATGTCAAGTTAAACCATTTATACACACAAACACACACACAAACATACATGCAAACGTATTTTGTTATCATTGAGTAGCGAATTTTCAGGGTTTTCTGTCGATTGCAAAAGCTATATGTGTTTAATTCTAATATATGATCGTTAAAGCTTAAAATTACTTAAATTACATGTTTTATAGATTTTACTAGCTAAAAATTCATGTTAATCTTAAAGGTTTTTAGTTTTAACTACAATCTTACTATTAATAATAATAAAAAAATACTTAAGCTTATCTCTAATAGTATTCAGTATTAAGAGCCTCAGTTATAAAAGCTTTGGCTTTCTTATGCGCCATAATAGATTTCTGAATAATCAGACGAAAGTGAAGATATTAACAAATTCTCTTTAGGAGCACACGAAAGATGAGCATAAGCAGGGAAATAATCGTGAATGTTAGAAATTCAATATTGTACTTTGGAGCAATGTGAAGAATTGTTCATCTTGATTCCATAAAGGTTAATCACTTTTGCGAAAAATATTTACTCCTGTTTTAAGTAGCATCAATGATAAATGATCTAGAAGCTTACTTTTGATATTATTTATGTTAATGGTTAAAACTGAAAATATCGATTTGTGAACCTGAAAGACTCCGGCTTAGCCTAGCATAGACACAATTCTTGTATGAATTGATGAAAGTATACTAAATAAAACTGAAATTTTTGATTGAAAATAAATATTAAATAGATTTATTAAAAATATTATAAGCTCCATTTGATGCTGTGGAATGTTATCCAATTAGGTTTAATCGACAAACAATTGGGTTGAGAGATAGTTATAGATAAACCTAATTCGTTTTATAAATGCTTAACTTTAAATTTATTTATATTTAAAGTAGCAATAAATCGGAATTGCCCATAAATAAAACTTTTGTTTAATTACACAAACCTCACCTCCTTTTGGCCAGTTAGCTGCTTAACTTAACAACCGTGTTGCTGATGCTGATTAAATGCATAGACAAATGCTAACCGTGGGCGCTCATCTCTGTTGCCAGCTGAGGAGCCCTTCAACGCAACAGCGTCACACATTCACAACCAAAAGCCATAATCATTTGCATCTCTAATGGCCTCCCTCTGACGGAGTGCGGACATTCATTCATACATCAACACCTCGACTTCAACAAGTTGTAATGTGGTGGGGGGCGTGAAGCGTAGGCGGTGTGGGGTGTTTTGGTTAGCCATTGCCAACTCATGTTGCTCTTGTTGTAGATGCTATTGCCAGTGCTGCTGCTATTGCCATTAATGCGCTTGGTTAACTTTTTACGCGCACATTCATATTTCGCTCTTGGCCAGGCGGATTATCGCATAAATATTGTTATGGTTAATTAGCGGGGCACTTTGTCTGCGGCCACAAAGAACACACACACACACACACATGCCGAGAGAGAGAGAGAAAAGACGTTAAGATGCTGCCACCGGAGAAGCTGCTTAGTTGTCTAGTTCGTGTTCTTGTTGTTAGTTAAGTAAAATGAATGCGTTCATTGCTTTTGCCTAGGGGCTGAGGGCGTTAATGTGATTAAAACTGGTTATAGATAATGCGCCAAGTGATTGTGTGAGTGGCAAACACCTCGTAATTATGTTGTAAGTAACCCGTTCTTCTGTTCGCTTTCCTCTTTCTCTTTCTCTTGTAGCATCTACAACTCCAGACATGGGCATTGCGTTGATGTTCCTGCTGGCTCTGTACCAGATGCAGTCGGCCATCTATAGTGAGATCATTGAGACGCCCAACGTCAATGAGAATTCACTTAACGGACCGGAGGACACAAGCCCCGAGCAACGCTTCAGCCCTGACAATGAGCTGCTGGATGAAATGATGTTGAACGAGAAACCCGAGCAAACTGAATTGGAGTTTCGTTACCCCATTTCGGCGATTGGCATTGACTATGCCAAGAATTCGGTCGTGTTGCGTTTCCAGAAACATGCTCGCAAGCAACACGTCAAATATGATCCGGACTATGAAATTAAACGGAAGTCCCTGCAGGACAACTTCATGCACTTTGGCAAGCGACAGGCGGAACAGCTCCCACAACCAACTGGACCCGGCTACTATGAGATGAACAAACGCTCGGCCATGGATCGCAACGGACGGGATCCCAAGCAGGACTTTATGCGCTTCGGACGCGCCCCTTCGGACTTTATGCGCTTCGGTCGAGCACCTTCGGATTTCATGCGCTTTGGACGTGACCCCAAGCAGGATTTCATGCGTTTCGGACGTTCCGACAACTTTATGCGCTTCGGCAGGAACATGAACTTTCACGAGGAGTTGCGTAGTCCCAAACAGGACTTTATGCGTTTTGGACGACCCGATAACTTTATGCGCTTCGGACGTTCGGCGGCACCGGAGTTTGAGCGTAATGGCAAAATGGATTCGAATTTTATGCGCTTCGGCAAAAGTATCCAGGGTAATGTAGGAGCAGGTGGAGGTGCAGCCGGTTCGGAATCGAATCAAACCAGAGCGCAGCTGCAACAAATTAAGATGGCAGCAGTCGCCGCCGCCGACGGCAAGCAACAACAGGCAGGTGATGATAGCAATCCCGTCGATAAGGCCATAACGATGCTTTTCAATAAACACCATCAACAACAACAACAGCAGCAGCAGCAGACAAAGAGCAGCGAACAGGGTGATTCACAGAATAACTTGGATGAGGCCAGTGCTGAGCAGTTTTATGAGCCATAGACATTTAGCCGCACCTTGAAGCACATTGTAAATATTAAATTGGACAAAACTTAAACATTATGATAAATGTATTTAAACCCTATGTATATGTATTATAACGCACCATAGATATTTGCAACTGTACTTACATTGAATTTTTAATGGGGCTGGATTAAAAATTCACCACGCTTTGATCTGATCAAAAGAAAAACAAAAAATATGAAAACACTTTATCTAATAGCAGTGCAAGGCGTGATAACATACACATACACACACTCCAATGCGCACTTAAATAAAAAACTATATGCTAGGTGTAATATCAAAATATGAAAAATTTAAATTTTAAATGTACTTCAACTAAATGCATTGATATGTTGTGAAATATCTTTTAAATAAAGACCACTCGCTTACTTTGTTATGGCTTATCTATTTATAGTTATACACAGTCTAAAATTAAGCTGCCATTCGTATTAGCTTAGACTCAACGAACTGCTATTCTCCAAATGGCTTTCAAATTTCCCTGAAAATTCAAGTAAATTCAAATTTATTTGAGCCATTAGTATTTAGCGCCATCTGTCGGCCAGTGGCAACGTCTACAAACTGTTTTTGGCTAGCCGATGTGGCAACGCCGAAGCAACAAGTTATTTTTGTTTGGGATGACCTCGTGTTGAGGTTTTATAACGTTGTTCAGGTACGAAACTGTATTTTTTACTTGTGCGTTTGCACAAACCAGTATTTTTAGATAAAGACCTTTACAACAATGCATTTATTTAAAATCTTAAAAAAATCAATTGCGTGTAACATTGTTTAACCATAATTATCACAAAGCCGGCAAAAACATTATTATTTCGTGCGTAATCACGGCACGCGCTCCGCTCTAACTTGAACAGCTGTATGCTGCGGGTGGCTTCTTCTGTGTGTTGAACTGAACATCGCATTTGTTGCAATTAAACATATTATTTTAGACGCATATTACGGCATTGAACTCTTAACTGCGAAGAACCAAACAACTAACAGGTATGTAACATTGCGAATCGTTTGAATAAACTGAACTATGGATACAACAGCTGCTTTGATGAGCGAGTCTAAAGTCCAACTTGTTGCACTGTTCGCGTTGGCATTTATTTGTTTTTGTTTGCTATTGATCTATAATAATATATATGTAATATATTTCTACAGTTTTGGTTGAACGATTCGAAGAATAGTTTGCAGGACTTAAAACCGAAAATGTCTGCACTGCTCAAAATACAAAGAGGTGAGATTTAAAACTGAATACGGCAAGAAATTAAAGACAAAAACAAACAGTTTAACGATTACATAAGTAAAATGTTTTGTGATGCGAGGCCAAACACAGATAAGACTGTGGTCAGTTTATATAATGTTACCAGATTATTTTTTAAAATTCATATCACCCGATACTCTATTGTTAACTAATTGTTTAATTTATAAATACTTGTCGCAGTTCAAAAGCTCTTTACGCCCGCCTTTGTGCGTAGCGTTTCGGAGGCAGCCAAATATCCAAAGATCACCACTCACTACACTGTGAATCCGCGCGAAAAGGACGAGAGATGGAAGGAGGTGGACATGGAGCGTTGCGTCGAGGAGGTCGACATTGTCATTGTTGGCGGTGGACCAGCTGGCATGTCAGCTGCCATACGTGCCAAGCAGCTTGCTGCTGAAAATGATCAGGTGAGTCAGTTCCTTGTTGTTTGAATGTTGTGATGCTAAGTTGTTGCTTCTCCAGGAGATTCGCGTGTGCGTTGTGGAAAAAGCCGCTGAGGCTGGTGGTCACATACTCTCTGGCGCCGTCATGGATCCGATCTCTTTGAATGAGCTAATCCCAGACTGGCAGGAACAAGGCGCACCATTAGACACGCCTGTGTCAAAAGATACCTTCTCGTTCCTGACACCCACGGGCCGCATATCGATACCCATTTTCAAGAACTGGCCCATGGACAATCATGGCAATTATGTTGTGCGCTTGGGTAACGTAGTCAAATGGCTGGGTGATCAGGCAGAGGCGCTGGGAGTTGAGATCTATCCTGGGTGCGCAGCTTCTGAGGTGCTTTTCCATGAGGATGGAAGCGTCAAAGGCATTGCCACAAACGATGTTGGCATTTCGAAGAGTGGTGCACCAAAGGAAACATTTGCACGTGGCATGGAATTGCATGCGAAAACGACTATCTTTGCCGAGGGTTGCCGTGGCCATTTGTCTAAGCAGATTATGCAAAAGTTTAACCTTAACGAAGGCAGCGAACCACAAACTTATGGCATTGGACTGAAGGAGGTGTGGGAGATTGCTCCCGAGCTTCATCAGTGAGTAACAATAATGTTAAACATAAAGAAACGATTGTAATGGATACCTATTTTCGCAGACCTGGCCTGGTAGAGCACTCAATTGGCTGGCCTTTGGATCGGTTTACATATGGTGGCTCATTTCTTTATCATCTAAACGAGCCTACACCCACCATTGCTGTTGGTTTCGTTGTTGGTCTGAACTACAGGAATCCGTGGATCAGTCCCTTCCAGGAGTTCCAGCGTTTTAAGACACATCCCAAAGTGCGTCACGTCTTTGAGGGCGCAACACGAATTGGCTATGGTGCACGTGCCATCAACGAGGGCGGTTTCCAGAGCTTACCCAAGAAGCTTTCTTTTCCAGGTGGCTGTTTGGTGGGTTGCAGCGCCGGTTTTCTAAATGTGCCGCGCATTAAGGGCTCACACTACGCCATGAAGAGCGGAATGCTGGCCGCTGAGAGCGCCTTGGAGGCCATCGCTGAGGGCTCACAAACAACAGCAGGCGTTGAACCAGTTAGCTATGCGGATAAGTGAGTTGATATTAACAAATTGCGTGCCTAAAATTGATTCTAATATATTGCCATTTCAGAATTAAAGAGTCCTTCATTTGGAAGGACTTGTACAAGGTGCGCAATGTGCATCCGTCTTTCCACAATCCTTTGGGTCTCTATGGCGGTCTTGTGCTGAGTGGTTTCTCCATATTCATGGGCGGTCGCGAACCATGGACGCTCACTCATGGCCCCCAGGATCACGAATCTCTGCAGCCTGCCAATGTTAGCGAGCGCATCGTGTATCCCAAGCCAGATGGCAAAATCTCTTTCGATTTGCTATCCTCCGTCGCGCTAACGGGCACCAATCACGAGGGCGATCAGCCAGCACATTTGACGTTAAAGGACGATCGCATACCCGTGGACCACAATCTGGCCATATATGAGGGACCCGAGCAACGTTTTTGCCCCGCTGGTGTCTATGAGTATGTGCCCAACGAGGAGGGTGGCAATATGAAGCTACAAATCAATGCACAAAACTGCATTCATTGCAAAACCTGTGATATCAAGGATCCCAAGCAGAATATCAATTGGGTGGTGCCTGAGGGCGGCGGCGGCCCCGCCTATAATGGCATGTAAGCCAATCTTCTTGTATGGAAGAACGTTAGAGATATGATTTTAACCATAATTGCATTTGCTTAGTTTGTATGTAAGTTAAATGTCGATGTTGCAATAAAAGAGTAGAGAAGAAAAGTTTCTGAAATTCAGTTGCCAAAAAGGTTTTTATTTAAAAGTTTCTACTTTCTTTCTTTTTTTTTTGTTTAAAACATCAACTTAATAAGTAAAAATTTGTTATTCCACAATCATTTTGTCAAAACCTTTCATATTCCGTGCACGGATAAAACTTGTTTACATAGTATTGAAAGTATATATATCATATAATTATACATCATTATTTATCTATAACTGCTCTCAAATTTTTTAAATGTTTTTCACCAAAATGGTATCTTATGATTTGCCTAAACATTACTTACAATTTAGTTGAATTGTTTATTGTAAGTTATTTTGAACAGAGATACATCGATGGTTATTACAATATATGTGTATGTATATGTAGTAATATCGATTTGGAGCGCACTTTACATAGATAACTTAGCTACATGCATATCACTTAACTTGTATATATTTTTAAACATATTTATTTTTTTATTGACAGCGTTTTAAAGGTTTTATAAACTTTTAAACGCGTTTTTTCTGGTACCCAATCATAGCTTAATTTTCATCACGTGTAAATCCCATCTTAAAGGATTTGTACGTATAATTCTCATAGTGTGCAGGTTTTTTGTTTTTGCAAAGATTATCTGGACAACGAATTGCAAATGGGAACACAATATATTATTATATATGTATATATTAGTAACATAAGTAAATATACTTATATAAAAATGGTGCCCGTTAGCATACGACTAACATACTCACATACATATAACACTAACTAACAACATTTAATTTGCTTAAAACAATACCATACATTTAATATATATACGTGTATATATATTTGTTTCATTTCAAAGACTCAATTGATTCTGTATTGTAAGTGCGTAATTTCATCTTATGTTTAAGTATGTGTTTATGCATAAAGTCTTTTTGCCTTAAAATTCTACTAGATGTTTCCTAACTTATTCAGGTGCCACATAAATCCCCATTTGAACACAGTGCATTGTTTCAACATTATTTTCTACACTAAATACAATCATAGTTATGCTTATCCACTTACAAATTTCAAACCCGCTGGAAAGAGTTTAATCCATTTTGTATTATTTTTATGTGGTCCCTGCGACCATAAAATCGACTTGTATGCAGTGCACTGTGCCAAACTCTTTATATATATATATATATATCTATAAAATAAGTATATGTATGTATGATCTCTTACTCTTAATACTCCAATCTGTGATGCCAATTTCAATTTAGCCTGCTTAATAATCCGTTTTTGTACATGATGTGCTGCTCTCTACTCCAAGTTGTCCAAGTTTCATTAATTTTAGTTTTAATTTTAAGCTTAGGTTTAATAACATTTGTTTATGGTTGCATTAACTACATTACATTAAATAGCACAAATAACACCTGTATTGAAATATGTTTCACCATCAAGTTTGTTTTTTTCCATATTGTTTAACATAAGTTTTCAGCAATTGATCGCTGTTTAACATTTATGTTTTGTTTATTTAAGAGGCACTGTTTTTAAGGCAACACTACAGAGTGAAGTTTCATTTACTAGGATTTATTTACACCCACACAAAAATAATTATAATAACCGATTGTAGAGGAAATGTGGAAATGTTCATTGCAAATAATATGAAAAAAACTATTTGGGATTTAACAAACATTGTAACACTACATTCAACACTCACTGTACTTATATATTGTTTTTATAATTTTTTTTTAATATAACTTTTGCACATTTTTATCCTCTTTTTTCCATGTGAAGAAAATTATTATAACTTTTTATAATGCCTTTGTCAGGTTCCTTTGTTTTAATGAATATATAAATTTTCAACACAAATTTTGAAAATGGATTTCGATACTCTGACAAATTGTTTTCATTTAATTAAAAGTTATTATGGTGATTTGGTTATTGTTAATATTTTGTTGCCCTTCTTTGTTAACTTTACTTAAAGTAATTTCTAAATATTTGCAGTATATTGCTAGAAAATATGTAGCTTGTGCTACTTTATAGTATTTGTATTATGTTTGTGTATATTTTCGTATATTTTTATGTATGTATGTGCACATAATACACATACACAACTCACTTTATTTGTTATCTATGTTTGTATGTAAAGCTTGTTTGTTCTTCATCTTTGGGAAACCTGTAAAGTGTAAATGTTTATTGTTTGCGTTTATTTGTTGTTGTGCATTCGGATCAGTAATTTCGCGCGATATATAAGTATGCACAGCTGTTACACTCCATGCTCAGCATACACGAGTAAAAGTACTGTTTAATATGCAAAATATTGTTTTTTCTTTGCTTATTTGTTTTTGGATTTCTTACAATTGGCTGTACAAAGTGCAACAGGTCATATTGTGTTGGCGCAAATATTGACAGAGCGCACTTACCTCTAAATTGTTTATATATTCTTATGTAGCATATATATATATATATATATATATATATATTTTATTTAAATAAAATAAATGGGCAATTGACAATGTACACAGCCAAACCCAACAACATATATAAGTTTAACCTGTTTAACAGAAAAAGAAAATAAGGCAAATGAAAAAAGAAGTAACATAAAAATTGTTTATAATCATTTTATTTAAATTATATGTTTTGTGTTTTGAGTTGTTGTTTTTGTTTAGTGTTTTTTGTTTTACAAACTGCATTTGAAATTGTTTAATCGTAAATGGTAAATGTAAAAATACAAAAAAACTTAAGGCGCAACATTTGAAAAAAGTCGAACAGAAATTCACTTTTAAGTTAATTACAAATTATGACTTCGTTTTGCTTAAAGAAGAAGAGAATAAAGTCTATCAAATAAAGGGCTGGGCACTTAAGCAAATTATAATAATTATAAAATTAAATCAAGTTTTATTTCTTTCCACTCACTCCTCCTGCTGACTTAACTCGCACAAACACAACTTAAACTTAGATCTATTGAATTAAAAGTAAACTTTATAATTAAACTGAGTCGTTGGCTAAAATAAACATATATGTATGTGTTTAATTTATATTGCAAGCGTTGTGCACAGAAGAAACTTATTAAGCCATATTCATAAATTGCACTTTAATTAGTTAGGAAAACATACTAAAAAAAAAGAAGAGAAACGAACCAAAAACAAAACTTATGTTTTTGAGTACATTTTCATGTGTATGGTTATGTGTATGTGGTTGTGGGTGTGTGTTTGTGTGGGGAGATTTTACAATTGTGTGCTTAGATTGTAAAACTTGACCATCTCATATTATATAGTATAGTATATATATCATATTGTATGACTTGCATGCATTACGTATTTTGTAAATGTAATTGTAATTTCTTGTTTATGTGTGTTTAAAACTTATTGACGTAACCAAAAAATATATAATATATATAATAGGTATATGTACAATCATACGTGCATGTTGTATGTTTATGTGTGTGTGTGTGTGTTGTGTGTTGTTTGTTGTTGACTTAAAGTTAACATTAAATTGGATTAAACTAAATCAGCTCAACACACATTTTGTAACAACTAACTCTTGCACTGTTCAAAAAACTTTTACTCTTAACATCAGTTTTCTTCTTCTTCTTATTTATATTGGTAATTAACTAGCTAGGGCTTTCGAAACGGCTCTCAAAACTTACACAACAACATTTCCATAGGGGTGTGTAGTAGTCGATATATATTTATTAATATATAATTTAAAAATTATAACTATTACCATACATATATATTGTATTAAATTAGACAATAATTGTAGATATGACACTGTCACTTGTTTTTCTTCATTTTCTTTTCCTTTTTTGTTAACTTAAACTAAGACCGAATAACAAAACTTTTCGCTTCCAGTTTGACTAATCAAAACTATTGCACTGGTCTGGAAACGCTTATTACGTGCTCAGTTATTGTTACTGCTGTTGCTGCTGCTGCTGCTGCTGCATGCCATAGTTAACAGCAATATGTTGGCCATAACAATCATAGCCGCTGCCACGTCCATAATTGGCCATGTTTAAAAATGCACGATTCGTTGAAGAAATCGCCTTGCACTGTGGCGGCGGCATCATCGCCAGATCATCGCTGTTGTTGACTGGTTTCTTGATGTTGTGATGTTGTTGCTGTTGTTCTTGTTGTTGATGTTGCGACTGTAGCTTATAGTTGCTTAGAGCAGCGCCACGTGCCGGCTATGTACCCCATCCACCCGATATTCTTGGCCTTTTCTGATTGGGCGCATCGTAATCACTCAATTGCTGTTGCTGCTGCTGTTGATGTTGCTGCTGCTGTTGTTGCTGCTGTTGTTGTTGCTGTTGCTGCTGTTGTTGCTGCTGCTGCTGGTGCTGTTGAACAGCAACAGCTGCTAGACGCACATCATGCTCGCTGCTGGGCGCACCTGCGTTTAAGATAATAAAATCTGTTAAACTATTAGTTTGAGCTGTACAGACGTCAAATGTGGCAGCAGGCGCAGGGGAGCGTTTTTTTTAGGGCCAGACGCAAAGGCATTCAACGTCTGGCAACAAATATATGTTTATTTGCGTGTCTGTGTATTGGTGTTGGTGTATGTGTGTTTGTGTGTGTTAGATGAGCATTAAGGTTAACTGGCATAGCTAGTGTTGGATAAGTGAAGAAAACAAATAGATATATGTTTTGTCTAAGTTAAAAAGAAATCGCAAAAGTTCATATTTAGTTGAATAAAATATAATCGGAATTCATAAGAAATAAACAAAATTTTGCTAAAAGTGTATGTTGAAAGAGCTGATAAGTCGATAAATATCGATAGTCGATGAATCTTTTAAAAGTCAAATAGAAAGTTAATCAACAAACGATAACATAAGTGTTATCGAAACTGTTATCGATTGCTTATCAGCTCCATGGTATGTATGTATTCACATGTGTTCTTATGTTTGTGTTTCTTTGTGTGAATATCATTGATTGATAGTGATTATGAGAGTGTGTGTGGATGTTTGCTTGTGCTTTTGGCCAATTTACCGGCAAAATTCCATCTAGGATTATGTCCCATAAGCGCGCGGTACGGATATCCTTCATACTTATCATGCCCTAAAAATTGTCATATATAGTTGTTGTTGTTAATTGTTGTTGGTTAATCAAACGAACAGGGAAATATGTAGAAATTAAGGCAGCAGTAGGAAAAGAACAAATCGTTAAGTAAATTCGGCTGCAATCATAAATGCCGGCAAACACGGCGAATGCGTAACATAATATTACACATACGCCGCCTGAGCCGGCACTAATTTAAAATTCTTTCTTTTTTCTGATAGCATAAAGAAACATGCCGCAAATTAAAAAAAAAAACACAATTAACAAAGAGATCAAATAACAAAAATCTCAAAATTAGTAAAAAAAAAAAAAAACATAAATTTAATAAATTTGCAAGCGCAATTTTTGTAAAAGTTGTTGGGAAAAGTTGGAAACTTTTTAATTGATAGATACTTTCGACATACCTGAAGTGGGTGTTATGTGACCAGTGGACGAGGGCCTCGAATTGGGCATGACCAGATGCTGTTGCGAATGACTTAGGACGCTCAGATTGGTGGCCTGCTCGGCGCTGCCGTTAGTCCCACCACCGCCGCCGCCGCCTGGCGTTCCCGCTAGCCCGCTGGACCCGCCCAACTGTGTGATGGCATTGATGGCTGTGAGTACACCGCCCGACGTGGAGATGTTGCTGCTTGTGCTGCTGCTGCTGGAGCCGCTGCCCGTGGAACCATTGCTGTTATGCTGATGACCACCGCCACCGCCGCCGCTGTTGGCGGAGAGATCGCGTGGCGGTGATTGCGGCTCCGCCTTGACCTTGATCGAGGTGGGTGAGGTGGCGGGCGGCGGTGTGCTATTCGAGACAGCCAGATGCGATAGACTGCAAGGCAGATTATGATGTTGGTCGCCGTTAAGTGTTAAGTGCCTGCTGGGGCTGCTGCTGCTGCTATTGGCCGGGCTCGGGGCCTGGACTACCCACCTAGTGTGCTGCACGAGACCCTGATGCCACTGCGGCAGGCTCATTATGTCCGCGCTCATTGCACCCGACTGCGAAAAGTCCTGCGCCCCAAATGAGTAGCTCGTCAGCGGCGGCATCGGCGTCTGCAGCGTCACAACTGGAGTATTCAATGACGTCTGGCTTTGGCGCTGCTGCAATATTTTTATTTTAAACCATACGTATTATACAGAGACATATAAACTTTTTTTAAAATATGTTCGCATGTACGCAAGTTAAGTATTTTGCAGTTGCTCAAATCCAATATTGATATAAGTATTACTTGACATGATTAATGCAAACAAGTAAGAAGGCTCTAGTCGAGAAATCCCGACTAGACTATACCCTTAACCCGATACTTTACGCATACAGACAGTGCTTGCAAGTATGTGTGAGTGTATGTATGTATACGCGTATAGTGCATACTTTCTTAACTTCAATACTCAATATCTCCAGTGTTTTTCAACCGATTTCAATAAGATTTTCACAGATTGTCATTATTTAGTCTAATCTTTCAAACTGCATCAAAAAGTTTTCCAAATTCAAGATTTTGTTGTTATCGATTACATGTGTATATCGGAAATGGGAAGACTTATCGAAAATTTAACAAACTTGTACTGCCTAGGGATTAGGCGAGCTTATGTACAAAATCTGGAGTCTCTAGCTCTTATAGTCTCTGAGATCGACGCGTTCATACATACGGACGGACAGACGGACAGACGGACATGGCTATATCGACTCGGCTGTTGATGCTGATCAAGAATATATATACTTTATTTATGGGGTCGGAGATGCTTCCTTCTGCCTGTTACATACTTTTGCACAAATCCATTATACCCTTTTTACCCATTTTCAATGGGTTAAGGGTATAAAAAAAACACACATAAATCAAGTGCATAGATTCTTAAATTAAGCAAAAGTTCAGTCGATTAAAATAATCCAATTAGTTGATTTCATAAATGAAAAATAATATTTAAGCCAAGCACACAAATTTTTAAATTAACAAAAATTATCTTAAGTTAAGTTAAGTACTGGAATTGAGTTCGAATATTCTAGGTGGTATTGTCATACTTCATTTGAGTAGAAAAATTCTTGGATCAAGTATAAAAACACTTGTTTCAAGTCCTGAATCGAGCATTAATATACTCATTTTAAATGCAGAAAACTGGTTCAGAACATGGTCTTTCAGTCAATGTTGACTAACAAAACAAATCAACTTAACTTAAGTCAAGTACAAACGAACTTTAAGAATCCCGAATGGCAAGACTAATGCCACACAATATATATATATATATGTAGTATTGAATGTTTTTAATGATATATTATTGCAAAACCTTTTCAAAAATAATGCACTTTATATATATGTTGAAATGTGTGTATGTATATATAGACTTACATCTGCGTAGGCAACATCGTCCGCTGTCGCAGACATATTCGGTGCTATAGTGGGCGGTATAACGACACGCAAATTGGAAGCTCGTCCATTCTGGCTGCCCGGCGACTGTTGCTTAATTGGCAAATGATGTGCTGCAAAAATTGGAATTTAATTGTTAAACACATTTTGGCAAAAGAGTTTAGCCTGGTGTCAAGTTGCTATATTATTATTATAATGTCCGTGTGAATCGGTCTCTATGTGTGTGGTTGTGTGTGTGTGTGTATTGGTGTGCGAGTGTGTTTGCAGGGGGAGTTGGGGCAAGGGGCGTGTATGTAACAGTTAAATCACACTTGTCTAAAACTAGGCTAATTGGATGTGTAATATGAGAGTGTGTGTGTGCGTGTGTGTGTGTGTGTGTGTGTGTGTAAGGGGACCCTTTTTCGTGTGTGTAACATGAATATTGTCATTATGCCCACCTATGCCAGGACTGGGACCTGGACTGGGTGATCCCACAAGCGGCGAATGTGAATGTGGATAACCGTTTGACATCTCCAACATGGTACCCGATGGATAGACTGATGAATGAATTATATAAGAGAAGATATACTTTTTGGTTTAGAAATTGTTGTGAAATATAGTTTGAGCAACAGCTAAATTTGCAGGCATGGTTAGGGATTAGCTATGGAACGTGGTAGTGGATAACTCCCTGTACTTGTTAAATCGGAATTAGCTGCCTAAAACGAGGTGTGTGCATGCGAAAAGGTAACTAGTTTTAATTTATAAATCTACACTTTTAGTTGAGGTGGTTAAAGGTAAATGAAAAAACAAAGTAAATAATAGCGAGTAACAAGAAACGAGTAGCGAGTAACGAGTAGCGAGTAACGAGTAGCGAGTAACGCATAACGATTAACTTATAACGTGAGTGTGAGTTAAACAAAACAGAACAAAGTAATAGAAATAAAATGATAAAGTGGTGCACCCGCGACACTGTACTAACTTATTAAGGACATCCCACCTGAATCCGTCTCCGAACTCGATGGACGTGGGCTGATGTTTGTGTGGGACATTTGTGGACTGGCCTGAAGCAGATTCTCACCGTAGGAGCCCGGCACTGGCACCGACACGGGCAGCGTATAACTGGTATTTGGCATCGGTCGATTGGACCCACCACCACCACCACCGCCTCCACCTGGGACACCACCACCGCCGGTGACGCTGCCAATGGCCATTTGGTTGCGCTGCATCATATTTTGAAATTCCTCGTCGATCTTATTGTATTTGGCTTCGGTGCGCGGGGTGAGCGTATAGTCGGCCTCCGCTTCGGGTGAATCCGGTGACATGACGCCGTTTTTGTTCTCCTTCTGTGAATGACAACAACACAAAAAGAAGCAGAGGGTGTTAGGGGGTGTTTTTGTAGGCAAGCAGCAACTCGTAATTGGCCGTGACGAGGCTTGAGAGATAAATACTTATACGGTTAGGGGTCTTAGTTAAGGAGCAGAGCGGGCGGGGCTAGGGGGTGGTGGTTGCGCACTTGGCACTTGACACGTCGCCGCTCTGTTGATGTGCTAAATTATGTAAATCTGGTCTCTACGCTCTGCATGGCATTAACATTACAAAACAATTTAAAAAGGCACCAAACAAAGACAACAACAACCGCGACAATGTCCGCATTAGAAATGCAAAATACATTGGCGCCTCTTCAACCCCAGTTTCCGCCCGGAGCCCTTAAATGCCGCATATTATGTCTTTGTTCTTAGGGCCAAAAACGTTAACGAAACGAAAACGTTTTGTTTTCTTTTGTTGCACAGTTGCATATTGCTTCTTCTGCTGTTTTTGTTGTTGTTGCTTTTGTTTTGTCTTGTTGTCATTTTGTGTGTGTTGTCTTTTTGCTTTGTTTGCTTTTCCGCGTGGCTGCTGCGCTTTTCACAGCTCACTTGACTTTTCATAATTTTATGCAACACGCCAAGCGCCAGGCGCGATTAATACCGATAGCCTTTTATAAGGTCAGAGTTTCTTTAATTATTTTGGGTAATCAAGGAAGTCGGCCTATAAAACAAAGACTCTGAATGGGAAATATTCGACGAGAAACATTTTCTGCTAACATTTACTTATTTACTAATCACTAGAATGTAAAAAATATAATAGATAAAATTTTCTTACTTCTAAAATTTGTATATTTGAATTTTGAGAGATATGAATATTAAGAAAATATGCAAAAAGGAAAAACAAAATGTATTGACTTAAAGTAATGTATGTATGTACTGAAGAGCTTGTTGCTTTCAGATAAATAAATATTTTCTTATGATTGTATTGCCCAAACTTGTGGATGGATGGATGATTATATTTGTAAATGTTCATCTATTGGATAAGCAGACAATAATGGACTTACCTCAATGATATTCTTATTGGTTAGCGATTCATGTGGCTCATTGTATTCGGTGTATTTGAGTAGCACACGATCCATATCGGTGCTGGCATACTGGTAGAGCTTGTTGCTGGACGAGAAGATGATCAGCGCGATTTCGCAATCACAGAGAACGGACAGCTCGTAGGCTTTTTTCATGACGCCGAACTTCCGCTTGTTGAAGGTCACCTGCAGGTTACAATACAGAAAGAAAGAAATAGATAGAAAGAGAGAGAGAGAGAGAGAGAGGAATAAGGTAAAAGGTTAGTTACAAAATGGTTGACAATTGCTTGTTTAAATATTTAGTAGTAGTAGCAAGAATGTATGTGAACTAAATGTAATTAGACGCTAGCCCAAAGACGGCCACTAACTGCAATTGGTAATGAATCGATTATAGCCAAGTCAAGGCCAGAAGGCAAACAATGCTTGTTATGACGCGTTTACGACTTGGCATTAACCTTTACGATACCACAAACAAGCGTCCATATAGCAAGGGAAGGGTTCTCACTGGCCAACTAAAAGTCACGCACATCATGAGCCGAGCTGAGTGAGTTTAATTGAACCAAAGCAACAGTTTCTAACAATTAGTAAGGAAGTGGAAAGCGCTGGAACAAAGTAAAATCTACTTAACGAAAATACTTGATGATCTTTTCCTATAAGCCCGATTGTAAACTTGCTCGACAATATTCAAAATTGCATCAATTGATTACATTTTTAAACTATTCAAAGATGAAAGCGTTTCGATGGTTGCAACGAAATTGATATATTCTGCTTTTGCCTGGCAGTGAGTAACATATTAAGTATACGCCGGGTGTAGCTTACCTGTCGATTGCGTTCGTCGGTGATGCGTGAAATTTGAATTTTTTTGCGACCCATGGCAACAGATTCCGATTTGATACACCCAAAATGACAATAATAATAATAATAATATCCACTTGTTGTTCTCCTTTCGTTTTTGTTGTTGTTTTTATCTTAAATGTGAGGAAGCAAATTGCCTTAAAGCTTGTTGATGTTGTTGTTGCTGTAACTGTTGTGGCAGACGTTGGGCATATTTAATATACATATATATATTTTGCTCTATCTATATATAAATTTTATATAGTTAGGTCTGTGTATATTTTATAAGTGCTGGACGGCTTCTCGAAACGGCAAAAATATTTGTTTGTTATTTGTTCTTATGTTTATTATTATTTGCTCTTGTGATTGTTTTGTTGTTGTTGTATATATGGTTATATATATATATATATATGTATATATATATGTATGTTGCAGTATAAAGTGTATTCTCAGGTATCTGTAATGAAAAGAAGAGAGAATACAACAAATTAATAAATATGTATAGGCAGCCTTTATTGTCCACATGACTTCAAAAGGATTCCCTTAGTGGTGGGTGGGGGGGGGGGGGGGTTTGTTTTTACTAACTTGTTGACACTTCATTGGACACGTGCCGAAAGTTCAATGCACCAATGCCAAACAATTGCGGTCCAGGCACTGACCTATATTATTTATCAAAGGTAGATAGGTAGCTATGTGTTGTGCCTATTAAGGACGTTACTTGGCTTAATCGCATCGCTCGGAAAACCTTTATTGGGTTTATTTTCTCCATTCTCGACTTTCTTGCTACAATACACCTCGGTGTATAGCCTTCGCCCTTTTCATTGAGTGCGGCTCGCTGGACACGCTCTTATGCGTGATTAGCTACGTGTGCCTGCGCACGCTTTGATGTCCTTCAGGTGTCCACCAGGCAAACGCATAAACAATACACACACACGCACGCACACACACACACACACACACAACAACTGCCCCACACCGCCCACACACACCTTTAGTGAATAATCTACCTTATGCAAACGGTTCATTCTTTAAAGCGAACAAAAAATGAACACAGTTTAGTTGGGCATTGTGAATAAAATGCCTTAAAAGTGGCTTTAAGTAGTTGGCATTATTTGGTGAACAAATTCGCGAGTAGTATAGAACTTTGTTGTTGAAATAAGTAAAAATTTAAAGCGATACTAATTGTATAATTGTTCATTTAAGTTACTTAAAGGCGAATAGTTTTGAAACAATGTCATAAACAAAAGTCATGGAAAGTGTTTTGAAAGATTTCAAAGCTCAAATGTCATAAATAAGAATCTAACAGCAATGTTATCTCCTTATACTCTGTTGAAAAGCTATTTGGTTCAATTTGTCATAAACAAAATAGTACGTATAGTCTGTATATATTGCTATTGAAGTTAATTAACAGTAAGAATTTTTAACTAGATCAAAGAAAACAAAACAACCAAGCAACAATTCAAGCACAACCAGCTTAACACTATCAACAGTTTTCTACTACTGTTACAAAATAGACTTCTATTCGGATCTCTCTGTTGGCAGCATTTACATAATAACTAAGGCAAAGAGAAAGTAAGATATGTTGAAGTAAGATACTCTGAAGTGTTAAGAAACTTTTTAAGCTGCTGCTTAAAAGACGCGCTCGACCATTAAACTTGACACATATTTAAAGAACGTGTCTATTTTTGTTGGCACGCTTTAATATACCCATTTAATGTGCGTCCCCTGCTACAGGATATAAAAAAAAAGAATACACGCCTGCGGCTATTGTGATGGCACGTGGCACCAAATGCGAGCAACATCTCTCAGAGCCAACAATTGCAGTATCTGTGTATGTGTGTCCGGTTGTGCAAACATGGCAATTCTTGTTGCTTGCCACGCAGGACCTGGCACGGCGGGAAAGCGCAAATTTCCGAGTGCGAGTACCGGAAATCGAGGCAGATGAATTTCAATTGCTCCTCTCTACTCGGCTTTGGTGTCGTTTTGTCGAGCAGGCGAGCGAGCGAGCTGCTTGTTTGTCCTCCGTCCGGGACAAACGTTGCTGCCAAGGCAACGTTTGCTTAGAAATAAGTGAGCCTCACGCAGCAACAACAACAACAACAATGACGACGACGACGACCTACGCAATATGTTTCAGCTTTCAACCCTGGCCTGCCTACCAGCCTGCCAGCTGGGGTAACAACTAACTGTTTTTGTTGGGTGCGGAGGGTGCAGAAACTCCACGTGCGGCAACCTTGACGTACAAACGAATAGGGACAACGGGGCAACCCAAAAAAATACCCAAAAATTCGATACCAAAATGATTATGTGTAGCATGCGTGCGTTTTGTATATAATATATAAAAGGCGGAAGACTAAAGAGTTTCATTTCAATGAATCAATACTGTATCGAAAGTCAGCGGATGACGCGACGATCTGATATAATAAATAGTAAATATATTTGTAGTATAACAAAGGCTTTTTGCATTGTTAGTCAGTTAAAAGTTGGTTGAGTTTCGCGAATGGTGCAACTGTTAGTCAGTTAAAAGAAAAGTCTCTCTCTCTCTCTCTTTTGCACATTACGCATTCGCAGTGTTGCACAAGGTGAAATGCACACATACTGTGCGTGGGCGAAACACTAAATAAAAACATAGTTAGCACTGACCCAAGACTCAAGAAACGTATAGATATAAACATAATAAGCAGTTGGATACGTGCACCAGTCAATATACGTAGTTAGAAAGGAAAATCTTATTATATACAAACAGTTAACAAAGACCTATCAATATTAATACATATATAATGAAGCTTAAATGCTGAAAGTACACAATTAAGTTATGGCAGAACCCACAAACACACCAAAAGTTCTTTATAATTAAAAGTCAAACTGAAAATAATCCGACTTTGGGGACAGCTCAACTAATATTGTCCATAATAGGGTACCAAACACACATACATACATACATATTCATACTCAATATTGATAGCTTGTGTGGTGATCTCTGGGGCTGGACAAAGCAACATTTATATGGGTACCTTTATGTGGCATTAACCACTGGCCACTGACCCAAGAGTGCTTGCATATGTTACTCAGCAGTTCATATTTAGAGTAAAAAGGGCAACGATTAGTATACAATAAAAAGCAACTACAACTGAACGCAACAAAATCGAAGCTCAACCTCTAAAAACGATAAGGACCCGCATTAAGTTCAAGCAACAACAAAAACAATCCCAATAATACGCGAGAGAGTAATGCGTCACAGAACACAGCACAAAACATGAATAATTGAAGCTGCTTAGCGGTTGGCCCGGCAAACAGGGCGTAGAGTAGTATTGTGGGCGAAGGGGGGGCACAAGAGTGAGAGAGAGAGAGAGAGAGTGAGTGTGGAGTGTTGGTGCGTCGCTTGGCAGCTGGCAATTAAAGCATTGACGGTGTATATCAAATAAGCAGCCGTTTAACTGTGACATTCATTAAAATATTCGATTCGAGTCGCACAATGCAATACTTGAAATTCGAGCAACAATTCGAGAATGCAACACGAGCTTACTTTGTCAGATACAAAATCAAAGATACAAACACACACACACCAACGCAGAGATAGAGATAGAGAAGAAGAGGCGCAAGTCAATTGCTTGAATTACAGATTTATAGCATACTTATGAGCGCATCTGGGAAAGCGATCATATGAAGTGGGTTGGTACTTGCATAATTTCTCTATGAACTAATACATAATAATAAACAATTTAATATATTTTAATATATAACTCAATATTTATGTATAGTCCAAATTATAGCAATCATTCTCTAAAATTTGTTTTTACAGCTACTTATCAAATCTCTTATCGACTTCTGCATTGGCTGCTTTTGCTGCTGCCTCTTGCCACTGCTGGTCGCTGGTCAAGCGATTAGATAGGAAAGAAATAAAGTAAATAACAAGCATAGCGAATAAGCCAATAATAAATCAAAATGACACGTCACTGGAATGTACCTTTGACTAGGTAAAAATATTGTTACCAAAAAACTTTAGCATAAGATTTTAGCCAGTTGCACGAGTGGTAAAAGTGACTAATTGCAAACTGGCAGACAGCTATCAACCCGGACATAGGTGGCTGCACATGCCACACACACACACACGAGGTTGCAAGTGCGAAAAAGTTTTGCCCTGGGGTCAAAACTTAACACACTTTGTTGCTGCAACAATTAAACAGTTGCGGTTGCAGCTTGACTGGGTCAGAAGCGGCAGCAGAAGCATCGTCTGTTTGAGCCACTTGAGCACAAACAACTAACAATAAAAGGAAGGAAGGAAATTAGTGTGCAAGAGGCGCAAAGATTTCTGAAGACAAAAAAAAACATCACACAAAATAAAGGATGCGGTTTGCACTCTGCGTGTTGCATGTGTGTCAAGATTTGTTGTTGCTGGCAATTAGAAGCTAGGCCAAACATTTGCGACATTTTAATTGGCCCAAAAGACATTGCCAGCAGCTGAGACATAACTAAAGCTACAGATCATTAGGCAAATAGCCAAAAAAAAAAGTAAAATGAAGAAAATGTACAATAGAAAAACAAGTAAGAAGACTCTAGTCAAAAAAAACCCGACTAATAGATACCCTGAACCCTTTACTTAAAGTTTATAGTAAGTGCTTGCAAGTTTGTTTGTACGTGTACGCGAATACTTGAGTTAACTTCAATGTTCCATATCTCAGGTTTCTCAACCGATTTCAATGAACATTTCACAGATTGTCATTATTTCGTCTAAAATAAAACTGCCTTTTAATACCCTGAACCCATTAAAAATGAGTTAAAAGCATATAAGGGCTTTGTGCATAAGTATTATAGACAAATTAATGAATATCTGTGAACACACCGGATATATAGAAGATTGAAGTTTTGTCCTCAAGCATAGGTGTAGTAGTGCAGGCTTGGCCATGGTCTAGAGTTCAGGGTATCTCCTAGTCGAGCTTCCTCCAGCTAAATCCCCAACTTCTACTTGCTGACTCTCCCTTTACCACATATTACTAGTGCTTCACTATTTAAAGGTGTTGTGTGATTTATTTACAATTTACTAAGGAATTTACATGCATGATGAACCTTTTATGTCTCATCAGCCACGAGAAGTTTGATTTTAAAAGTTTGTTTACGTGATTCACTTTCTCTGCTGTTGCTGTTGTTGTTTGGGTTTCGCGGTTTTCTTTCGATGAGGCATCTTAAATTAATAACATTAAATGTATCGCATGCAATTAGCAAAAAGATTTCTTGTTGTTCTTGTTACGATTAACTGCAAGTAATTTATGCAAATTTTAAACTTTTCCGTATTATTTTGGATGAATGAACTTTGAAACGAGTTGGAAACCAGTTGTGTAAGATGCTTTAGCTACTCTCACGACAAGCATTTGACAAACACACATATAAAATATATCATATATATATACATATATACATATCATAAATTGTATTTTTATGGCAGCACCAAAAAGAAAAAAAAAAGAAAATAAAATAATAATTATAATAAACACAAATTTATGAACACGTTCGCAATTATATTACAAATTCTTTTAAAGCTTATGTGTTTTCGAGTTAATTTTTTTTAAGTCTTATTTGGAGTTGAATTCTTGTCAAAAGCTGCCGCATTTCACTTTCGCTCCGTCAGAGATTAATCAACTGTTCGATGTCTGTCTCTGGTTAGTGTTAATGTGAGCCAATCAACGCATATACGTATGTATGCCGATTGTTATAATCGTAAATCTGAGCTTAATTAGCGCCACGCGCAATGTCGCGTTTTAAAACGCGCCTGAAACGCGTCGTTGCCGCTGCCATTGAGCCGCATCTAACACATTTAAATTTAGTTCCGCTATTCGATGACATTTTTGGGGGAAAATACTTGAAACAGAAGTCGGATGGATATTCGAGATGAAATGTACAAGATTTTCCAACTAAAACGATGTCTGGCTTTCATTTTGTGTATTGCTCTGAAAGGGTTTTACTTTTGTACAAAAAAAAATTGTATTGCAGAACAATACGTAACATCATAATATAAGAACGTACATCAAAAATGTATGCCGGAAATAGTTTTTATTGTCTAAAAAAGAGACGCCGAAAATCTATTAGCAACTTCGTTTGCCCAAAAAAAAAAAACCCAAAAAAAGAATCTAAAAATTACTCTACATACCATCTATTCAACTCTTATCTGTTTTGCAACTGGCAAACATTTTTTCAATTGCATTAACAATGTCCGATAACCAGACGACACCTGAGAGAAGAGTCAAGGTTATATTGCCAAGCACGCGTCCTATGCTCATGTTTATAGCCCCTGCCAGCTACCCAGAAAGGTGACAAGCGTTGAACTAGTTCGCAGTGTTCTATGTTATGATATCTTATCTTTAGACAATACACCAAAAAAAAAACACACACACACACACGTACACACATCGAGAGTAAGAGAGAGTTTAGGCGGGGGCGGAAGAGTGTTTGAAGCAAACAAACCTAAAATATACAACAACAACCAATATTTTAATAACAATCATTAAATTGTGACACAATCGTAACAAAAAAAATAATCATAAACCGATCCGGTACAAAACCAATTGGAAAATATGCATATATGTCTGAAGGTACATATGTTTGTATGTGTGTACCAGTGGTTCGTGTACCTTTTTTTTTTTTTGGTGCGTGTTTGATAAGGGCAACAATAAAAAAAAACTCTCGCTCTCATTTGAGATAGTACGCCAACAACAGAACTACAGCAAACCTTATCTAAATAATTTGTAGAGCCAAAAGAAGAGGAACAAAATTATTGTTTGCAAATTTTGTTATCAGAAGAAAAAAAAAACACACACAAAGAAAAAAAGTCCAAAACGTAAACGGCACACACTTCAAACTTTTGCCAAATTATTGATTGACAACAAAAGAAAAAAATTCAATTCGCTGGCGTTTAAATTTTGTTATTTATTTATTTTGTATTTGGTTCAAGTAGCACTCAGCTGTAGGCCTAGGGCAAAGGTTTTGCATTTGTGCTGTGTACCCGTAATACCCCGCCGGGCCAACACCCCACACCAACAACCCACGTGAAGGTTCGTTGCTTCCCTTTTTGTTTGTGTGTTTTTTTTTTTTTGTGGGTATCGCTATCAGATGTCAATTATATGCTGGATAAGATTAAATAATATTTGGAAAATGTTTAGAATGCGGCTAAAAATTGAATTTAGTGCTTAATTACTTTTGCTTAAATTGGTACACTGAGAGAAAATCGCAGCTTGTTTGATTGCAGACAAAATAACTTACTGTTCCGCTAGTTTGGTTTTAGAATATATTTAAATCATTTTTTTTTTGAACATTTTTAAGTTTTTAAGATCTCTTTAAGCATAAATCTCAACAAAAAAAACTTTAGCAAAAGTAACAGAAAAACTTTCTTAGATTTTAGTATATATTTATAATTAATTTGTTTTTGATTTTTAATAGAACTGTCGAAAACGTTTAAAGTTAAGCGAACTTTAGTTTTGAGTTTTATGATTGGACAAAAAATGTATTTTAAGTTTTTTTTTTGCAATTTAAATTAAATGCTGGACTTTCAAAGGTTAATATAATAATAATATACATTTCAAAATATATATATGCTATAGTTTTGATTAATCTCTTAATGTTAAAAGTAAAAAAGCTTAAGTTTCAATTATATCTTATTTAATTAAAGCTCATAAAAGCAAAACCATTCATGAAGGGTTTGCTTTTACTTTTTTAAGGTATAGATTGAGAAGTAACCCTTCTGTTATCGAGGTGTCCCCACTTGTTGGACAATACTTGGAAGTGCAATGTCTCATTATGTCCAGAGCTGGATGTGATAAGGCAGACAGAATTTGCATTTAAAAAGCCCTGCACAAATGCACAGCAAACACAACAAGTCGGGCAATTATCAGGCACTGCGTCTGGCCATCAGTTGGTCAGTCAAACACTCGTACAGTTTGTCAATCCATCAATATGTATTGTGTAGTAGCAATAAGAACTATATGCAGAAGTGCGCTCTGATAACGGGTGTGTGGATTTGAACTTCGCTGGAAGCGTCGAGTGTTACATACATACGAACATATGTATGTATACGTATTTATGTCTATATGAATCTGTATTGGCTGCTTATCAGTTTTGGCAAAAGTCGACACACACACACACACACACGCAGAGAGGAGCGCAGATGTTTGTGTGCGTATCTGAGGTTTGAAACATTTGAGTATTATATGCAAAAAAAAAAAACACAAATAGTAAGAAAAGTAAAAGGCGTGATATAAATTGATGAATGTATGTGTATGTGTGTTCCTTCCTATATCTATAAGAAATTTGATTGCAATGGGGCCCTGATAGTTAGGTGAAAGACGTCAAAGTGCGGCTAAGCAGTTAAATAACTCGTTAAGTTAAAGCGTCACAGAACTATTTGAATCTTAAACATATGTAGATACAAATACCTTACTAAACAAAAATATTTGTTTCTAACTTTCTGAATTATCTTTTGAACTTACATGATTTACAAAATTCTCCAAAAATCCTCAACAATTGAGCAAAAATGTTGCTTTTTGTTTGTTAATTGTTTATTTATATGCTTTTGTTTGTCATCAAAAATGTCTCAAAAGCTTAAGCTTTTATTTGCATTTAAAATACATTTTGTATATAGATTTTGCGGTGCTCCAAAATAAAGTTGTCTCTTTTTGAAAAATTTTCACCAAATTTTTGTACACAAAATTTGCATTTGTATTTATGTTTTTCTTCTTCTTTATATTTCAAGTATTTGTTTAATATTTTTTTTTAATTTTTTTTTATGTTTCTTTAGCAAACGAATGTTGTTTTGTTTTGGTTTGTAAAACAAATTTTAATTGTTATAATTGTAAATATTTATAAACAGAATTAGAATTGGCAGACACCGAAGCGGAGGCGGGCGGACGGTGAGGGGCGACGGACGCCTCGCGAAAATAAAAGTTAAAAATAAAATGTTGTAAGTGGCAAACGCATTGTTTTGGGTTTTGTTATTTTTATTTTTATTTTTTTTTTATATTTATACTTGTTTTGAAACAAATGTATTTTTGGAAATAGACGTCAAATTGTTTATAGATTGAAGTAAAAATAATTAATGCGCCTCATTTGCATTGCAAGTTTATTTTTTTTTAAATATTTTTATTATTTTTTTATTTTTGTTTTTGGTTATTTTAAGTTTGTTGTAGTTGTATGTTTGTTGTATGCTCCCCAAGTGAATGAAACAATCGCGCAAGAAAACGCGGAATAACCGCGAACGAAACGCGGAGATCTGAAACCTAAAGAAGCGGCGCTGCGAACGCGTACGAACGTACTGACGGATACGCAGAGCGGTTGACGTAGTCGCACGGCTCACACACTGACACACACACACACACACACAACACGGTGCCGACGTCGACGGCGTGTATCTATCGGTATCGGTATCGCTCTGCCTGCGAGTGAACCTATGTATGTGTATGTGTATGTGTATCTGTGTTTGTGTGTAGCCTCTTCGCCAACTGCACTGAGGATGTCGAATGAATCTCGTAATATTCGTTTTATGCCCGAACGAGCACACACACACACAGCCACACTCACACAATCACAAAGAGCGCATTAAGTGGGCAAAAGCTTACACGTAGCAGAACACGGCGGCATTCTAACGGTTGATATGCGTGTATGTGTGCAACAGATTTCTGTTTTTGTGTAACAAAATATCCCACTCACACACTCAAACAGTTGAACGCCAGCCAGCGCGCTCACTCTCTCACTCTCTCGCTCGCGCGCCCCAACTCTGAGTTCTATGACGCGCTCTCGCTTACTCACTTAGTCACTCGTTCTTTTGTTCGCACTCAGGAGCGCGCAGGCGCTCTTCTTCTTCTTTTTGTTGTTGAGTGATTTCGCCGTTTGCACTCGTAACGAAAGCAAAAGCCTCCGACGACTCGGACTCCGGAACAGAGGAGCAATCGCAAACAAGAAACATATGGTTTTTGTTTGCGCTCACTCATGCTTACACACACAAAGACGCGAACACCCACATGTACAGAAAACAGCCGTTCGCTGCTTCTGTTGCTCTTGCTGTTGTTGTTGTTTTTGTCCGTTTGCGGGAGCAACAGTTATTTTTCCCACATTCCTTTGCGGCTCACTTCGATTGTTACGCACCGTCTCTCATCGTCTCTCTTCGCATCCCGCTCGTTCGTTGAGCTTTTGGACGCTGTTCTCGCTCTATTGCCTGCTCATAAATGTTAATTATCCATTTTGATGTACAGCTGCCTGCTACCCGCCTGCGGCAACACCAACCCGACCCCTCCCCACCCCACAACCCCTTTTGTCCATATCTCTTTCTGACGCCCAGCCGACAAAACGTAAAATGTTTCTAACGCGTCGCCTTGGTTTTCTGTGTGCGTATCTTTTTTATATGTAACAACGTACTCGAAATGCCGCCGCTGCGTACCAGCCCCCCCAATAGCCTGCCCCGCTTGCACCTATTAAGTTTATGCCTGTCTGTTTATTTATTCGTTTTTCACGTTTTCTTTCTGGTTTTCCTTCTTTTTTGCCTGTCACACCGGTCACATTGTCCTTGTCGAAGTGCTTTGGGCTGCTTCCTGATGTTGGTTTATGAAAACTTTGTTAACCTGCTTTTGGCATCATGCAGAAAGAAAGCAAACCACAATAATTAGGAAAGAATTCCCCCAGTTACAGCAAGTCCTCGTCGTCATATTTGATTTAACAAATTGAATTCGTTTCAAAAGAATTTCCTTAATGCTTTCGAGCACAAATAAAAGAGTAGTGACCTTTTGAGCTGCCACAAGCGACCTCAATTGCCGCTGAACTAGCCACAGGATATGTGAATGACATGGAATGGCATTTATTAAACAAATATATTTAAACGGACACGTGGTGCATCTAACACTTATTTCAAGTTGCTAACCAAGGACGGGGGCACTATTATTGATTTTTGGTATAGCTCAATATAATTTGTCTATCACAACCATTTAACTGTTCTAAATTAAGAACTCCCCCATTTGACCTGCAGTCAGCAACTTTAGAAATAGATTCTAATTATCTTTGCTATATGCCGGACATTAAAATTAGCAATCTATTTATGTTCGTGTAAAAGGATACATTATTATGGTTTATAGTTTAGTGTATAAATATTCAGGAAAGGAATTGTAGAAATCAAATGAAATGTTCAAGCAGTCAGGCATAAGATTCCCGTATAATGTTTGTTAAGTATTTGAAAATATTGGTACTTGTATGCAGCAAAAATGTTTGATTGTTGATATTTCGAATGCTACTACCAAATATTATCAACAGTAATCTTTCTTTATAAACATTTGCCTAAACCACATATTATTATTCCTTTAGATTAACGATTTGCAAAACTAGCTTAAACCATTGTTTTGTAAGCTTCCTTGAACTCAAAGTATTTTGTGCACTTTGTAAACATAATTTCAAAGCGATCAACTTTTGCCTTATGTTTTGCTTCGAAGTTCGTCTGTACCTGATGATCATGCGGCTGGCTTCGAGATGTATGCGATGCATTTATGGAATTTGTGTAAAAATCACGCATCGTCTCTCAGAAGTGTGCGATGGAAGTTACAAGTTTACGACTCAAATGGCGCCACATTGTTGCAAGCATTAGCATATGGCAACAGCCAACGCATTTGACCTCGAGGCAGTCTCAGCTGCATCTGCAACTGCAACAACAACTGTAAACTGCGTGTGTGTGTTTGTTGTCCTTGTGAGTTTTAACACCCTTTGCCTTCAGTGCTACAACTATTACTTATGGCGACAACTGCCAGTCAGTCGCCCTTCATTTGCTGCTCTGCTGTTGATGTTGATGTTGCTGTTGCTGTTGCAGTTGCATTTGCAGTTCTGCTGTTAATTCAATAAACGCCGGTCGCATTTCGCGCATGTCCACGTTGTCCCGAAGTTAGTTGTTTCTCGGGGTTCCATGTCCAGAGTCAGTTCAGCGTAACGTTGCCTGCACACACATGTGTGCAACATGCGGCGACACATGCGCACTTTTGCGGCAAATGGTTTTACTGAGTCCGACTTGGATGGAGGAGGATGCCGCTGCTGCCGCTGTGTCATCGGCACTTAACCGCTTTTCCTTACCAGCCTCACTCACACACACACACTCACTCAGTCAAGTCAAGTCTCTTTCCAGACCTTTGCTGTTGCTGTTGTTGTTGCTGTCTTTTTGCCACCACGCAGAGTGGCACCCCAACCAAGATCAACAACAACTGCAAGAGAAGAGTAATAAGAATTGAAAAGTACAAGCCACGTGAAGTTCTCGTTCTTGTTGTTCTTGTTTTTGTTTTTGTAAACACTGCGTAGGTAGTTTTCATAAATTTCATTCAAATGGCTTTTCTTTTTGAGTGCAGATGCAGTTAATGATGTTGTTGTTGTTGTTGTGGCAAATGGATGGATACGAGTTCTTTGGTATGTTTCTGTTCGATTTTTCAAGTCCGTTTCATATTGATCTTGTATACAACTAGTACTTTTGAGTACTGATTGTACTTTTCAGAATCAGGCGATTTATGTTCATATATGGTTCTGACTTGGTTGAACTAACTGCTTGAACTTTTGATATATATATATATATATATATGTAAGAGTATATTGGTTGTGTGCAATGTCCGTAATGCTGTCTGTATGAACGCAACTTCTCTCTACACCCTCACAACTAGAGACTTTAAACTTTGCAAATATCTGCGTCCATGTGTTTGTTAGACAAAGTGTTAAAATTGTAGAGCTACTCCAACTGGGTGGCAGTTTAATCGATAACAAGTCGATAAACACACATATATCCCACATTTGAACAGCTAGAGTTACTAAATTTGGTGGGAATATAGATAATGACTTCTTTAAAAAATCTGCATTAAAGTCTGGATGCCACGCCCACCACTGCCACCCCAGGGTATCTCGTAGTGCAGTTCACTCGACATGGTACAATAGTCATTTGATGTTACAATAGTCATATCATGCTAGATACAATCAAAGAAACGAACATTTAAAAACATTAACTAAAGAGTTCTTTATCTTTTAAGTAGACAAAGAGGAGCACGCTGAAAGGATTCTTGTTATAAAAGTCTTAGAAAACAAAGAAAATTGACTAGAACTCTTGATAAATATACAAATATTCACAAGAAAACAATTTATTTAGCTTCGTTACTTTTTATACCCTAAACCCATTGAAAATGGGTAAAAAGGGTATAATGGATTTGTGCAAAAGTATGTAACAGGCAGAAGGAAGCATCTCCGACCCCATAAAGTATATATATTCTTGATCAGCATCAACAGCCGAGTCGATATAGCCATGTCCGTCTGTCCGTCCGTCCGTCCGTCCGTCCGTCCGTCCGTCCGTCCGTCCGTCCGTCTGTCCGTCTGTCCGTCCGTCTGTCCGTCCGTCCGTCCGTCCGTCCGTCCGTATGTATGAACGCGTCGATCTCAGAGACTATAAGAGCTAGAGACTCCAGATTTGGTATATAAGCTCGCCTAATCCCTAGGCAGTACAAGTTTGTTTTAGATTTTCGATAACTCTTCCCGTTTCCGATATACACATGTAATCGATAACAACAAAATCTTCAATTTAGAATACTTTTTGATGCAGTTTGAAAGATTAGACTAAATAAAGACAATATGTGAAAATTTTATTGAAATCGGCTGAGAAACACTGGAGATATGGAGTATTGAAATTAAGAAGGTATGCCCTATACGCGTATACATACAGACACTCACACATACTTGCAAGCACTGACTGTATGCGTAAATTATAGGGTTAAGGGTATAGTCTAGTCGGGATTTCTCGACTAGAGCCTTCTTACTTGTTTACTTTATATGAGTTGCATTAAAACAATATTTATAATTGGAATATGAATACAAAACACAAATAAAAAAGGGGTTGATGTTGCGTACTGTAAGTAAACAATTTGGAATCTCTTTTATCCAACAAAGTCTCTGAAATTTCCATAATAACAAAATAAGACTAGTGGCTTAATTTCAATATCTCAATATGGTGGGCAATTTGAATTTCATTTGACCAACTTTTTTCCCATACGCAAATAATAATAATAAAGCAGCGACAGAAGCAATTAGGCCAGTAATTACTTGGCTGTGTGTCAAATTGAATAAAAAGCTTTCAAGCTCTTTCGAGACTAAAGACGAAGCTGTTTGGCTAAAAACACCCCAAAGGATCGAGGCATTAGCATTGCCTAATTACATTGCAATCGCATGTCTTAAAAGGCGCTTAAACTCTCAATCGTTCATCAAAATATGGGCAAAGCATGGTTCTGAGGGGGTAGGGTAGGTGTGGAAGTGTGTATGATTGGGAGTGTGTGTGTCTTGGTTGTGCTTTGAGTGCAATTTAAATGTGATTACGTTGCGATTTAAATAAGCAGAAGGAAAACACCCAACGCATGCCAGGTATGAAAATTAGAAAGTTCGAAAGAAAGCTCGACTGAAAGATTCTTTGTATGAAGGAATCAATGTTTTAAGTTTTACTTAAAGACACTTCAAAGTCCAAGGCTATTGAATTCTATAACACCAGTTCTATATGATTTGTGTTCCTATATGATTTAAGATTTTTTAGTTAATACTTTTCCTAATTTAATGATTTTTCAGGTATAAAGTTAAAGCTAGGCGCTTAAAAAACAATGTGGACATTTCTTTATATTTTAGTCTTTAACACTAATGACAAAAGCAAAAAATTAATTTAATTTATAATATATTTACTTAAATATTGAGATTGTAATTCCAAATACCCAAAGTTATTTGCATTGATCGAAAGACGAATATTTCTTAAACTATTAATAATTGAGAACATTTTGCTGTGATTTATTTTACACCAGAAAAGCACTAATAATCTGTCTTCTGTACTATATTATACATTATACTAATACTAAGGCAGTGCAGCCACTGTAAAGAACAAAGAAGACAAAGAAACCAAACAGAGTGAATGAAGGAAAGTGTAATTGTTGTCGTGCTGTTCAACAACTGAAGCGTTTCTAAACGTGCAACACGGGGACACACTCCAAAATTCAGCTCACAACTACCCCTCCACTACCATCCCCTTTGTTACCTGAACACACCCCACACCTACTCAAGTGCCTGAATGCCTTCCTGCTACTACAGAAAGTGTATAAATACTTCATGGTTTGTTTCGCTTTTGCCTCGGAGTTGCCTAATCTAATCAATTTTGCTCAATGCTTTTGTGCTTTGTGTATGTGTGTGTATGCTGTGTTGTGTGTCTGTGTATGCTGTGTGTTGTGCCGCCCACGCAGCGAGCATGCCGCCAGCCAGGAGAAACAGCAGCCGCAGTAGCAGTCGGAGCGAGAGCAACATGAGGTAATGCCAAGCAAGCCTGTCAGCTTCAATAAGGCTCACGTTAACATGTGTGCCAGAGAAGGTGAGTGGGGGGGAGGAGGGTTTATGGTGGCAAGCGCGTCAGCTGAGCGGGCGGTGAAAGCATTTCACTGTTTGCATCAATGATGAGCAGCTGAGGAGCGATGTCTACTGTTGTTGTTGCTGCCATGATGCTGTTAAAGTGGCCAGAAAACGTGGCCATGACAGCTTACCAATCCCTACAACCGCCCCCATCCCCCTCACACCTTCCCACTCAAGTCATATATATATTATTCCGCCCCTTCGTCAGCTAATGCTGCTGCTGCTGCTGCTGCTGCAGTTGTCAAACTGAATGAGTTTACAGTTACACATTTTAACTGTTTTTTATTTAAGAACAGTCAAGTTTCATTGCAATATCACAAAATGAAACTATCGACCAAAAACCCCTGACACACTTTTTACCCCTCACACTTTTTTATTTGTACAGAAGAGAAAAGTTTTTGGGGACACACACTCATTTTAACCCGATTTACCCATATCCCAAAACATTTATGGCTTTGACAGCGCGAAAATGGCAAAAAAAAAACAAGTTTTTTGCTTCATGCAAATGATTTTGGCAAGGACACTGTTGCAGTTAAAAGGTTTTATCTGCCCACACTTTTCCTGCCACTGCCACATACAAATTATAATTGAAATGGATGCTATCAAATAGACAGCTACACACACACACACTCACACTCACACACATATATTTATATGCATTGTACATATTTCGGTAAAGTATCACATCAAACTGTTTTCAAGGTGAACAGGAAAAGGGGAAGAGAGACGGCAGGTAGGCGGAATTAATTGATCAGGACAAGCGGATAACTGAATTCGTTTCGGCTTTTCCCATTGACGATTTTACACCATGTAAAATTCGTTGATGAACGTTGACATAAAAAAAAAGTGAATTTGAAACTAAGTAAATGGAATAAAAGTATTTTCATGTTTATTTATTAGGTCAAGGTCAGTTTTTGCATTTTAAAACGCAAGTTACTTTTTGGAAATTCAAACAAAAGTGATAAAATGGCAACAGAAAGTTGACGTCAAGTTTAAAACACTTTAAACAACCAAAATAAACTTAAACATAACTAAAACTTGCATACGAATTTTTTTATATTTATTTCACTTCATTTTTAATTTTTCTGTGACATTAAAAAAATCTAAAAATATACTCTGCTCTTCTAATATTATTATATCCAATATTCCCATTATACTTTCAAGTACTTTGATGATGACAGTTAGAAAAAGCATGCCAATACTTTATGTTAAGTTATTATTTAAACAAGTAGTTCATAATCTGTGGTATCTCTTTATACATATTTTCAAACAGAAACCGATCAAGCTATTAGTAATTGAACTTATTCAATATACATTTGTGGCAAGTGAGAGACATGTGGTAATCATTTTGAAATCAGCTTCATATTTCCAGAGATGCCATATCAATCAATTATGACTATGCCACTTTGCTGGCCTGTCTATCACAAAAGACAGAGACAGAAAGTGTGAGTGTGAGAGAGAGAGAGGGTTTGAAAAAATGCCACACTACACCTGTATGCGGTAAGTAAGGCATAGAGAATACTTTAACTGTGTTCCTGGGGCCAGAAAGGAGATTTGAACATAATACACGGCTCGATGGACAGGTATAGGACTCAACAGATAGACAAAAAGGAGAGAGAGCGGTGTGTGTGTGTGTGTGTGTGTGAATGGGGTGCGAGGCACACATTGAAAATTGACAGCTTGTGGGTTAGGTGGGCGTTGAAGAAGCTTGTTTGTGTATGTGTGCTACAAGCAAATAGAATCTACTTGCAACGCACACACAAACACAGAGATATATATATTTTTAATGTCTTTATTATGTTCCATTGAGTGTAAATATTTGCCTTGTGCACAAACACAACACAACAAACATAAAGAGGATGCTTTATAATACGCGGCACGTGCTCAGTGTTATAACTTAAGCCATGAAGAAACAGACACACAAGTACACGAGGCGGGATTGCAAAAGAAGGAAAACTTTTTCATGTCAGAAAGTGGAAAACTCACCTTATTAAAGTTTCCTTTTGCGTGCGCAAAACAACAGGTACAAAAAGTTTTGCTGCAAGTAAAAAAAAATAAAAAATACAAACAAATAAATATAAAAATCATCAAGTTAGAAAGTAAATCTAATGAATACAATGAGTGCGTTTTGAGCAATTTAGGATCAATATTCTATTGGCATGACAACACTGGCGGCCAATTAATCTTGACTGTCGAAGCGTTCTCGTTTAACACTGCTTATTTTTTTGGATTTTTTTTTTTTGCCCGCCTACTAAAGCCCAAAAGCAAAAGCAGATGAAGCAAAAACTGGCGATTTATGACGATCAGTTCAATGCACACGCGATGGCTGTAACCTCCTGCAAAGGGGTACAGAGCATACGGCAAAAGAAAACAGAGTTGCCCCCCTTTGAGCTGGCTTAGTTTAACACACACACTTTGCTTGGCGTTCACATCTTAGCGAGGGGCATTGCCAGCTTCATGCAAGTCGTCAGCCAGACCAAATGTGAGTTTAAAGTTGAAAGGATACCATAAATCTTGGCAGCACTTGCACTCTTATTCGAACACAGACACACTATCCACAATCAGCCAGGCCCGATGACGAGAGGCGTGCTTGACAGCATTGGGCTTAGCTTGTCTCTCGTTGTACTAAAGCCCAGCCAAGCGCACATATGAGTATTCCTCTCGACTGTTCTGCATAACATCATTGCGAATATAAAAGCAAAAAAAAATAAATACAGAAGTGCGCAACATATTTGTGTTGTATTAAGACTGATGTGGCATTAGGGAGCTGTTGCAGAGATGCTTCTTAGCTTATCAAATTGTGAATGAAATATTTATAAGCTTTAAGCACATTGTGGGTAATGATTCAAAACCATCCTCTGTAGGGAAATTCAAGTTTTCATTCACATAGACAACTGGGCGCTACGGGAATGTTACTATTCAATAAGTTAAGCTCTTGTTTCGGGTTGTTGTAGTCAATGGATCAGAGCAGAGTTTTAATATATTTCTTTTTGTTGTTATATCTCTGAGCAACTTTATTTGAACTTTCTCAGCCAGAAGATAAGAGTGGGATGCGATAGCGCCTGCACTTAAGGAATTATCTAAGTACACCGAAAGAAAAGATTCCTCAGGGAGGGTTAAGAGAACCTGTGCCTCAAATGTCACATCATTCTATCAACAAATTGCAATACTAATAGTACGACTAAACAACCTTATCACAAAATTCAATCTAAATGTTATTTCAAAGTAAGTAATTAAAGCTTATAATGTGTAATGATCAAACCGCAAACTACAATAAGTTCCTAGAAACCATGTAAAATGTACAAAAAGGAAGTGAACATCATTCATCATTCACACACACTCGTAAATCAGCCAGTCTTTAAATAAATATATGCTGAAAAATCAATTGCCAGCTGTTGTTTCACAGTCTGCAACATTTGTGACGTCATTAGCTCAGCTGTTGATGGATATTTTAATACACAGTTAGAACGCACCTCCGCATTGAAAAAATCCTGCACACGCTTCACATAACCTTATATATTTATGCCTAATTGTGTGTGATCAATCAGCTGTTGGTTTTGTGTCGCCTACAAAAAAGCAAAAAATACTTACTCGTGAAAGAACTAAGAACCAAAAACAAAAGCAGCAAATGCTTGAAAAGCAAGCCAAAACACCCGAAAAACAACATACGCAACATGTGTGCACAATTTGTTGTTGTTATTGTTGCTGCTGTTGCTTTTGTTGTTGTTGGCGTGCAGCAGAGCACATGGCATATGAGATTCGGCTCGTGAAATGAACCGTATATGTGCCAAAAAGTCAATGATAGACAAAAACACTCATGCACACACACACACACACACACACACACATACATATACACAAATCGGATTTGTTTTTCTCAAGCAGGCACATTTCCCGGGGCTCAAGTGTGCACATCCTTTAGTCGCTTCCTTTGGCATTTAGCGTGTTGGGTAACAGCACAGGAGCAGCAATCGCATAGCTGAAATCCAACTTCAAGTGGCCTCAAGCCCCTCGAATATGTTTAAATATTTGTACCAATCTGTTGTGTATATATGTGTGTGTGTGGGTGTGTGTGAGTGTATTTCTCACCTAGCCAGCGGGAAAGAATCTTCATTGCGATCGGATCTTGAGAAAATAATATACTATATACTAAACATACATACAAATAGTTCTTGTTTCCTTTGATTTTTGTTCTTGGGCGCAACAACACAGAACACACACACACATCCACATAATTTACCATGCTTCTGTTATTGTGTGTGTGTGTGTGCAGACACAAATGTTATTGACGTCGCCGTCCGGGCACCGTCAGGCACAACACAACGACGGACAGACAACACAGACAAACGTAAGGCAAAGCAGTCAGCAGCCAAAGAGCAACAGAGCACATCCCATACATTGACTCAGAGAATGGCAGGGGGAGTTGGGGGTTTATGATGGGGTACAGTAGTCGCTCGTACATGAGAACATCCAATATAATGTAATAAAAATGTATTAAATAATAGTTTATAAAAATAATGATAATAGTAAAGTCATTAAATAAATTTTTAAGATAAACAAAAAAAATTACAAATAATTTTATAAATGTTTTAAGTTAATTAATAATTAAATAAATATAAAATAAATTAAATAATTAAATTTTCAGAACTTTAAGAAATACAAATATCCAATAATAACAAAAATATATATTGAAATATATTATTATCTGATAAATTTAAAAATAATTTTTATGAATATTTTTTAAGCATCTTTGAAAATTCTCAAAAACATTTTTAGACATTTGAAAAAACTGTGATACTAACAACAAAGTCCAAACAAAAACGGGTTTAGATTTTCTTCAGTTAAAATTCCCACGCGGTTCTAGCTTAGGTTTGATCCTGAAATTATTATGGATCTATGAAGACGCTTGACTCTTGACAAACTACTGTTTAATCTGCCTGTCGACTGAGAAAATAAGTTAATAAAATAATTGGAACTCTATAATCAAGGCAAAAGCCAAATAGTTCCAATATGCAAGCGAACACTGTAAAGACTCTTTTCGGGGAGAGGGGGTTGGGGCTGTTTTTACTGTGGCTGATGTTGTTACCGTTAAAAGAAATGCAATTAAAATGAATCTCTAGACCCCTAAAAACTTCAAGAAGCAGCCGTAGCCGTAGCCGAAGACGTAGCCAAAGACGTAGCCGCAGCCGCAGCAGAGGAGACGCAGTAGCGGAAGCAATTAGTAAACTGAGCAGTCTTCCCATATAATCCCATAGCAAATCTCTCGGCCCGACTCACGCGTGCTCTACGTGGCATTTGTTGCCGCGATGCTGATGCTGATGCTGAGATGCTGCCAGCCGTTTTTCAGTAGGTACGCACTGCATTGGGGAAATGCACTTAAGGAAATACATAATACACACAAACATACAGACACAATACATGTATGTGTACACATGTGTCTATAGTTTGCTGTCTGTCTGTTGGCATCGTTTCGATCTGCTTCAAGCCCCCATCAACTTCAACTTTTTGCTTTGGTTAGCCAGTCAGGAAGGGAACACGTTTAATTTGTGGTGTCGTACATACATATGCAATCCTTTTGACAGGGTCTCCCATCCGCCACCACCTTTCTCTCATTTCATTCCCTATGCCTTGTGGAATACATTCGTGTTCATAATTTTTATAATTTGTTGATGTCGCATTCATTGGATTCCCTGATTTGGTTTATAGTTTCGACAATGAGTGGGGTAAAAAGACTAGAAATAGATTGAACTTATTAATGATCGTGAAACTAAGGAAACTGACACTAAAAACCAAAGCTAAAAATCTAGTTAGAAACCCATAAATGTAAAGTGTTAAATGGTGTGATGTCAACATGAAGACCTTAAGTGATGATCATGTGTTGTGAGCTTGAGATAGAGATAAATTATTGACTACGTAAACTTGAAATAAGCATACGACAAATTTCGATGTACATAAGCGAAGTATAAACTTTTATTCAATTACCGTTCTTTATAGTAAAAAGTTTTCTGGAAAATGCGTCACAGAAAATGGAAACTGTTATATGGAATTCAAATTCCCACGATATCGGTCAAAGAGTTAAATGCCGTAAACAAGATAACTATTTATGATTCCTGGCAAAATAACATAAGACTATAATCTTTCCGCTTTGTGTTTCGTAACAATTTTTGCTTCGACTTTTTTGCAAAAGATTCATACATACTACATAGAAAATCGAGTCATACAACTCAATTGCAACGGTAATTTTAGCCCGACGTGCCTCTTTCTTAGACCACAGCTGCCCCATTTCCCTGCTGTCTGGACATTTTGGACCACCCAGCTGTTGCAACAACAAAATGCAAAAAAGTATAAAAAGACAGCATGGATAAAGCCAATAAAAACAAACATTAATATTCAAAAACATTGAACGGATGATGCAGACATCCATTGACTATCCTATGTATAAAACTGTCTAACTGTCCGTCTGTCTGTCTGTCTCTTTGTATAGGTATTCGTATCGTATAGTCTGCATAAATAAAAGTTCAGATTTAGCTGCGGCACGTGCCAACTGGTTAAAAATATGTACCGCACATATAAATGTCTATAAAAATATATATAGTATGTATGGCACACGTGTATTAGTCGGCAAATCAATTGTTTATTTCAATTGTAAAAGTGCAAACAATTGATAATTTCTCACTAGTGTGTAAGTGGGCAGGAAAAGCCGGGTGTGCGGGGGTGGGAGTACGAAAATGTGTGTGTGTGTATGGTGGCAGTAAGTATTTATAAGTTGCGACCTGTTGTCTGCCATTCATTCAACAACAAGTTGGCCAAAATAACACGGGCAAAGTTAAATATAAAACAAAAACAAATGTTAAATTTAGTTATGGATATTTTTGTATTTCAAACAGACACACACACAAATACAGCGAGTGAAATCTATAAAAATTATCCTTTTTATTTATAAAGCGTACAACGAACTACCCCAAACACAAATTAATCGGAAGCCGCGTGCCAAAAGCTAAAAATGCTACAAAAGTCACGAGCGATAGTTGTTTTTTTCCCCCATTTGTTTTCTTCTCTTTGTTCAAAATGGCCGACGAGTGATCCACAGAGCGCGAGAGAAAGAGAAGGAGGTAGCGCGCAAACGCGTCTGCGCAAAATGCTGCCAAGCTTTGTCTATGTGTGTGTGCATCTGTGTGTGACTCACTCACATTTACCTACTCACTCAAGTTGTGGCTCCTTCTCTTTCTTGCTCACCTTCTCTCTGGCTGCCGCCATTTGCATTTGTCGGTCTAAATATAGACAAAGACTGGCGGCTGCTGTGGTCTCTTCGGCTACTGCTGTTCGTCTCATAGGTGAAATGAGAGCGAGATCGCCTGCATGCGCTCACGTTACGTGTCGCTGCCTTGGTCCCGCTCGCATACGTCACTCATTTACTCATTTGCCTGCCTTTGTGTATGTGTTTGTGTGTGTGTGTGTGTGGCACCCCCTCTCCTGTGCCATACAGCGCTCTCTGCTTGCTGATTAAATTACAGTTTTTTCAACATTTTCTTTCTTTTTGCTCTGCCTGTCGTTTCGAAATTTTCTTCAAAACCCCCTTCTGCCCCCTTTCGAATAAGCAGTGTTCGTATTTTTCGGCTACGTTTCGGCTGTTTGGCCTCCGAAGACAGGTGCTGCCGAAATGCGTCGCCAATATGCCGCTGCTCGTTTCGTATGTACAGTTGCAAAATGAGGCATGATCCCGCCGCTCCGACCCTTTTTGGCCCTTGCCATGCTGCATCTGATGTCTGTCGTCGCCATTTGCGCAGTTGTCTGAGGCTACCACACACACACATACTCATACGATTATTTACATGTTACTCATACATTGGAAGATTGTTTTGTTGCACTGACATTTCGTATAAACATTTTATGTATACAGTGAATTGTTGTACATTTTGTTGTTCTCTTTCCTTTCAGTGAAGAACACATGGGCAAATACAGTGAATATACACAGAAATTTTAAGAATGCTACATGATCTTAGTATTATATATGCATGCGTCTCTATATTGTATGTAAATTTTGTAAACTCGATACGTTTTCAGCTCTTGGAAAACATTTCCACGTATGCAAACATTGTTCGACATAGTACATTCATATAGGATATGATGATAAGCGGAGAAGATCATACAATAAGCTGCTTGGGATCAAGGAACAGGCAATAAGTGTTAATAAAGATAAAAGAATTTAAGATCCAATAGTTGAAAAAAATGAGTTTACAAAGTCTCAAATGTTGCTATAGCGATAAAAGGGCAAAAAACTGCCTTAAATAACCTGATTTTGTTTGGCCAAAAACTCCTGTTAAAGTTCATAACTAGGGATCATAAAATTGGACTTGTATGAATCATAGCATGTGTGAAACTTGTTTCGATTTTGACCAAAAGAAGAAGCTGTTACGTAAAGATCGTTTCATCAATACGCTCCGACACGATAATATATGTTTTTAAAACTATTATATATATACATGTTTTCCTATATTGATTATTAGGTTAACAAAATAATAAGCTTTTCCGCATAAAAGAAAACTATACAAAAACAAGTAAGAAGGCTCTAGTCGAGAAATCCCGACTAGACTATACCCTTAACCCTATAATTTACGCATACAGTCAGTGCTTGCAAGTATGTGTGAGTGTGTCTATGTATACGCGTATAGTGAATACCTTCTTAACTTCAATACTCCATATCTCCAGTGTTTCTCAACCGATTTCAATAAAATTTCACAGATTGTCAATATTTAGTCTAATCTTCCAAACTGCATCAACAAGTTTTCTAAATTGAAGATTTTGTTGTTATCGATTACATGTGTATATCGGAAACGGGAAGAGTTATCGAAAATTTAAAACAAACTTGTACTGCCTAGTGATTAGGCGAGCTTATGTACCAAATCTGGCTCTCTAGCTTTTATAGTCTCTGAGATCGACGCGTTCATACATACGGACGGACGGACGGACGGACGAACAGACAGACGGACATGGCTATATCGACTCGGCTGTTGATGCTTCCTTCTCCCTGTTACATACTTTTGCACAAAACCATTATACCCTTTTTACCCATTTTCAATGGGTTAAGGGTACATTACATTAAATGATAACTAAGCTAAGATCTCTAAGTTGTACACAAATGTATCAGATCAATTAATATTCCCATTAACTACCAAATGTTTGTCTTGTCAATAAGCCACAGGAAAAAAGTTGTTAAAATCATTTTGGGTACAGTACGGTACGCAAACATGAAACAAGTATTTTAATTTGCACACAGCCATTTAAATGTGCAAAATCTGCCAAAAAGCAAACTGCAAGAACAACAAACAAGAACTAAGAAAAACAATTTCTTGAGCAAAACAGCAAAAAAACAAACAAGAACATAAAAACGACAACACAAATGAAAGAAAAACAAGCGGCAAGTGTCGCCATTTTGATCATCTTCAGAGATTTTTGTGCCTAGTCTTCAGTGTGATTTTCTTTAGTTGTTTGGCTCTATGCTTTCGAGTCGAGTAGTTTGTTGCTGCTTTCTGATGATGAGTCTGATATTTTCACGCTTAATCACTAACTGTCCCCATGGGCAGAGCCCCATTGGATGTTGGCGCGGCAGAAGACACAGAAACATTTTGGAACATGGCCAAAATACTTGACGCTGCAAATGAAATGGCAGAACGTCGAGCAAAATGCAAAATGCACAAAATGTCAGGCAACAAAATGAATTGTGTGGCAGAGAGAAGCAGGAGATGGGGCAGGGGTGCAGCCACATAAGAGACGAGCCAAAAAGATGCGACACGGACTGACAGCAAGAAAATTGAAAGAACGTTGCAGCAACAACAACCAAAAGGGAAAAACTTTAATTTTCTTTTATTGCGGTCGTCGCGCACAATAATTGCGCGTAAGAAGCAAAGACAGCACAAGAAAGAATAATCCAGTTGACAAACGTCGACTAGCAGATACCCTGAATATATTTGTTGTCAAACGTATTTGGCGTTTTAGGTATTCAAACCGATTTCGATAAGTTTTTGAGAGTGAGAGTTAAGATGCTTTCATGTTTCATTTGATGATTCTAACTTTAAAATTACGATTTCAGCTGTTAATGATTGATGAGTCAATGATTGGTTAAGATAAAATAATCGATTATGAGTGTTAAAAACTTATCGATAAGTTGAAATCAACCTGAAATAATTGTATTTATAATACTATAATCGTATTTGAAATAGTTGTGGATAAATGGATAGCAACTTTATAAGCGAGATGTATTCGAGAACTCATTGTTGTCTTCACCTTTTATACGGGCACGACTTATTCCACTCGATATCTGATGCAGATAACGAATATATATGCTTTATGAGGTCCAAAAAGATTCGTTCTGTTTGGAACTTTGCTTTAATATACCCTTTTAGCTCATATTAAATGGACTCATCCTTGTGTGATGAGATTGTCACTGCTACAGGCTCACACACAAGTACAGTAAAGCTCGCAGGTGAAGTGCGTGTGACACACACACATATACACACAGACGTGTACACGTGCTTGAATTGCTGATGATTTTCGCACACATGCCTGAATATTTGATAATTTCCATAGAACATAAGATACACACAATATATTTCAAGCAAATTGCCAGCAATGACGTTCAATATTTTTCTTGTACCTTTCTCTTTCGTTTTTCATGAAACTGCTCAGCATGACGCACTTTCAATTGACTGCCTTTTGTTTTTGATGGGCGTGTGCTCCTCAGTTTGCAAAATAATGTATAAGGGAAGAAAGCAGGCAAGACAAAAAAACCCACATAAGATGCTTTATATAATTTGATCGGCTGAAAGGTAAAGCAAACGCTTTGCGTGGAGCCGAAGCCATTGACCTCGCCTCGAAGTAAGACTCTAAACGTTAATTAGTTTATTTATTAGTGTAATACAACGCTTTATATTTTGCCCAGGAATGTTTTTTTTTTCTTTTAGCTGTTGCTCTTCGCGTTGTTGCTAACGAAGCCAACGAAACCAATGAAACAGGGGCGAGCTAAAAAGACTCAAGAAAATTCTTGGCAAATGTTTTACGTTAATTGAACGCCAAAAAAAATACCAACGCTAACATTCGATGTGCGTATGTTTGTCTCTACTATATATGTATCGTATGTATATATACAATTTATACGCAATACATACTCAGCTGTTGCTGCAGGTCTCGTCTGTTGCTACAAGCGGTATCTGGTGGTCCGTGTACAGTGGACATTTGACCATTGTGACAGAGGCTTTATTGGGAAAGGAAAGCACACAAATTTTCTGAGATTTTTATCGATTAAGATTTTAGTCCTGGAAATCTTTTATGTTAGTTATTTCTTGTAGTTAGTATTTTAAGGCAAGAAACTTATAAAACCATTAACCTTAGCATGAATTTTATTATCTAAAAGTATAAAGTGCTCAACTTTCTCGATGATCTTAAAAATGAACAGAATTTTCGAGCATTTCAAATACTAACTTGGGTTATAAAAAGTAAAAAAGTAACAAAAATTTTGTAATTAAATTCTTCAATAAAATTATGCTTTACATAACCTAAAAAAGTTCTTCCACAAATAAATGCAAATATTGCTTCGATTTCCTGGTCCGTAAAATAATCGTTCTTTGTAAGGAATTCGATCACAATTACCTATGCTTCCAATATAATAATTACATTTATTTCTATGTCTAGCTCCTAAATTAGTTTTAAATATTATTAACTTAAGTAATAAATAATTGGTGCAGGAAATTATGTATTTTATAAAAGAGTAAATCACGATTCTTACCTTTTAAATGCCAATGAGCAACATCAAAAAGTCACAATCAAAAAAATCAAACTTAAAATGCTCAATGGCAGCGAGTTAATATTTTGACTATAGTTACTATATAAATTGAACAATTTGTATATATGGCAATATGTGAATACTGCAATTAAGCCACTGGATTTCTATGTGTTTTATTTGCTGTTGCTGGATTATTATTAATATAGTCTCAAAATGACTACGACGTCCTGCCCCTGCGTCTCTTATGTGGCCGAGTTGTGTAACTGAAATCAGACAAAATGACAAAAACAATAAGTGTTACTTAAGCGTTGCAGCAACAGGCCTTATAATACGTGAATAATCTATATATATATATACATATGCAAAAAGATTGTTTCTATTTGCGTCATGTGTGCATGCATGGTTCCCCGTGGACACGTCTGGGAATCCTTTCAGATGCAACAAGTCTGAGTTAGAACCCAAAGACCAGAAAACTTTGCGGCATTTAGAGAGAATTTGTGGCGGCGGTTTTATTATACCCTTAACCCATTGAAAATGGGTAAAAAGGGTATAATGGATTTGTGCAAAAGTATGTAACAGGCAGAAGGAAGCATCTCCGACCCCATAAAGTATATATATTCTTGATCAGCATCAACAGCCGAGTCGATATAGCCATGTCCGTCTGTCCGTCTGTCCGTCCGTCCGTCCGTCCGTCCGTCCGTATGTATGAACGCGTCGATCTCAGAGACTATAAGAACTAGAGACTCCAGATTTGGTATATAAGCTCGCCTAATCCCTAGGCAGTACAAGTTTGTTTTAGATTTTCGATAACTCTTCCCGTTTCCGATATACACATGTAATCGATAACAACAAAATCTTCAATTTAGAAAACTTTTTGATGCAGTTTGAAAGATTAGACTAAATAAAGACAATCTGTTAAAATTTTATTGAAATCGGTTGAGAAACACTGGAGATATGGAGTATTGAAATTAAGAAGGTATGCCCTATACGCGTATACATACAGACACTCACACATACTTGCAAGCACTGACTGTATGCGTAAATTATAGGGTTAAGGGTATAGTCTAGTCGGGATTTCTGGACTAGAGCCTTCTTACTTGTTTTATTTAAGTTTACTCTGAGCATTGTCACTGTTTGATCGCAAGATACTCCGTATTCGAATTACATAAATGAGTCAAATGACCTTTCAAAAATGTTTTAACTGTAATGAAAATATGTCGTTGTTCACAATTGATTTCTCAACACTTTAAAAACTTGCCTCAGATAATTTGAACTCTTCATTTCTTTGGGAAAGAACTATTAAATTCGCATAACAAAATATGTACAAATATATATAAAGTTTTAGTTAATAAATTCCATATTCAAAGACAAAAAATAAAAAATAAATATATATATATATACATAAAAAGTTACTAGAAACATTTACTTGACGTATCTAAAATCTCAATATTTGGGTTAAGATGAAAACATATCTTATAAGTTTAATAGCTTTAAAAACGCAAAATTAGTTATTTTTTAGACTTTCCATCAATATATTCAAAATATTTTAAATCTTCATACAGACAAAATAAGCTCTTAAGTAAAAGTTTTAAAATATGTTATTAGATTAAAAAGAAAGTTTTGAGCTTCGTTTGATATTTCTATTTATAAAGAAAAACTATTCCAAGATTGAACATTAAGTGAGTAAATCTTAAAAAACTTGTTTGTTATTTTCATCAAAACTCTTTATAAGCAAATAAATATTAATATGATTTTGAACTTCACAGGTACTAACTAGTACAAGCTTTTATTTCTTCTGCCTTGATTACAATGTATACCCTACAGAGCAACATAAACAGAGGGTATACATGAGAGAAAAGCGCGCGTGCTGGTCGTGACGCCCACATGCCAGGCAAGTATTGCTCTCGCTTCTACTGAGTGTGTTGCATGAGTGTTCTGCGGTTGTCTGTGTGTGTGAGTGTGCGCATATTGTTGTGTGTGGGTGGCTAATGAAATGCCTCAACGGCAACGGCAGCAACAGCGACAGCAATCGCATCCATCCACAGCCACAGATACACCTACACACACACACACACACACAAACATGCGTTGCCAGCATTGATCATTATATTGTATCTGTATCTGTATCTATGGGGGCACCCGATGAAACTGTATCTGTGCATTATTGTAACTCAGTGCTTGTATTTGTATAAATGTGTGTGTTTTTTTGTGTGTGTGTGTGTGTGCGTTGCCATGTCACATCACAAGAGGAGCTTTTCCAGTGGATCCAAATTGTCTGCAGCATTTCCTTTTTTCTTTTCATTCTACACAAATACAAACAAAAATCAAATAAAATACAACCATAACAAAGAGAGGATAGCAGGATTGGGAGAGTGGGTGGTGGGGTGGGGAAAGGCAAAGCAGTTGTCTATAATAAATTTCAGGTTCTGTGTGTGCTTCACCTCCCCTTCCACCCAGTATCTCTCTGGCCGACTACTCCCTGGTCTCTTTGTCATGATTTTCGACATTTTTTTTTTGGTCCGTTTTCTTGTGGCGCTTTTCACTTGATTTTTATGACATGTCCGCCCTATATGTCGCAGACAGACAAAAAACGCCCACTTAAAAAAAAAAAATGAATAACAAAATAGAAAATGAAATGAAAATGTTCAAAAATTCGATGGGATGACAACGCATGGCACCCCTTACCTTGCCATATACCCCTTTCCACCTCCCCCGCCGTAACACTTTCGTAAATCATGAGCGGCACACAATTAATGAATAAGTTACCAAATATTCTTGTAAATACATATATATTTTCCATATTTTCTTTTGAGTTTGTTGTTGTGCTGTGTTGGCATGTTTTTCTTTTCTTTTTGGCTTGTTTTTCAGCTTGTTCGAAAAATGGCGTCGCATTTGAGGCTTTTCGTAATTCCTGGCAACTGGCCAAAGTCTACACAAAATTTGCGTAAATAAAAAAACAAAACAACAACAACATTTTCGTTGCAATTTAGAAAGAGTCGTTAATGCTTCTAGCTGTTTCTTTCAGTCGAAAAACATTGCACGAAGTTTGCGGCTAAATATGCGGCTGCGGCTGCGGCTCGAGTGCCAAAATAAATAAATAAAAGGGGACACATTGGCTGCACTCATAGAAAAAAGTCGAAAACTATATATATGTATATACCCGTTGAGATATAGGCAAAAGAGTGGAGCACATGTGTATGCATTTTGGAGTCGCGGCAAGTCGTGTGCGTGCGCGTGTGTGTGTGTGTGTGTGTGTGAGTATTAAGTTACAACGGAAACGGAAACGCTTATCGCATATGCTCTGTATGACAGACATGTCGCTAAACCTACTTACACCCACCATCCCCCATCACCAACGAAACCCACTCAGCTAATCCTAGCGCCTCCTTTTCCTTCGCCTAGACTTAAAGCCTGTCCCGTAGGCTTTTGCAAAGTGGTGTCCTTAGGAAGTCGAGACTTAAATACACTTGGGTGGAATAAACAAGCCAAGAGATTAAAAAGTTAATCTAGAAATCAATAAGTGAATGTATTTAATTTGCACTGTAATTCAAAATCAAACTCTTAGGCAAGCAACATATTAAAGTAATATGGATATAGTATGATAGTATAAATAGTATAGATAGTTATATACACTAGTTATATATATAGTTATATACACTACGAAACAATATGATTATATGATTATGATTATACTATGAAATGCACATTAGTTGAACAGAATTTGAATACAATTTACTAGGTTTTAAATCATGTTCATAAGCTGTTTTGTTAAGGCGGTAATAATGTTTGAAATAAAATAAATATGCAACAAATTTGTGTAATAAAATGTGGCATTAAAGTGAAATGCTTAAAATCAAATCAGGTCATAAAATACACCTCACAATAAACAATTTTGTACCTCTTTCAGTTTGTATTTGGGATTTGAAATAAAACGCAGCTTAGATTTCATATTTTTATACCCTCAACTCAGTAAAAAAAGGTAATAAGGGTAAAATGGTTTTGTGTTAATGGTATGTAACAGGCAGAAGGAAGCATCTCCGAACCCATAAAGTATATATATTCTTGATCAGCATCAACAGCCGATTCGATATAGCCATGTCCGTCTGTCCGTCCGTCCGTCCGTATGTATGAATGCGTCGATCTCAGAGACTATAAGAGCTCCAGATTTGGTACATAAGCTCGCCTAATCCCTAGGCAGTACAAATTTGTTTTACATTTTCGATAACTCTTCCCGTTTCCGATATACACATGTGATCAATAACAACAAAATTTTGAATTTGGAAAACTTTTTGATGCAGTTTCAAAGATTAGACTAAGTAAATAATCTGTTTAATTTTATTGAATTCAGTTGAGAAACACCGGAGATATGGAGCATTGAAGTTAAGAAAGTATGCATTATACGCGTACACACACACCCACATACTTGCAAGCAGTGACTATACGCGTAAAGCATAGGGTTCAGGGTATAGTCTAGTCGGGATTTCTCGACTAGAGCCTTCTTACTTGTTCATAAAAACAACGACTTTAAAATGGATTGCATTGTTTATGTTGTTTATCTTTAAGTTACTCAATTTATATTTCTATTATGTTCTATTTTGTTCAAACATATTGTTCTGCATTTAAAATTTAAATGTATTTAAATTAAACATATTAAATTTTTCTATTATGATTCGCCAAAACAATCACACACACAAACACAACTATTGCCTCTCTCATAACGAGTGTGTGCTGGTGTTGGAAAACACTTGTAACAGCTTTCACACTTACAATGCAAAACCACTTAAAACACCAACGTCAGTAATAGCCGTCAGCTGTGGAAGCACCACACAGACAATAGATAGATAGAGCGATATGTTTGTTAGTGTGCAGTGCAGACAGGCAAGCGACTTAAAGGATTAGTTGGCATCAAACTAAGAAGCTTTACAGCTTTTGAAAGCCCTCGAGCAATGTTGTTGTTGTTGTTCAAACGAAGGCGAAAACAAGTATACTTTATGGACAGGAATTCAGGGGCAAAGCCAACAAGCTTAATCGTGAAGGAGCAGCATATATTGTTAATAGTTTTATTTTGAGGAAAATTTAAATCGAAGATGGAAGATTTATTTCTTGAAAGCTTCTCGTTCGTTTGAGAAGTTGCTTTCGCTACTTTGAAGTGTCTCAGCAACATGTTGCTATCTGACTTCTCTCTAACAAAATACAATGCGGCAGTCCGAGTGGCGCCATCTATAAATAGCTGTTGATCGTATTTTAGTTGCTGCAGATGAGATCTAGATAAAATCGTAATGAATGATGAATATCGTAATCTGAATGAAGACCATAAACTGCCATTACTCGGTTTTTAGTTTTTTTTAACATTGTTTTGCCTTTTTTATTAGTTTAACTAACATGCCTTCAGTGGCTTTAAAATATCGCCTATTTCGCAAATTAAAATAACAAAAAAATAAATAAAACGCGCCAATTTGAGTGGCGCCATCTACAAAAAAATTATCAAATTAGCTTACAAAGGAACGCGGCAGTCCGAGTGGCGCCATCTATCCAAAGCAGCAAACAGCTGTAGTTGATCGTGTTTTAGTCGCTGCTGATGCTGCCACCTTTGGCCAGCGATATTGCTGTGCGCCATCTGTCGGTCAGCAACATGCGTTGGCAACATTTTGGCTGCACTCGGAAACATTGAAAATTTTCGCACGTTTAACATTCTGTTAGGCACAAACTGTTGTTATTGCTATACACTTTGCGCGATTTTCGTAGGAAACAAGCAACAAAGAACAGATGTTTCGACTTTATTTTGGGAAATTTTATTGCTTTGACAGAATTTCACTTTTCAACAACACAGAACAACGGCACAACATTTGCCGATTTATTTTTTTAATTTTTTTTTTATTTTTTTTTGCTTGTTGACCCCACTTAAAAGCACTTTGGCAAAAAAGAATTTCTTTTTCTTCTGTTTTTTTTTAGCACATTGTTGTTAATTATATATTTGATGGATTATTTAGCACAGAACGACGATAATGAAGAGACAGCCGGAAATATATATATTGCACTTAAATAAAATATGATTTATTGAGAATATTTATTGTTATATTTGATTTGGATTTAATCAATCGCGAGAAGAGAATGGAGAAACGGTTTAGGGATTGGATTCGAATCGGATCGGATCGAAATGAAAATATGTCTGTGCACGATATTTCCTACACTTCACTTTACTGGCGGCGCAAGAAAATCGCATATACATCGAGAATGTATAATTATAAATAAATGTTCTATAAAAAACGTTTTTTTTTGTTCGTTTGTTTCGCTCTTGTTTTGTTGTTGTTGGCGTCGTGTGTGTGTGTCTGTTGGTCTTGTGTTTTTGAGCCATTTTAATTTTAGAGGTAACCCAAAATAAATAACCAACCATGCCGCAGAACGCGGCCAGAAGCACCTTTTCAGACACAAACAAAAAAAATAGAAGAAACAAAAACAAAATCCTAGTGAAATAATTGAAAATTTGCAGGTGGCGAAATCGCAAAAGCCCCGTCGCCCATTATATACACATATATGCATTCAATCTCGATTGATAAGCTAAACGTTTTTAAAGCGTTTCAATGGGGTTTTCATGCGAGGATTTACGGCTTGGCTGCGGACTTCAACTTGAGCCTTGCGTCTGCCAGTCAACAAAATAATTGAATAAGACTGCGCACCTTGAACACCGTAATAAGAAAAAAGGTGCAAGGGTAATTCAATCTGGGCCGCCTAATGAGATTATAACAGTCATAATATTATCGACGTCATTCAATAATCAATTACTTCTTCGAAGCAAAAGAAAAAGGATGCCTTGTCAGTTGTAACGAAACAAATTGATTTAAGCATCGATTGATTGCTAATCAACATTATACTTAGTAACTATCGATATATTTGGGTTTGTCAACTCTGTCACACTATTAACGGTTTGTTATCGTTTATCGAAGGGAACACTGTACTCGACGATAGCTGAACAATGCCTGAAGGAACTGCAAACAAACTTAACGCATATTCTCAACTGTGTCACACTATTAACGGTTTGTTATCGTTTATCGAAGGGAACACTGTACTCGCCGATAGCTGAACAATGCTTGAAGGAACTGCAAACAAACTTAACGAAACAGGAATCGATTCGCAGATTCTCAACTGTGTCACACTATTAACGGTTTGTTATAGTTCGTTTATCGAAGGAAACACTGTACTCGACTCGATAGCTGAACAATGCTTGAAGGAACTGCAAACAAACTTAACGAAACAGGAATCGATTCGCAGATTCTCAACTGTATCACACTATTAACGGTTTGTTATAGTTCGTTTATCGAAGGAAACACTGTACTCGACTCGATAGCTGAACAATGCTTGGAGGAACTGCAAACAAACTTAACGAAACAGGAATCGATTCGCAGATTCTCAACTGTATCACACTATTAACGGTTTGTTATAGTTCGTTTGTCGAAGGAAACACTGTACTCGACTCGATAGCTGAACAATGCTTGAAGGAACTGCAAACAAACTTAACGAAACAGGAATCGATTCGCAGATTCTCAACTGTGTCACACTATTAACGGTTTGTTATAGTTCGTTTATCGAAGGAAACACTGTACTCGACTCGATAGCTGAACAATGCTTGAAGGAACTTAACGAAACAGGAATCGACTCGCATATTCTTGGGTTTTGTGTTATCGAACCGTTGCGACGCGTTTGATTGCCCGACTGATGATGCGCTAATAAAGCTCTTAATACTGGCCGATCGCTCGAAATAAATGAAATCGAAAAGGCCGAGAGGCGCACAACTCGCACAACGGCACACAGTGAACAAATATATATTTTAAAATTAAAGCAATTTTATGTATTATTTTTGGTTTTTTCTTTGTTGTTTCTTTATTTTTTTTTTTTGTTATTGTATAAGTGTATTTTGGTCGATGTTTGTATTAATGTGTATTTGTGTTGTTGCTTTGACTGACGATCTCCTTCAACTAAAAGAAAGGAAATCGTCTATCTGTTGCCTGAGCAGATGTTTCTTCTGCTGTTGCTGTTGCTGCTGTGAATGTTGCTGCTGCGGATGTTGCTGCTGCTGCTGCTGTTTTAGTTATATCGCAAATGTTGCACACGTCATTTATCACTTATTTGTATAATCAAAAGGTGTAAGCTACAGGTAACAAACATTCACAAATACTTAGTCCAAGGCATTTGTTTCTTAGCCAAAAGTTACGAGTGGGTGTATTTGAATAATTTTTAAAATTAGCACACACAAGTGAAAAACATCAATATTTTTACATGCTATTTTCAATATGCACGATTTCTATGGAACACATTCCAACAAGGAGTTATTTTTAAAACGTTGCCGCTGCGACGACGACGACGACGTCGGTGGGGGTCGTGTATATAGTATTATGGATTGGAACAGACGTCCGAAAAAAGAAATAAGCGTCTGTTTATTGTCAAAATCCTTTTAACAGCGTCAAGTGATTGCTGTGCAAAAATATGCACAGAGTGAAGAAACTAGACTTTTTCTGTTAGTGTATTTCATTCGGTTATCCAGGCAGTACACTGTACTAAGAACATGAAGTTCTGGTCACGTGTTCGTGCATTACCATTCATGACTTTTTTCATCAGTTAGTTAGTTGCAACTTTTGCGCCTTAATGTATGCTACACAGTTGGAGCGCAATGTCGCCGCGGATAAAAGTTAATGCATTAACGCGATATTCAATGAGTTTTACACACACACACACACATACACAAAAACACACACGCTTAATTAAAGCTCAGCACAGTGGACAAGGCATTACTGTCTCTTCCCTCTCCCTCTCTCTCCCTCTATCTCTCTCTGTGTGTAGCTACTCGCATTTCTAACGCAACACACACACACACCTTGTTCTGTGTGTAGGTAAGCGTAAAATTGTATTGAAAGTGATGAATTAATGAGGCGTTAAATGAATAAATGTGTATTCTCTTGCCGCCCTATTGAACCGGAAGTTGCCGCAACAAACAAACAACAAAATGGCGTAAACCCCCCCTCCCCCGTAAATCAACCAGTAAATGCTAACCCAAACCCCCAATCCCTGACTCGCACTCTTTAAACTAACATAATTACTAAAATCCATCGTAATAGAGAGTTGTTAATCGTGTTTATTGAGGGGTTGCATATTGTGTTTGAGGTTTCTTCCAAAAGGTGTCACGTGCCACACATTTACGGATCAGTTATTCTACTATCGTTCACATAATACCACAATTAAATAACTTACATATATATCTATATATATATATGAGATATTCATAAATAATGTAAGTACTTTTAATTGGTTTAAATATTATAAAAAACAAAGCATTACCTTATTTAAGTTATTGTTGCAGTCGATGCCACTTCATTCTTGCTACAAAGAGAAAATGCCAATCTGCAAGAATTAAGAGAACAAAAATGTCTATTATTAAAAAATGGTTTTTAGCTTGCATAAATTATATTAAATGTACATAAGGTTCAACATGTTTAGCAACAAATTATATGAATAGGAAACCAACGTTTTTGTATTTAAGAAATCGTAGGAAAAAGTGGAACGGAGGGGCAAGGAAGAGGGAAGCAAGGGGGAGGGAAGGGGGAAGTAAGGTGGAAGGAAGGGGAACATTGTCGACCAAACATCTTGCTAAACCTTAATCGTTCTTAGGACCCCAAAAATCTGGAAATTAATGAGATTAATATTGTTGAAAAATGTTTAAATCGTAAGTATGTACTAAGCAAATAGTTTATTCATCGAGGATTCCCACAAAACTACATTTGAACATTTGAACCAACTATTTGAAAAACTTATTTATAGAGGAAAAAGTTTGGATGACTGGGATTACTAGTTTTAATACTAATAAGAAACGCGCTTATGATATATATATTTGGGAAAAAGTTATAAATATACTCTAAACTCATAGTTAAAGCTAACCAAAGTAAAGCAAGAAAAAGAAAGTGAAGTTAGCTTACTTATCACTAACTATACATATATATATATATATAAGAAAGCTAACGTGACTTTAGAGACTATGCTAATAACATACTCAGGACTCAGACTAGCAAATGAGAAGAAATCTCTGAACGCGAGGAGTTCAAACTGGTCTCCAGACGATAGTATAAGCAGAGCTTTTGGTACAGGGTGTATGAAAGTAAGCAGTATATCATATGCGAACTAACTAAAAGCACTCGCATATTTGCATGTTTTAACAAATGTTTGACTTTTGTGTATGTGTGTGTGTCTGCCTGTTATTGATGATATGCCATCAAAAATGATTTTGATTTTTGCGCACACAACACGCGCTATTAAAAACCAATAACTTACACAGCCTGTCAAACACACACACACACACACACAGAGAGAGTTCAGTTACAGGATAACACGATTTTATGCTATAACAAGCCATTAGTGCCCAAGAGCCAGGTGCCAGCTAGTGCCAGGCACGCAAAAGGAATTCTCAATGTGCATTTATGTAAAATGTTAAAAAAAAGGAAAACAAATAAAATGTGTAAAATAAAAATGAGCGAAACTCAAAGAAAATGCAATTTAGGTTTATGAGCTTGCAAGGATTACGAGAAACGGGTAAAAAAAAAAAGTAGAAGCCAAATAAATGTTATGATAGATAGCAATTTGTTTGCCATTTGTCTGAATGTTGAAAAGGGAAATCGAAAAACGTCGGGAAGTCGGGAAGGGAATTGGCTATCAAAATGCAAGCTGCGTGCAACGCGGTGTCAATCACTTCAGCGTTACGTGGCAAGTTACCACATAGTCAACAAAACAGCGCCGCATTGCATTTCCGCTGCGACAGATAACAACAACAACAACTGCAATCAGAACTTGCTGTTCTGCATATATTTGCAACAACAAGGTTCTTTTAGAGAGTGGAGCCCAACCCAAAACCCATTCACTTCGTGACTTTGGTCAGTTGCGTCGAGGAACCAAAGTGGCAACAACTTCATGTTCGCTTTCGCTTTTGCATTTGCTTTTTAACTTCTTTGAGCTGGCGAGGTGCATTCAATTAGCTAAGGGAATTATGTGGTCACATTGAATTTGTGTGTGGGAAAAACTTTTAAATGGTCTTAAAAAACTTAATTTTGCTGTCACTTAAGTCAATTGTGCTTAACAAACTCAGTTAGGGCACTAACCAAGCAATATTATGGGGTTATTAAAACCATATTGACTTAACATGGTAGCTCGATTCAAGTTTATGTTAATTTTAAAGGGCATGTTAAAAATAAACTGTTAAATATATGTTAAATCATTCGTTTAAAGTTATGTTAAGAAACATATTATTGAAGATTCAATATATATGCATATATCTCAAAACAGTTTCTCCTAACCCATTATTTCCAATCCCAAAACCATGGAATATAAAAACCTAAGACTAAAAAAAAGCACGGAAAATTTGGAAAATCCGTGTGAAGATTCTGGCTTTTCAATCCTTTTTGCCTCAAAACCTCACGGCGTGAAAAAGTTGATAAACTTTTACTTAGAGGTTTCTTAATAACATATTTCTAATAGTTGTAAGACCTAAAATCCCTGGAAACAGCTTTAAGGGTTTCGGGTACACAAACCCCTCCGCAGTCAAACCAGATCGAAAGCCCAAATACACAACATTCTACACTGGACGCCAATATAACCAAGTTGGTTTAAAGAATGCTGGCTATAAAGAAGATTTCAACTTATTCGAATCGTTTAGTGTGGCAGTATCAACTCAAAAAGTGATATTTACCGAATATTTCGACCACTATGTGAGCTAAAATATGAACTTGAACTTCAGGGTGCTATTTTAAATACTATAAAAATGTTTAGTACTAACTACTTGCGAGAAGTACTAATTTGTATAGCCTTGTTTGATTGGTGTAGAACGTAACTTGAAACAAAACTTGTTATAATTTGTGTTAACAATAAGTTAAATAAATATTGAAGTATATGATTAGACAATTGTTAATTTAGAGCACTCGCTGTAAGAGCTTTCGGCACGTCAATAAAAAACATTTGTTTTACATCATCTTATTAAACCTAAGCTGCAAAGATCGTTAAGATTAGTAACAAACACTTTGAACGCCCCTCGCGTTTGTATATTAAATGCCAGAGTGAATATTTATTACATTTATTCATAAGCGTTATACATGTCCTTGAAATGTATGGCCGCGACGACTTGTGGCAAGTGTGTGTGGCGTTGACTGTGAACACGTCTTTGACGACTTTGGCGACTTTGGCACTGTGCCTGCAATTGATAAACACGCCCCCCGCTCCATGCGCTTCCGTACCGCAACAGTGCCGCCTACTTTTTTAAAGACTGTCAAACGTGTATGCAAGTGAATGCTATTTGCATTTGTAATCGAGTTGAAAATGTCGCCGGAAACGGTCACAAACAAACATAAAACCAAACACAACACTCACATCTGAACACACACAAAATACTGGTAAAAGTGACAGTTGCAGTTGACTTTCGCGTACTTTGATTAGCAGGAGGCGTTATATGCGGACAAAAAGCAATGCAAACGCCATAAAGTATGCAACGCATTTGCAGCCAAGTCAAAAGTCAACAGAGAACACAAAAAAACCAACCAACTACAATAATAATATTTGTATTTGCCACTGCTGCTTTTTTTAGGTTCAGCTTGCTAAATTTAGATGGCAAAGTTTAAAGTTGAAAGCATTTCCGCCATGCATGTTTGTTTTTTCTGACGTCAGCAGCTGCGGCAGCGGCAACAGCAGCTCCGCAGCCATTTTGTATGCAATATTCAAATGTTCGGGAAAATAATTTATGCATCTTGTGTACACAAAAGGGGGAAAGTCCCACAAATGGCCCGCGACAGCTAATTAAAAATTCCGCTGCCTAACTCTCAGGCGCATCAAACTTAACTCAAACTAACTGAGTGAAACGCCCCAAAACGGGCGTTTGAGTGAGTGCGATTTGCACACGCATCGAGTGAGAGCCGATGCAAGTGCTGAACACGCCCCCTGGCGTTAAGCAATTGCAATTCACCATTCAGTGCGCAAGCCAACCCCCGTTCAAGTTCAATGCAATGCCGAGTGGGCAGCGACGCTGTCCTTGACGTCGACGTTGACTTAGATGACGCCGACGACGACGACGACGTCGCCGATGTGAATCGTGTGACAAGTTGCCAAGCGACGATAAATGTGGCAAGTGGCAGAGTATGCAAAGGTGGCTTTTTATCGCTTTTATTTTTCTTTGCGTAACGGTCAATGCTTGCACATTGTGCGAAAGAGCAAGGTGAGAGTTGTGTGGGGGGTGTGTGTGTAATGGGTTAGTGCGCAAGGCGATTGCTTGAGTAAACCACTCTAAGGTAAACAATGCAATTAGGGAACGTTCACTAGAAGAATTAATACTGCTATGAATATGAAGTATACGACTAGTTACCATAAAACAATCGAAAATTCAAAAGCGAAGTAGAACTTTGTTTAAAACTCAAAAAAATTCACAAATAACATGGAAAATATACGACTATATATACTATACTATAAACAAATAAATATCAACCATATTGGCAGCACTGTTCTTGTTATTGTTGTTGTTGTCGTCTCTTTATGTTACACATGCTCATGGCAGAATCAACAAACTTAACTAAAGTCACGTGTAAACATTCGAAATGCTGTAAATTGGTATTTATTGCAAGTGGAGAATCGAGCGGCAAAGCAAATATGAAGAAACAAACACTTACACGCACATATACGCACACAGTCATGCGAAATGAATAAAATTTGATAAACACATAAAACGGCGAAAAGTCAACAAATTGCGAGTTCAACTGAATAAAAAGCAGCAGCAGTTCATATACATACTCGCAAAGATTGGATTGCATGTGCGCCTAGCCGGAATCCAATTAGAATAAACTGTAGAGCGCTCTCAGCGAAAAAAAGAGAGAGCGAGAGAGAGAGAGAGAGCGGTTATCTGCAATTCTGCCTGCATAAATGACATCACAAGAACAGCAACAACAAACCAGACGCTGCGCAGTGCGATAACAGCGCATGAAAATGATCAACTGAGAGAGCGGGAGCGTAAGCTTGAAAGAGAGAGAGAGAGAGAGAGAGCGCGCGCGCACACGAAGCATGTATGACATCAGCGTGTGCACGATTTGTTAACAGTTAATCGCACGATCACTTTGCGTGCCAACAACAACGGTTGGATGGAAGGGGGGGTCATAAGAGTGTGAGGAATGCTCGGAAATACTTGAGAATCAGTGGATGCTGCTGCTGCTTTTGCCTCTTTGATTGGTTTGTGATTTATTCTCGCTATTTCTGTTTTGGCTTTTTGCTTTTGTTTACTTTTATTTAAGCCGATTTCCCTTAGCGTGGCTTTTATTTTTTATTAGGGGGACGTGATAAATATGTGAACACGTGCCCAAACCTAAAGCGACTTAGAAAAATGTACGTAGTTACCAACTCCTGATCGCAGCCCTAACCAGCAGAACAACACTCATTAAACATTAATTGACGCTTCATTTGGTGGCGAGAAACGCGTGAAATCTCTTGAGAACCGGTTGGCTGGAAACAACAATGTTTGACTTGCCAAAAAAGTCAGCGGCGACAGCAACAAACCGCCAAATCATACACAATACGCACACACACATACACATTCAGAGCTTAACTGTCAGGCAGATCTAATACAATTTGTTTTTGCTTTTTCGTTATTGATTTATTTCCTTGGCTGCTTTATCAAGCTTCAAGCTTCTTGTTTGATTCTTTTTTTCACACTTTGTTGTTTTCCTCTTCTTCTCTATTTTTGTGGTGCGTAACACATTTTGTGTGCTGCTTATTAGTTTTAGTGCCATAAAACTTTCACAGGAATTTGAAAAGTCATATATTTTATTTTCCATTTTGTCTTGTTTGTGGCCCTTCGAAGCAGCCAAGTTGACACCTTAATCACCTGGCCGCATTTGAAGCAGACAATATGCGGCGCAAAGAAGAATTCGCTTAGATAATGTTGTCTGATTATCTTAATGATCTTCAAAGCATAGAACTAGTGTCGCCTCGGGGTATTTTCTGTGTCCGTTTTAGATGCATCACAAATTTAGTTGTTGATTTTTGTTATAGTCATCGATTATAGCTAAACAATGGAAAATATGAGGAATCAACTTTCGAGGCATACCTTAGACTTGAGACTATTGATTTCAAGGTCAAATGAGGGAGATCTTTAATCTTAACTGTTGAACTTAGATGCCTTTCAGTTAAAAAAGAGAATATACGATAATAGTATTATAAGTAAGATTAAAAAGTAATGCTCTGCATTATCTAAACTTTGAAACAATAAACAACTTTTATTGACACAACTGTCAACTTAAAAACTGTCAAGTCAACATTTTCAATATTTGATTGAAGATACTTATAATTTTCGTGCAACAAAAACGAAAGCGATCCTACAGGTGTATAGATTCATTAGCATTGCAACAAATACATGAAAGAATTTGTCAAAATCCATTTATTATAATATGATAATATAAGGTAAGGTTCCCATCATTAAAACAAAAAAAAAAATCTTTTTTTTTTACTGATAATCGAATTTTGAGGTTTTTTCGTTCTTCTTTTTTACTTTTGACAATTTAGTTCTAGTCAACACTTCAATTTACGTTGTTTTCGTTTTTGCTTGTTCATTTTTTGCTAATGTATTGATTTGCCCAATGAAAGCAATTAAATCAAGAGGGTTCTCTTCAAAAGTGGCCACGTCTGGAAATTGTTGAGACAGCGCAAAACAGATTTCAGTCAACATCTACAAGCCAGGCAATGATCTCAAGGCAAACTCAACACGTCGTTTGTTGTTGCTCTGGCTGATTAATAATTTATTCATATTCGAAACGAAAATGATTAAAAATCATGAATGTTGCACAGCAAATATTTATTTCGATAATGTTTGTACATGTGAATCAAACAAAGCATAATTTTTTCTTTTTTTTCTTTTGGATCTCAACAAAGAACATGCCGCCTTAACTATTTTTGGTTGCTGTATACCCTGTACTTAGGAAATAATAGATTGTGAATAAGTATGTGCATTAGAGGGAGGAGAGTATTAATGCAATGTTCATTTGCTTGTATTCTAAAATGTATGTAACTCTCCTGCAAATGTAACACAACTAATTAACAGACATTTAACATTGCATTCGATGTTTTCTACTCTTTTCTTGCAATCTTGCAACAATTTCAGCTTTACAAACAGCTGATGAAAATGTTAAGTTAGCCTTTAAGAAGAATAAGCCTTAAAGGGAAAGACAAGCTAATAAACAAAAAAAAAAAATTCAAATTTAACAGCGAACGCGAACTCTGGTTTCTTCTCTTGGTTTACATTCTCATTAAGGCTAACAGGTTCTGTTAAATTAATGTGCATTTAAAAAGGTACACGAAAAAAGTATCTCGGACAAGTGTTATTGATGGCATTGCAGCCCTGGCGTAAATTTAACACTCATCCCTTAAAGAATACAACACCAAGCGATTCTAAAAAGACTTTTTAGTTTTTTTACAGCAATTGAAACTGTGTGAAACATTTTGATATAAAAAAATCAGTCGTTGATTCATTAAATTAAAATATGTATCCAATCAAATTTAAAGATTTTAAGAAACATTCGTTATGCAAATTCTTAATTTTTTTCAATCAATAATAAGGGGTATCTTCTTGTCAATCAGTGTCGAAATTGCCTGCCATTTAGTTTGCAAATGGCGTTGTACAAATGTGATTTTCAAGTATTGAGTACACATTTTGGCCAGATGATTGTCCAGTTTTTGATCAAGTGTTTGTGCCACAATAAAGGCATAAGAAGAATTCAACAAGCAAGCAAAACAATAGAATGATTTGCGACTCAATTAAATCGCAATTACTACACTTGAATCTGAATTGGAATTACTGAATTTGCGCATAGCTTTAACTAATTTAAAATTGTTTGCAGCACTTTGGACATTTTTCCTTGTTGTTGTTGTTGTAGTCAATTTAATTAGTCAACATCGTTAAAGAGCACAGACTTTTTGGCAAACAGCAAACGTGGCAAACTTCAAAGCAGCTTCAGCTTTTAAGGGACTGCAAAACCAAACCATATAAAAGCTAAAATACAAAAAATAAGTAAGTAAAGGGGAAGGGAAACGGAAACGGAAAGAGCTGTAACAATAAAAGGAAAAGCTTCTCATTAAAAGCATTTAAAAGTCATGGACAGGCCAACGTTGCGTATGAGCAATGCTGAAAGGCTTATTCAGGTATTCTTTGGAGGCGGAGCTAAACAGGTGTCATACTCCCACAGAGTCTCTTAGCCTGATAATTTTCAAAGTGTGTGCCTGCTTAAACCATTGTTATTATTATTTTTTATATATTGAGATTTCAACAATTTGTTTGAAGGTTCACCCGTTGTTCATTGTGACATTCCATCAATTTGCTGTATTGGCGTTGGTGAATGTGTGTTTGTTATTGCTTTTTAACCACGTACATTTTTGGCAAAAGAGCTTTTCAAATATCCTTTATGAATGGCAAACAAAAATTCCATACTTTGTTGACAAGGGTAAAGAAAAAAGGATTTTGACTAGAAGATACTTAATTTTAAATACTTCACTTTTTTTTTTTATTTAATGCAAGCGTGATTAACTTTCAATTAATGTTGGTAAAGAAAAATTGGTTTGGAAAGATATTTTCTGTTTGACCTTTGAATCAATCAAAAACAGATTATTACTTAAAGCTAGTTGTATAAAATAATCTATGCAAAAGTCTAGCAAATAAAAATCTAAATAAATTATTTGAGGATCAAAGTAAAAATTGTAATACAAATAATATAATAATAGAATAAATAATCTAAGCTTTCAGTCAACCTAAAATATATCAACATAAATATCAAACTAGTCAACAGACCCGTCAAAGACCCTTAAGGTTAAGGGTATATGACCAACACAAAAAAAAATCCCTATATATCTCTCTATACATGGAATTAGAGCTAAGCAGCTTAATGAACCATTTGAAACTTTCACAGCGATCATAATGATGTGTGCGATATTTTGGCAATTCAATGCCACAAGTGGAACACAAATGTATTGCGGTTTATAATTTTTGTTTCACCAAAAAACCACGAAATTCGGCCAGCGAGGCATGTAAATGATCTACGTTAAACAGTTAATGACAAGTTTAGACCAAGAGCTAACTGAAAAATTCAATAATTAAACACAGTTAAAGCTTACAACATGATAAATGTTGCAGCAGTATAAAGAAAGAGTCCTAGACAACTCGAATTGCACATACCCTACAATAAGCTGGCCATCAAAACACAATCACTAGCGACCCAAAACGAAACTTCAATAGCGCTGTGAAGGCACAGACAACAATGATAATGATCTTGCAAAATAAAAAAAAAAACAGAAAATTAAACTACGCAAAAAAAAAAAGTAACAGCAATGCAGACAAGTTTTGAGATAATCAACTGATGCCAAGTGGCTGCTGCGGGCAGCTCTCTTTCGCACACACAGAGAGAGAGTGAGACAGAGAGAGAGAGAGGGAGACAGAGAGAGAGAGAGAGATAGAGAGAGAGTGAGAGAGAGAGAGATAGAGGAGAGCTTGGCCTGCTGCACGGGACTCTAAAAATAGATAGCGCTCATTAGAAAAGGCTAAAAATAGCTACAAGTTGAAGCGCGTCGACGTCGCGTTGAGCAAATACAAAAAATAAAATAAATAAAAAAGAGACACTACAAGAGAAACGAATAAAGTGATTGCTGCTGCACCATGCTACATTTATAACATTCAGAGGTAAGCAAACCCATCAACTGAGTACAGTGAACTGAATCCTTTTTGTTCCTTTGTGTTTCTGGTGCCAGGAAAGTATGGCAGGAACTTAATATTCAGTTAATACTTGGAATAAGAGCTTGCAAAATATTTTAAGTGATAGGAAGAACTGAATGATAGCGATAGTAATTACATATTATATCTTCTTTCGGATATTAAACACCAAAAACTTGTTGTTCATGATTTTAAGTACCATAATATTTTAAGAGGCGATAATATTAGAGAGGTTCCATAAGGCTTATGTACATTCTTCAGTTGATTACCCATATTTCTGTAGGGTATATACAAGTAGTGTATATAGAAGGTTCCTGAACTAGTGCTACATAAACACATTATATGCATCCACGCATAGTTCCTAACATATTATCAAAGTTTATGCCACACATTTTTGCTCCAGAAAATATACCGTCAACATAATTTTGGGTAATTAAGCTAAATTCCAGTGGTATTTTGGCCATGTTTACACGGCAAACAGTTTAGGGACGCACAAAAGCTAGGATAACATATTGCGGGGAATGGGGTTAGGCGTGAGGGCGTTTGAAAGGGTTTTCAGAAGCAGCCAGTCCAAAGCAAAAGCCCGTAATGGGTGCCATGGTTAACCAAGTAAATCAAATAATACAGGTGGCAGGCACGGGGGGCATCAACAGCAATAACAATAATAATACCAAACACAACAACAACGCCACTTCAAACTGACAACAAAAAACAGACCTTGCGCTAGGGGGAGCTAAAAGCACCAACCAAAGCAAAGCCATGGTATGCCAGAGTGAGAGGGAGAGAGAGAGAGAGAGAAGACGAAAAAATCGCAAGAAAGCCAATAACATAAAAGCTAAAGAATTTTTGCGCTAAAAGGATGGAGGAAGGCGACTGTGACTAAGGGGGCTAAACATGTGTGTGAGTGTGTGTGTGTGTGTAAGTAGAAAAACCCGCTTACAGCAGCAAAAACGGCGGCGGCAACGCCAAGTGACGACCTTGATAAGTTTCAGACACACACACAAGCGCACAAATATACTAGGCGTGCACACAAACGCAAAAACTGCCCACGAAAAAGGAAGGGCTGACACAAGGAGCACACTAAAAGCCTTAGGGGGCAATGAAAGAGGCCCGCGCGCACACACATTATATTGTCTAAGTGTTGTTGTTGTTGTTGTTGCCGTTGCTGTTTGCTGCTTACAAGAACAGGGGGAGTAAAAAGAGGTGGCGCAGTCATGAGTATCACACCACAATCGATGCCCAAAGAGCGCGTGCATGGTGAGTTTCCCATATGTGTGTGCTCACTCGCTCTCCCTCTCACCAACAATTACTCTCTTTTGCATCAACAAGTGGCCGCTGCCGCTGCTGCTGCTTTTGCTCCTGCTCCTTACTCAATTTGGTTTTGAGTGTCTGTGTGACGCGCTCTGCAATCAACAGCGCGTGGTGAGCTTCTTTTTTTTTTCTTGTTGTTCTTATTTAATGTTGTACAATTGTAGATGTATACTATATATATACATAAGTGCACATACACATATTATCATGGCATACCTTTTATTATTGAATTTCTTAAGTCGCCTGCTGACGCATGTAAAGAACACCAACAACAAAATCAAACGACCGCTTGTCTGCCTCTGTTAGAGAGCTCTCTCTCACTCTCTCTTTCTCTCTATGCCGCACTCTCACTCTCTGCTGCTGCTGTTGTGCGCTCTCAATCAGCTGGCAAATCCGCTTGATATTCAAATTGAAATTCAATTAATTTTATTTAATAAATTCGCATTCAATATTGACATGACAAACAAGCGATCAAGTGTTTGGTTATTTACACACTCTCAACAGTATATACATATATGTATGTACTTTTGTATGATAAGTGGAAATTTTTTGTTACCCATTCGGGAATGTAGTGTATGCAGCTAAATCAATGCAAAAAAAAAACTGCACAGCAACAAAATGATCGTGCAACGTGCCTAAAATTATAAAATACAAATCAACACGGAACCCGCGAACAGAGCAAAACCGGCGCTGCACTTGCTTCCAATTGCTGCCCCTGCCACACACACACACACGCACAACCGGCTCAGATCAGACAGACAACGGGACGGACGGACGGTCGGACGAACGAACGTCTATTTTGAGTTTTGAACGACAGGCGAACACAAGAGACAACCCATAATTAATCAGACAGCCGGCCACGTAACATTTTTTACAATGTACAGCCAACAAATTGCAAATTCCAAGCAGATCCTTTACAACAAGAACAACACCAACATCACAATGAATCAATAACTTGTTTTTGCTTTTATTTAGTTTATCTTAGTAAGTAAATTGTCATTTTTTTATTAACTTGCTCTTCAAATATTGAGTTTTTTTGCACTACGACGTTTATTTTCCCTCCCAAAAAACATGACAATAAATAAAATTCTTTTTAGCTAAACACATACACATACAGATAGTCATATGTGAAAACAAGTTTTCAAACATTCGCATATTTTTACAAATCATATTAGAGCTCATACAAAAGCACAGAACAATAACAAATCAGAAACAAGTAAGAAGGCTCTAGTCGAGTAAGCTCGACTTGCAGATACCCTCAACCCTAGACCTTCTTCTTGTTGATTGAACTTCAAGATTTATATGTGAGTAACTTCAATGTTCCATATCTCCGGTGTTTCTCAACCGATTTCAATAAAAATTTCACAGATTGTCAATATTTCGTCTAATGTCTAAAACTGCTTCTCAAAGTTTTCCAAATTCAAGATTTGATTGGTATCGATCACATGTGTATATCGGAAACCGGAAAAGTTATCGATAATTTGCCTTTGGAGAAATAATGCTACAAGTCTACAGTCTTTTGTTCTCATTGTCTCTGAAATTGACGCATTCATAAATAGTTGTATCGACTCGTCTGTTAATGCTGATCAAGCATGTATATGCATGGGGTCGGAGATGCTTCCTTCTGTCTGTTACATACTTTTGAACAAAACTGTTATACCCTCCTTTACCCATTTCATGGGTTCAGGGTGTAAACAACAACAACATAAGGAACAAGCATTTTGTTTTGGTGTCTTTACAATGAAAACTTGTTTTACTTGTAAAACAATCCAACAATTGTGAAACATAATTTAGATACAAGAATTCGTAGGCTTAAAAAGATTAATATAGTAATATTTATGACAACTATTGAATTTTGAAAATCTTGTAGAATCAAAACTTTGAGGATTAAAATCTCATTTGTCTTAAGCTTTGTCTTGAAATTAAATATTCTATTAAGTTGATAAATTAGTTAATTTTGGTTTTGAGACAATGTTTATATAAATTTTACAAAGACAACTTCATTACTAAGATATGACTAATGCAATCTTTACATATAATAGTTGCATTAACTTTTCGTCTGAGCCTGTAAACCGTTCGATAATATAGCATGACTAAGTGTGTGTTTACATATGTTTGTTTATACTTCTACAGTTAAGAACAACTTTTATGGCATATCACGCTATGCATTAATAATAATAATAACTTTAGCAGATAGTCAATAAAGAATGTAGAAAAAAAAACTGCGCTATTCGTTTTTTATTACTAATTTGTGCTTGAACATCTACTAAAAAGTATTAAAACAATATTCAAAATTTGATCAACTTAATACTTGAGGATTTCGTGCAGTGTAAGCTAATCAAATGGAAAATTTGTATAGTTTTTGTATGCAAATTAGTAAATTACAATAATCATAGTAAAAAAAAATACCCCAAGTAGACAACAAAGTTATAATTTAAGTTACACTATCATTACATAAATGTTTGTACTAATATTATAGCTTAGGGTATTTTTCCCACTCAAGTGATTACAAATGTAACTAAATGGATAAAGAACAACAAAAGTATATATATATATATATATGTGGGTGTGAGTGTGTTCGCTTTTACACAACGAACCACAAGACAAAGTCTCGATATCAAAAAGAGCAGCTTGCACAGAAGCATCGAACTGGCTCAACTGTTCTACTACACAGCATCAAAGTGACATTTTAAACACCAATACAAGCACACCACAACTGATGATGCGTCTCTCTTCTTGCGTGCACTACACTTCTCGCATAAATAGGAACAGCTTCAACGAAACAGAGCTGAGCACACACATCGAGTGTGGGGAGATGTCGTTGATCCATTCTCGCTCTTGTCTGCTATCAGTTGCCGCTATCCGGCTACTGCTTCTTACTGTGAGTTTGTCACTTAATTTTGATGTACTATGCTGCAATCAAAGTAAACGCACACACACACACACACACACATACATAGAATTAAGCTTGGGCTTTTTTTCAACATGCAAAACAAAACTATTAAAGTGGATAGACAAGTTTTAGCCAGTGCTGATAAAGCAGTTTGCGCTGGTCAAGCACACAATAACAGAGACAAAGACGCAAATATAGAGAGCGGGAAGAGCTGCACATAGAAAGCCGCCTGCAGCACCAAGTTTAGGCTCAGCCTAAATATCCATAGAGACTTCGATAAAAATAACTCAACGTTGCCTGCAATCAATTTTTAAAATAGACTCATACAGCAATAACGATGATGGCGAATGGTAAAAGGAGGTGGAAACTAGCCAAAGGCAGTCAAGAAACAAGGCGATTTCAACTTACCGCTGCGCTCCCGCGCCGCACAAGTTCAAGGCCAATTGGCCACGGCGCCCCCTCCTCAATGTCTTTCTGCTGTTCTCGTGCTCTCTCTCTCTCTTGCAATTTGCGAGCGTGTATACGTGCGTATTTGTGTGTGTATGTGTGTGAGTGTGTTTGGGGTTTTTTTATGCGCAACCGTTTGCATGCGAAAGAACTTTCGTTTTCAAGTACATGAAGCGCCAGCGCCTCCTCTGCGTTTCTGTTTTGGTGTTGCACTGCTGTTATTGTTGTGCTGCTTGTTCTTCTTCGTATTGTTTTGTTTTTAATGGAAGGGGGTAGCGCGCGCGTGTTGAACAAACGGGGGCACTCGCACTTGTTTATAACACGCGCTTAATTTTGTTTCTTTAACAAATTCACAAAAATATGTATGTGGATGTTATTTTCAAGACTCCACTCAGCTCTGGAGCCAGAAGCTGGCGGCTTTGGAAATTAATTAACAACACTTACACAAACACACACACACGCACACACTTAGCCATATCAAGCGAGCGCGCGCGTCGAGATAAGCAAAGCAATTTATTTGCACTAAAATTTACTTTTTGCACGCTGCTGTTGTTGAGGGGCAGGTGGCGGAATGTTGGGGGGAAGCCGAATTCACCACACACACAATCACAGTGGAATTCGTTGAACACACACACTCGCCAACGCGCAAATCCGACGTAAGCGCACGTTTCTGTTACAAATAATTCGAAAATAATTTGTAATTTTGTTGACTTCACACAGTGACAACATACGCCGCAATTGCGTTCAGTAAAGTTAAATATATTGTTTAGCGAGTTAATGAATTTATAAAGAATTTAGAAACAATCAGAGGCAACAGAAAACGACGACACCGCGATTACGAGGCGCAACAACAAATGGTGAGCATACAGAGAGCCATATGCCAGAGTTGCCTAGTTGTATTTTTCTTACACCAAAAAAAGCTTATCAACAGTGCTGCAAAGCGTTAAAAATTACGCGCAAAAACATAAACATATGGGATAAAATAATTTTATTGCTGGCTAAATTACTTAATTAACAATTTTATAGGAGAGCCTAAAGCATAGGCAAATTTGCCTTTAGAATATCGAATTCTTTGCGGTCCAGTGGCTTTATATTGGTGCCTGAAAAAGGTGATTTGAATTCCACATCGCGATGTTTGTTCACCAGAATCTTTTGGTCTGAGTATATTAAATTGATTTCCTGAGTTATTTGCTGCTGATCTGCAAATATGACTTATGTTAATATTGATTAGTTGTATAGAAGTATTTTTACCTTTCTTGAGCAGCTCTATTGCTTGCTCTCGCTTCATTTTGACCAACATGCTGCCAATTGTTATCCACACTTTCGGCTCATCAGAATTATCAATTAAACGCAATGCCTCGCGGTTTTCCTGGCGGCGCTTGTCCATTACGGTAAGTTCTTTCTTATTGGCAAGGATTTTATCTGCCAGCTCCTCCGTTTTGTTTATTATCTCAATGCTTTTGGTTAAATTTGTTTGCGACATGTTAGCGTTATAAGATTAACAAATATTTTGCACGAAATCGAAGCAAAACAGCCGACGAATTGTAAACAAACTGATAAGGTGACCAGATAAATTAAAAATGTCTTTATAGCGATGCTTTATCTGGTAACTCTAAACAGCTGTGTCTGCCGCGCAGATGGTCACCCGTTTTGACACTTGTTTACGTTTGTCAAGCGTAAATCGCGCCAAAGCCATTTTTAAATTCGAGAAAATATGCAATTACTTTTCCAATGCAATTTCAAAACCCAATGAATATTTTATTTATTTAAGTATTTCAAATATACGATAAGAAAATTTGTTTTCGTTATTGAATTGTTAATCAATTAAAGCTGTCCTCTTTAGCTGCAATTAGAGAAACCTTAACCTTTTAATGCTTGTAGTGAGTCAGATGATCAATCATCTCGTAGAGCCATTGAGGCTGATCGTGTGGAGCCATGTGGCCAGCATTGCGTACCATAATCTCAACCAGATGTCCGGCATGCTTCACATAACCAGCTATCTCATTACCAACGCGCCAAACTTCCCGTGGAGCATTCTTGTACTTCGCCGAACCGGGAAACTTGAGTTTCTTCAGATAGTTGCGAGTTAAGGGATAGGCAACAATTATGTCCAGTTGACCGCTATAGATGCACACGGTGTAATAATTCAAAAGCTCAGCTATCCAAGGTGCCACAGAGTCCATAACATCCTTCTTCAAATGTATTTCCACCTTGTTCTCCTTGTCCAGATCGTGGAACGACATGTTCCCCACATGGATAGCTCGACGCGTGGCTCCTGACTGTAGAAATTCACCCAGCTTTGCGCCAGAGTCATCTGGATGCGTAATCAGATAGTTATAGTACCAGTTATAGCCAGTTAGATTGCTGAAAATGGATCCGTTGGTCATGTCGCCATTTATTAGCGAATCAAAGACATCAAAAGCACAATCCATGTCATGTTTCTCAATGCAATCGACGCCCTTTGCCTCAGCATCGTGGAATTGGATCAAACCGTTGTCATCAATCAATCCCAACTGATACAGATAGTCACCATATTGGAGCTGATGCAAAGGATCCGATAAGCCGTTGCCAATGGCCACGCCCTTGAGCGGGATATGGATACGCGCCTCAATCGAATTCTGCACCTTGTGTATGTGATACGCGAGAGCGGGTACATATTTGCCGGCATACGATTCACCGGTGACCCAAAAGCCCACGTTGTCGCTCCACTCGAAGAGCTCGTACAGTTGCATCACAGCCTCGTGCAGATTGCGTCCAACATCCTTTTCGTTGCGAGCATAGCCTTCATCGTGATCGGTAAAGCTAAACCCAGTGCCAACTGGATTATCAATATAGATTAGATTGTGCGTCTTGCTCCACGTGTAGTTGCGCTTTTGCAACTTGCCGTGCTCATCAAGCTCCAAGGGCCCATTCTCTGTGAACAGGCCAAAGAGCGAAGAGGCGCCGGGACCACCTTGCAGCCAGAGCACAACGGGGGCGTAATTGGGATCGGTCTCACTTGGAAAGTACCAGAAGAACATGTTTGAATTGTAGCCCTCGTCGACAGTCAGATAACCGGAGTAGCTCTCAACGCCATGGAATTGGGAGCCCACAACGCGAGCCATTTTCCGCACTTCATCCATGTGCAGCGAATGATTATTGATGAGCGGCGTCAGAAATAGTGGCTGACCAGGATCGACGCCATCTTCGTAGAACTTGAAGCGCGGATAAGGATTGATAAAGCTGCGCCGATAAGGTTGATCGGCAGCAGCGCCAACAAAAGCCGCAGCGGCGATAATTAAAAGCACGCAATGAATTGCGTTTTTCATTGTTCCAAATGTACACTATATGTGCATATGTATATATATGGGGAGATATTAGTTTAATCAGTTTGTTTTGATTGAAAGCAGTGTCAACACCCACCCCACTTACCCTTTTGTAAAACTGCAAAATCAACACTATAACTTCTCGTTGTGAAAGTAAAAACTCGTCTGAGCCGGCAAGATATGATATTGCAGTCGCAAATAGCAACAACTGTTTTTCATTCCAGTGAACCAGCTGCTCTGCAAGTTGTGCAACACTGTAATCGGTAATAAATAAAGCACTGCTTGTCACTCAGCAGTTGATTTTAAACCAAATTTTGTATTAAGGTAATTAAAACTAAATTTCATTGCACTATAAGAATTTATTAAACATATACAAATACGGAGAATACAATAAATGAGCAACAAGGAAATCGGCAATATTTAAATACTATTTGCTGTCTTTATTAATTGCAGGCAGGTAACTAATCTTTTTAAATAAAGAAGTAATTTAAGGTTCTAAAATTATATTTTGTAAGTGGTTAAATGAATGAACTAAAACGGTTCCAGCTATCGAACTGTAATGGTATCGATTAATTTTAAATCAGCTGTTGATTTTAAAGCAAAACAATTTAAAAATGTTGATCATAGTAAAGCGTCAAAGCCGAAAGTGTTAAATGAATATCACCTAAGTAATTTACAAACATACATATATACGTACATTAAGCCAATATTAGTCAAACTAAATGGGGACGAACACGTAAAAACACTCGCCTTCATTTACACTGATAATAGTGAGTCATAAGCAGCGACGCCAGTGTGGGAGCAGCGCTGCTTTCGCTTTTTGTTATGGCCCCAAGGCGTCATTTTCGGCATTCCAGTTCAGGCAGCTAAAAGTGTTGGACGACAAAGCGCTCTCTCTCTTAAAAGCAATTGCAAATACCTAAATAAGATTGATATCTCTAGTTAAACAATGTTCGATTTCAATTTGGAATTTGCGCGTGGCGGTGCCGCCTTCACCACCGAACTGTTTCAGCTACTGGCCGCGGGTGGCGTCAAGGAAAACATTGTCTTCTCGCCGTTCTCCATTCAGGCGTGCATTGCGTTGGCATTTGCTGGTGCCCAGGGCGAGACAGCTGACCAGATTGCCAAGGGCTTGCGTTTCGTGTCCAACTTCCCGCCGGAGGTGGCACAAACGTTCGCGTTTGTGCTCCACAAGTACAAGGATAGCCCTTTGCTCAAGGTGGCCAACAAGATCTATGTGCAGCAGGGCAAGCAACTGAAGGCCAGCTATGAGGAGTCCATCAAGGAGTCCTACCACTCGGAGGCGGAGTCCATTAACTTTGCACTGAGTGATGCGGCAGCACAGTCCATCAACAGCTGGGTCAACGCCAAGACTGAGGGCAAGATCAGCGAACTGGTCTCCGCCGACAGCTTCAACGATAATACCCGTTTGGTGCTCCTCAATGCGCTGCACTTCAAGGGCAGCTGGGCCCATAAGTTCCTCGAGGAGCGCACCGAAGAGGATGATTTCTGGACAGGGGAGGAGCAGAGCATCAAAGTGCCGTACATGAATCAAAAGGCCAAATTTGGTTATGGCTACTTTGAGGATTTGAATTGCACCGCCTTGGATATGCCCTACCAGGATTCGGATCTCTCCATGTTTGTGCTTTTGCCCCAGGAGCGTGAGGGTCTCAAGGACCTCGCCGCGAAGCTAAAGACTGTCAATCTGATTGACTTGGCCGACAAGCTTGACGTCGAGGAAGTTAATGTGAAATTCCCCAAATTCAAGGTCGACTACTCCATCGAATTGAGCGACAAGCTAAAGCAGGTGAGCAACTACAGTCGAGCTTACGTATAGCGAAAGTTCGTTATAGCAGAGCTTGACTGTATATGCACTTTTTGATACATAAATAGATTTATTTCTTTATTGACACGTCGCTAGTAGCCGCTATATCAATTATGTCCATAATCAATGGCATTTTCTTCCAAAAAATATTTATTGGTTTGTTATCTTTCGAAGTACTTTCGCTTTGAGCTAGAAATATTTTGCTTGCTTCTCATTATAGTCTATAGTATAGATAAAGTTCGGAGCTACTAGATGGTAAAAGTTTACTTTCTTGTCACAATCAAATATTAATTTATTCTATTCCGTTTTTTACTTGATATTGTTTGTTAAGATAAGCTCTGTCATTTCCCATATGCTTTACAGGGTATTTTTGCTGGGATTTGGTTTTATTACGCCCACAATTATGTGGTTCGTGGTTAAGATCATGTATCACTAAAAAGTTATGCAAGACTTTTCGTTGCAGCAGAGAAATGACACAGCTTATCTGTCTATAAATGCGCATATCTTATCGCTCGAATTTTCGTATTGTGGATTGAGTGACCTCATCGAGTGTATTAAATCATTGTTTATTTTAAATACTTATGTATTTATGCACCTGGTACTTTCGTGTTCTTTCTTTCTCTTTTCCAGCTGGGCATCACGAAAATGTTCGATGAGGGAGCGGAGTTCGACAATCTGCTGGAATCGCCGGAGAGCGTATTTGTGTCAAAGGTTTTGCACAAGGCAACCATTGAGGTGAATGAGGAGGGCACGGAGGCAGCGGCTGCCACTGGAATGATTATGATGACGCGCATGATGATGATGCCACTGCAGTTCCAGGCCGACCGTCCCTTCTTGTATGTCATTTGGAATAAGAAGAATATTGTTTTCGCTGGCGCTTTTGTTAATGCGCCAAATGCTTAAAATCTTTGTAAAGAACTCGTTAGTTTATTGCTTATTTAAATATTTTATTGTTGATTAAATGCAAGACACATAAATTAAATGTTCTTTAAAACTCAATTTATTCATTTTTAATATTTAAAATGGTTTTAAATTGGCAGCATTGTTGCCAACCATTGTTTAAAACAAAAAAAAACAGTTTTTAACGGGATGAATAGTTTGAAAAAGCTAATTTTGATTTCGCAAAGGGGCACATGACGCTCAATTTGTTTTGCTGATGGTGGTGCTTCAGACATAGTGTCTCCTTTCGTCTTGTAAATGAAATGTACCAATTTTCCGAAGGTAATATCGCTGCCCGCAATTGCTTTAAAAAAAACCATATTTGATGGGCAGCACTGTTTAACTGCGCAGCCAACATTAAGCAAGAGCGCAATTTTAGCGCGCAGCCAACTTCATGCATACTCAAAGTATGAGCTAGTTCATAACTGAACTACGCAACTCTAATATTTTGCGCAAAAAGAAAACATTTTGCATACACACATATTTGTGTATATATATAGGTAATGCGGGTTGAACCATAAACAGTCAAGTTGCAATAGGAAGCATAAGCAATAGAAGCAATGTCACTGCGTGCACTCAGGAAACGCGATACTCAACTAAGCCCCAGTAGCTCCTGCAATAGCGTCAAAGCATCACTTTTCAAGAAAGCCAACAGCAGCAGCAGCAACAACAACAATAACAATAGCAACAGCAACACAACGACGACGTCACCGAAATTTAACAAGTCTTTAACTGCGAAGAGCAGTAATAAGCTTAAATTACTACGCCAACGTCAGTTGCTTGGACGCTCAACACATTCCAATCCGGAACTAACGGCATTTCAAAGGACTTCCAATCACCTGTTGCGCAGTAAATCTGAAGGCGATGTTAGTTCATTAAATCTGAGTGCAAAAACAGTTGGACGACTGTCGGTTGCCAACGCCAAGTCTGAGGTGTGTCTGCAGCGAATCAGTTCACACAGCTACGAAGTACAACCAGAACCGCCACAAATTCGTTCCGACAAAATGCTGGGAGGAGCGCGATCCCATCGCGACTTGAGTGGTGCCGACCTAGAGTGTTCCAGTCGTGGAACGCGTCGCATGAGCGAGTGCAGCAGCAGCCTGGTCAGTGGTCGACGCACTAGCTCCATGTTCACCAGCCAAATGACGCTCTCCTCGGCGCCCGTAGATCCCAATGCACCATTGCGTGTGCCCATCATTGGCTACGAGGTGATGGAGGAGCGTGCCAGATTCACTGTCTACAAGCTGCGCGTCGAGAATCCGGATACAAATGATTGCTGGTTGGTCATGCGACGCTACACGGACTTTGTGCGTCTTAATGGCAAGTTGAAGCAGGCTTTCCCCTATGTCAATCTGTTGCTGCCACGCAAGAAACTCTTTGGCGACAACTTCAATGCCGTTTTTCTGGATAATCGTGTCCAAGGATTGCAAATATTCGTCAACTCAATTATGGTTAAGGATCAGTTGCGCAAATGTAAATTGGTGCGAGAGTTCTTTTGCTTGGACGAACCGCCCTCGTACTCCGAATCCATGGAAGAGTGTCGTGTAAGTGCACATAGTCCATGTTCCTTATATTATAGTGTAGAGAAAGTCTAGTTTCCCTAACACTAGTGCTGGCTGTAACTGCATATTTTATTGCTTCCAGTAATTGTCGATATCGTGTTGACTTTTCAACTTAATGCGTCATTTTTAGCATCGTACAGTCGAACTTCCATATAGCGAATTCTTCGTTATAGTGAAAATTCGTTATGTGGACTTGTTTTTGAAACAATTTACAATGTTTAGAATATTTTATTTAATGGAAATCTCTGTTGTACGAAAGATCTCAATAGAAAAGTTCAACTGTACTTATTGAAAAATAATCAAATTAATTGCACTTACAGAAATCAGTTATTTTAGAGAATTAGTTTAAAGGAATATATTGTATTCGATTTGTTTTATCATGTTGCTCGTTGGGAACTTTCTGGCATCAAAGTTGTTTGCATATATAATAATTTCTCTTCCATTGCAGGCAATATTCGAGGCACAGGAGGAGACCATTGCGCATTTGAAGCTGCAAATACAGAATAAAAACGATCTCATATTAAGTTTGCAGCAAAAGTTGCGCGATGAACTGATCGAAAAGGAGCAGCTACGCGAAGAGTTTAAGTAAGTTCATAAAACAAAAATAACAAATTAGAGTATTTGAAACATTTTCATACAATTTACAGAAATATTAATTTGGAATGCTCACATTGCTCCTCGGCTAACGATAGTATGGCGCTCAAATAGTTAGAAACGAGCAACAAATCCAATGAAGAATGTGCGTGTGTTTACAATATTATGCTGTGCATAACTCTATACACTCGCACGGCATATCAGGCTCCCCCCCAAGTGCATATCAGGCTCCCCCCAAGTGCATATCAGGCTCACTTACAAACGTGCTTTAGTATTCAACTGATAAATAAGCCCAAAATAGCAATATACAAGTATACCATAAATATATATATATATTTTTTTATATATTATGCGGGTCTGCCACTCGTTAAACGATTTAAATTTAGTGTTAGCACAATACAATTTTACAATAATAAACTAATTGCTGGTGTTCAACGGCATTGCCCGGGTACAATGTTTTATAAAATAAAGTCAAGTATTAAAATGTTTAGCTGAATTAAAACTTAAATAATAACTGTTCAGAGGCTCGTCATAGCCGGCGGACGTGCATAGGCCTTGGGTATGAATCCATATTTTCGTGTTTTGGGCGCGTAGGCCCACAGCCAGCCATCCACAGTCTGATTATTCAGATCCGCATAGATCCAATCACCACGACGCACAGATAGATCATCGGGTGCTTGGGCCTTGTAATCGTACAACATAACAAGCTCTGTTCCATGATACCGCAAGTCGTCAGTGCCTATGCCAAGTTGTTGTTGCTGCTGTTGTTGTTGTTGTTGCTGCTGTTGTTGTTGCTGCTGCTGTTGTCCCTGCTGTTGGAGAATGGATTCCATGGCAGTGAGACCACCACCAGTAAGATTTGCATGATGTTGCATATTGCTTTCGTTGAGGGGTGCCGCAGCTGCTGGTGTTGCCTTTTGCTGTTGCAGCACACGCACACTGTCGGCGGGATAGATGAAATTGGCGGGCACAAATCCTTCCTGGCCATCGCTGCGCATTATCCAAAACCAGTCGGGATCCTCGCGATTCAAAACGGTAACAAATTCGCCACGTTCCACCGACAAATCATTCTCATCGCGGGCAATAAATGTGTACAGGACAATGCAACGTCCCGATGGTTCCTTGATGAACGGCGTGCACTCCGGCATGGTCACAAGCAGATTGCTCTCCAAATTATTAACAGCTGCGGGGTTAACCATGGCAATTGCCGACTCATCGCAGAGCACATCCAACTTGTTGTCTACGCCCAGCAGTGGTTGGGTCTCGTCGTGCGGCTGCTCGGGACACTGATCGCGTGGCAGCTTCTTTTTGATGGCCATCTCGGCCAGCTGCGTGTTATAAGGTGCACAGTAGCTAAAGGGTATAAAGCCCTCCTGTCGCGAATCCTGCCCTATGACATAAACCCAATCATTCTCTCTGTATAGTATGTTAACCAATTGGCCACGCTTCACCTCCAGCTCATCGTCCACACAAGGCGTAAAATCGTGCAGCACAACCATTTTGGAATCGGGACTGCACAAATAGCAATATTAGAATAGTTTTTCATATTAATATAATACCTCTTACCTCAGTCCATGCTCCTTTTCAATGCCGACACGCACCAGCGTCTCAATGCTAGAGGAGCCTGTTATACGACCCATGCCCACAGGCGCCAGATCTCGTTCGATATTGGCATTTGTGGCTGCGGAAAGGAAAAACCAAACGAGTTTGTTGTTTAAATTGTTTGTATTGGTGTTTTGCTTGTTTGCGCATGCGTACCTTTCTTTTTATCGCGCCGCATGCGCACCGGACATAGAAAAGCCATTTGAAATTTATTTTTTCAAACCTTCATCAGCTAAAAAAACACTTTTTTCTTCTTCTTAATGTCCTGCTTTCAGTCTCATTGGAAGGTGCATTGCAGGTGCATTCGATTGTTTTCGTGATCTGTGAGCTTATCGAGCACAGCGCAAATTTATCGAAAAAACGTGATTGACGCACCGCCACAATCTATCGCATCTGCTTCAAAATTATTGTTTTGCTTTAATGAGTTTTTTTGTTTGTGTTTCATTGTGTATGTGTGTTTTAATTGTTTTGCGTACTTGATTATTGCAACGCTTTAATGTTTCTTCAAGCTTGTAAGTAACACAAAAACATCAAAACACTGGAATTGTGCATAACACTTATGAAACAGAATTGGCCTTACAAAGCGCACACCTTGAGGCAGGTTCAATGCACTTGCACTTGCCAAACAATATAAACATTGATCGAAAGCTTAAAATATCAAATTAATGAAATGACAGCAGCTAAGCCGCGAAGCTTCTTTCTTGGCAACATTTCAAGGTTGCACTTGTCTGGACAGAGCACGTCAACCATTATCCCTGCTCCACCATCATCATCATCATCATCGCCCGCGTCATCAGCAGCGTCGTCAATGCACTATTTTCGTGCCAAGGATAACGGGGCGTGCATGCCATTTTCGATTATTTGTTGCACCCCTAACACCCTGAGTAAGGCAAGCGAAAGTGTTCGCAGTACTAACAAACTGACCTACACAGCAGCCCATGACTGAACCCAGTCCCCAAGTTTTTAGGGCTCACGTTCGTTTTCATTGCCAAAAGAAAGAAACTGCGCATTACAATTCCTTCGCTACCGAACATTATTCTCGTGTACCTCTAACAACCCGCCAACCCTTTTCCATTCACTCTCCCTCTTGCCATCGCTCTCTATCTCTCTTTCCGTTTAGCGGATATGAGCTCTTTGTCTCGCACTCGTCCCTTGTTGTTGACTTTTGCTTACTACGCAGTTGATTTTACATCCCACCTTCCAGCTCACTGGACACCCCCTCTTGGCCACCTCATCCCATGGCCTATCCCAAGCATTAAAAGCTGAGAGCTCGCGCTCTGCCTCTTCAAATATGCAATCGATAGAACGGCGTCTGCGCAATTTATTCACACGTGCAAGCCATTCACTAAAAACTGCACAATGATTTTGCCAGAAGAACATGATGATGATTAACGATGCTTGTCGCCGATAATAATGATGACGATTATGCTGTAGATGATGGTCATATGGCTATATTTGGTTTTCTTCAAAAACAAACATGCAACGCCGTCTGGAGACACACAGAACAGACAGTCCTCCAACAATACTCCTTAACTGGGTCAGTTATTTTTGGAGTCACGCGTGTTTATTTACGGATCAACCCTACCCAGCAACGACCTGTGGACCTACCTTTCGTACTCGTCATGCTGGGATTCGATTTCAACTCAAGTGCTGTAATAAAACTGTCGGCGTGTCATTGTTCTTTTTTTCCATGAATTGTGCAATTACAACATATGTACATACGTCGAATACACGCCCAGCTTAACCAAGAACCGAGCCAGCTCCTACGCCTCCGCACACATGGAGGAGCTTTTTATGCACGGCTCGTAAATCGATGTGAGGGAGGCTTCAGTTTCATGAATGGCATTTCAATTTCCCGCAAGAACTTTTCACACACCAAAAACTTTTTTGATGGACGTGCCATGAAATCGTAGTCAATGTGCCAGGGATATTACTTTTTGTTATGACCTTCCCAATAAATTATAGCTATGAAATTTGGTATATGTATTCAATAAACGAACTTTGGCCCCAATTCGTTTTTTCGTGAGCGACAAGATATAAAACAGAATAAAATTCTTAAGTAAACCCTTTACTAATTTAATATATTTCTTTGAGGTCATGTCGCAACCGGAGCATTTACAGTTATAAGATTAAACAAGTTATAGATTTAAAAGCATTTCACACTTAATGATCAAATATTTTTAAGAACTAGGATAGACTAAAATTCATTTGAAACAAGTTAGGAAGCTATCTTCGGCTTTATATACACTTGTTTTTCGTAGTGAAATTATGTTAAAGATCTTGCATTTGGTTGGCAGCTATATGATATAGCTGTGCGATCTGGCGATTTCGACAACTGCAACAAAATGAAGTCATTTACCTAAGTTTTAGCTCAAAGCTTTGGGAATAATTTGCATGAAACAGACGGACAGGCTCATATATATATATATATATATATATATATATAGGAAGATATATGCTTTATGTGGTCGGATATGTTCCCTTCTATGCGTAACATATTTCATAAAAAATTAATGTATATCAATAACAAGTACTTATATTTGAATACAAAAAAAAGTTACAAAAACTGAAATATTTTTTTTTCTTTTAAATTACTTGCAAAAATCTAGGAATTATTATAGTCGACGATCAATAAATAAATTAAAATAAAATAAAGGATTTAAATATGAACAAAACAAAAAATAAATAGATATTGTTCTAAATTAAGTAATTTTAATAAAACATTAAAAACATTTTTTAAGCTTATTGCAATACCAAAGCAAGAAACTTATCTTAAAACATTTTCTGAATGATTGATTGATAAATTACCAATTTATAAATATAGTTTGAGGCACATGTACTCAAATGTTGCATGTTACGAAGTCTTAGTTCTAAAATACCCGTATATGTACATTTATATACGATGTGAACGTTCAATTTCGAATTTGTATATTGCACATTTTACGGTTTTGCACGATTTGTTTTCGAATGCAATCAACTAAGGCTGCAAAACATTTGTGCATCGAGCCAAAAGTTTAACGAGCGTTTTCTAAAAATGCAACAGCCACAAACAAAATGAAAATAAACACGAAAGAATACTAAAATGAGAAATAACCAAAATAAATAATGTTGCCGAAAAACACGAAAACTTGGCCATATGCCAAAACAAGATCGAGATGCAAACAGATTTCAAAAATGGCGTCTTCAAATAAATATGGCAAAAGTTTAAGAAAAGTGCATTATAAATGTAATTGCCAGATGCTTTTATATAGTACGTACATATATTAACCTAACATAGCTTATAGCAGCATTGCATAAGCTATTTGTTCGTCACTTGTTGTGGTTGGGTTAATGGAGTGGGGGAAAGGGGGAGCTTTGTGTGTGAGCTGAGCCATAAATGTCACATAGCAAAAAGCCCACGCACAGGCTCATAAAGCCGCAATAAGTGACTGCGCAAGGCAAGGACACGTTGCAATTGTCGAGGCATTAAGCCGTTTAATGGTGCCCCGGCCAGACCAGGCCAGATCAGCAACAATTGTCGTTGGGTTGGGCAGGTGTATCGCACACTTAATTACCAATACTATGACTAGTTAGTGTCAGCAAAGGCATTAAAAATGCAGCCACGTCCTTGGAATGGAATCAGCTCAAACAATTTTCGTTGCTCGAAACTTCTACAGCCCGTACTTCTGCTCCTGCCCCCGCTCCTGCCGTGTGCATTCATCGAGTTCGCCTACACACACACACACTCACTCATACACTCTCTCTGTCTCTTTCGCTCGCGTGCACTTTACGTGGGAGCTGCTGTGTCTCCACTTTATACTCTCTCGATTCTCTGTGTTCGGTGCTCAGTTGATGTTGGTTCCTCGTACCGTGTGGTTCGCATTTCAAATACAGTTCGCTTGCATCGTGCGTGTGTGTGTTTAGTATATTGTGAAATTAGGTAAAAATTGAACATCATCATGCAATTGCAATAAGCCGCACACCTTGCATCACCACCAACCCTCCCCCGCAGCAACCCTATAAGTGCTAGAGTCGCTAATTTAAGCTTTATTTCATTAACGTATTATTGCACAGGTGCTTTGGCACTACGCAGGGCTTCACCTGCCTTGGCGCCCACTTCCGGTCTTACTTTGTGTCTAAATATTTACATATAGTTGTATATATATACATATCAAATACTCATTCAATCGTTTGTTTTCACTCTCAACTTCTTAGACACCGTCAAATTTTTGCCCCCAAAATATTTTATTTTCGGATTGTCTGCGACGTCAAAGTCAAAGACTTTCTCATGTGGTTCTTAATATCTTAATATATATGCATAAACAGACAAATGTATAAATATTTTATGTTCTTTATGTATACGCATTTATTTGTTTTGACGAAAATTGTTTATGAAAGTGTCTCCTTCTTGACACGCAAAAAGTCCATTCGGTTAATAAAATTTAGCATCTGCTTTTAAGCAACTAATTACCCCTTAAATACCCTGTATATAACCTGATTATCAAGGGCATATGTCATTTATTATTTGCTTAAAATTCAACTTAAGGAACTAATTATAAAGCAAGTACAACAAGAACCTTGAAGCCCTGGTTTTTCTAAATATTATTTTTAAACATATTTTTTTCAAAGCAAAACAAAATGTTCAAATGCTGAAGTTAAAGAAGCGTCGACATTTTTACAGACATTAACATTTGCAATTTAATATCAATAATACAATCATTAATTAAATATTTATTGTATTAAATTACTACTTTTCATTTTATCTACAAGCTCTAAAAATTAATCTATGAGTTAAACTCAAAATTGTGTTTTTTTTCTAAAATAAAAAACATATCCTTTTAGGTTAAAATATTTGTATTTTTTAGTAGTATCAAGAAAGAGACGTTATAAAAATCATTAAAAAAATATAAGTCTTAAATACAGATTTAAAATTTAAATTCTCAAGGAATATGTTCTTATTTACGGGAATATAAATTAAAAGCAACAAGTAGAAAAAAATGTTTTTCCTTTCTTTATGGCTAGACATATAATTCGGATTTTGGAATACTATAGGGTGCTTTATGGCCCAGTACACGAACTTTATTGATCCTATAATGCAAATGTTTGCCAAATTTTCGAAAAAGAAAACTTTTCATCATCAAGGTCAAATATTTATGAGATCATTTTGAAAAATTCTTTTAGAAGCTATATATTTTGTATTTCCACACGTGAGACCAAAGTACGTATGTATATATCTTATTTACATACATACATTTGTGAGACGCAATTTGTTAGTTTTTCTGTTTTGTTTGTTTTGTTTATTGTGCTTTCAATTTACTTGGCATTAGGTAATTTTGTTTATTAATTGATCAAGTGCAATCTCTCAGAATCACATTTTTCCATTTATTCTCACATACCTTTACAAATATAAGTTTGCATAGTTGAGATACAATTGGTTCCTCAATTGAACAATTTGTACACAAATCACAGATGCAAATTCACAGATGTGCAATTTTGTGCTATTGGCGAGGGCGTCCGTGTCAGTTGGTTCAATTTTTCAGTACATTTTCAATTTTTTTCATGTGTGCATACACAAATACAAACAGTATGTATTTCTAGAATATTCCAGTTTGCAATTAATTAAATTGAAACATGACAAACGTAATTGATTGCGCACTTTGCGCCCTTTTCAGCTGCTATCCTGCACCGTTATAAGACATGGCAGTTGCATATGTATTGGATGGGGTAATTGAAATCTTTGCAGGCTTCAAATGAGAACAGGGTGATTTTCAGGCTGTAATTAGTTTTTTTATTTTTTAACCGTTTCTTCATAATTTAGCTAAAAAGTAAACTCTCTCCCACACTCTGTATCCGCCATCCTGCTCATACGTGCGTTTTATTTACTCTTTCCCTCTTGCTCTTTCTCTCTCTCATTGCAGCTATGGATACGGAGCAAGGAATTGCCAACATGGATGCCATTTATAAAAATGAACCCAGTAAAATGTATAATCTTTAGAAATTTGGTCATTAAACATAAAAAGTGTGAAAATCATATATAAAAATTAAGCGCTGAGCTTTATGTGCAATTATCAAAAGCAAAAGTAAAAGCATCGACTCTTTAGCCAAGCACTCTTTGTGAACAAAAGAGAGCGAGTAAAAGAGAGCGCGCGAGCGCACTTTACTTTTGTTTACACGCCCATTTGTGCGAACCGATTGCAACTATAAGTAGAACACGAACATTCAATATTTGTAGACGTTTAACAATAAATCAACTAAGCAATCAATTTGACTTAATTAACAGCCAACGACGTTCAGTGTTATTTTAAGCGGCCTGCAAGCAACCACGTAAAGTTCCAGAAAAAATCAAAGAGTTTGCGCAAACATAAAGAGAGCGACGACGTTTGCTATTGCAGTGAGAGAGAGAGAGAGAGGGCGCAAAACACACATAAAGAAGACGGCAAACTTGCTTGTCGAAAATTCAACGGCAACAAACGCATACATAAAGTCACAAATATACATACGTCAACAAAATTTCGTTGAGTGCTCCAAAGTCTCGTGCTTGGCTCTGCTGGCGTTGTGCCTCTGCCTTCCAGATAGAAATTGAGTCTCTTGCGTGACACAACGTGCGTTCAAACGAGCGGAAAGTTTTTCAGTGTGTATAAAGTTTGCTCTGTTTTTCTTTCTTTGCTTTTTGTTGCTCATTCGCATGAGCAGCATCAGCATAAGCAGCAGTAGCAGGCTCGCCGCCCCCACTAAGATTATCAGTCGGTCAACAAATAACTCCGAATTTGCAATGCAAAAGTGTGTGGCCTAAGCGTCAAAGTCAAAAGCAACAAATATACATAGCAACATACAATAAGTGATGACAAGAAACGTGCGCAATAAATCATAAATCATTGCCGTTAAATAAACGCCGAACGCGACTCAAAAAGCGAGTGTAAAATATTGATTTTTTCGAACACAGCAACGCGCGTCGATGACCTCGACGTCAACGTATGCTATATAACTGTTTAAAAGCAAAAAGTGTGTGAACAAAAGGCTGCTAACAAACGCTTTTGCCCAAAACCAATTGAGCCACGTTTTACATAATTGCTCAAGCGCACACAGCAAACGCAAACGCAACAAAACCAAAACCAAAACTAGCAAAAGCACAAATTATAACGGCGTCCGCAAACCGAGTGCAAGTGGAAAAACTTTTTGCTGCTGGCAGAAGAAGGCGTAAAAGTAGCACGACACTCCCAGAGAGCGGCCAAAGCAGCTGCAGTCGAAAATCACAGAGACACATGCTTAGATATCGGCTCGTGTCAACACACTTCCTAAAGCAGCCGTAGTCAGCCCACAGGCAACGACGCTATAGTAGTATAGAGCGAGTGAGAGAGTTTGAGCCAACGAGTGTGTGAGAACGAGTGAGCAGCAACCAGAGCAGCCAGAGATAGTCAGACAGAGAGAGAGAGAGAGCGAGCGAGCGAGCGGTTACGAGCGCAACATCACTGGAAGGCCGATCGCAGGATACTCAAAACGAAGTGACATTCGAAGCAAACAAAAAGTAAGTCAGGTGCACCGGCTGAGCCCATTCACGTGCCGAACGTTGAATTGTGTAGATCTGCGAGCGGATTTATTGAGTTGTCATCAAACGATCAAGCGGTGCCCTTTGCGTGGGACAAACTACAGCTTAGAGCAACACAAAATAAAAAAAGGAGTTTAACCTTAAACGCCTGCCAACCGCAACAGTTGCATCAGTTTGCAGCAAAGCGGCATCTAATTTGCAACGAACGGGCACTATAATTCAGTCACAACGTATTCGCTAGGAGTTCTACGCCTACTCGGTTTGAGCTGTTATAATTTAGATAGCGAAAATGTGCAGAGATCGCGATATGAGTTTGTCATAGATCAGCGCAATCGTCAGTACAAGGTTAAGAAAAAATACAAACCGATGCTGAACTAAATGTAACCCCGGAGGAGACTGAGACAAACAGAAACAGTGAGCGCGAGAGAGCCTTGGACCAAACAACAACATCAAAAGCTACAACAACAACAATAATAATAATAACAAGAACAACAGCCAGGAATTTCTACTCACGATCCAAGCTAAAATACCAAAGTTAACAATTTAAGCCTAACCCTTATCAGCCATATAGCCAAATCAACAGCAACAACAACAAGAACATTGAGCAAAAGGATCAACAATTTGCATGTGTGTGCGTGTGTGTGTGCTCGACGGAGTAGAAACAGAGTGAAATGTGACTATTTTCAACCACTAAAAAACAACAACCAACAACACCAGGACCAACAACAACAGCAAATAATCGCGTCATTTTGTGCTTCTTACCGTCGAACAAGAGCGGCCACAAGAGTGGCTTATTCGATTCTCGGAGTGTTCAAACGAAGACCATCAGAATAATTTTTTGATTTCAATTACCTTTAACTGAAATATTAGTTGTGCTACTTGGGCTTACTTAACAAAACAACAAAATCGTCGTGCAGCTGGCGAACGTACGTGGAAAAATCAGCAAAATTGAAGACTTTGCGAAAAATCTTTGGAAGTCCGTTAAGGCTTGCGTTGTAAGTATAAAAATCGTTAAATTCGATTAAGTTAATATAGGAAAGTTTCATAAATTTCGCTTAAATGTCAACGGATGAATCCTACCATCTTATCATCAACTGTTTCACTGTGTGTTCGTTCAGCCCTGTTAACTCAATTAGCTGCATTGACGTACCTCGAGCGAGGTCTGTCACAATTATTGATAATCCATTTCACACATTTGTTCAGTTGTGTTGCTAATCGTGTTGGATTTCAATGTTGATATTATAATAATATAGAAATTCACACCTTTTTCCCCAATCGTCAATCAGCTGAGCGTTGCCAGGCACAAAATATATATAACTCCATACACCCGCTTATACTCGGTAATGTGCGTTTCAGCTACTACTCTACAATTACTACAACTACAAAAGGCAACCAGCCATTCGGAGCCAGTTGTTGATAAACAATAACATGGACTTTGTTGGGCCAGAATGATTGATATCAAATTTTGTCTACTGTCTGGCAAAGTCAACACACAAACATAGTTCTTATTGTATTACTACTGTGCAGGTAGATACAGTTAGATAATGATTGACTTGTTTGTCCATTGCAAAATGGAATTTCATATCTTCATATCACGATTGATTTTCATTCCATAAAATTTCCATTGAATCGATTAAGTTGTTGTTGTCTTTTCTATTTTTAATGTATTTTTCTTTCTCCGTTTGTTTGTTTTTACTGTGTTGAGTCATCGTCATACTAAAGACTCTGGACACAGAGAACAGTCTAGAACCAAAAACTTGTATTTATGCTCCGTCGCTCTATCTCTCTGTCTTCCTCTCCCTCTGTAGAAAATGAGAGGAATTTTTTTGGGACGCTTGCTTCTTTTTTTGGTTATAAATTTTCCATTTGAGATAATGCGACATTTTTTTATTATTATTTTTGTTGTTGTCATTACTTATTGTCACACATATTGTTCGTGTTGTTGTTCTTGCTCCGAAGGCAACAAACTGTTGCGTGCTTTTAGGCACGCCATGTCCCCCGCATATCAATTGTTAGCCGACTTCCAATTGTCATGTCTCGCCGGCCAGCCCCTGACGTGTATTAATATATCTGTATGTTGAACCAATAAATGACAGTTCATTTGTTGAATTAGACGAGTCAATAAACCGCATTCTATTTGTAATCATGCGATAAACCAATTTCGTTTATGCCCCAACTCCAAGCTCTGTCCAAGAGATTCAAAGTGTCAACCTATTTAATAAGAATTCTCTGCAATACGTAGATCGTTTCGTTGGTTCGCACGGCTGTTTGAGGCTCAATTAGCAAATCTTGTCCAACAATGTGTTAATTTTTTGCTATATTTAGTTTATTTCCTAGAGTTCACATCTGTAAAAACATATATATTACGTTGTTTATTTAGCAAGCTATTTAAAGTGAAAGATATATTTGGTTTATTTTTAGACACATATAGTGTGAAGAAATTCAGCAATGATTGCCACAAATACACATTCAACAAACCAACAACAATTAGAAGAAAAACGAATAAAACCAGAATAATCCCAATAGAGAAAAACATGTTGTTCTTGTCTTGTGTTGTTGGCTAATAATAATGCTAATATATTAAAATCATAGAAATCAAATCATATTTGTTGGGTGCAAATTGTACGTCGAACATTAGCTTTAATTATTTCTTTTGCTTAACATTGTATAATATTTTTAAAATAGTATTATTCTTTTGTCAATTATATCTTACTCTATCATCAAAGATCTACGACCTCAAAAAAATCTTGCGTTCTTCAACATGATTATGCAAAAAAATAAAAATCACAATTGTTTCGCAGTTGGTCACGAGGCCAAGTTAAACTACTGGTTCAACTATATATATATATATATTCGAGATCCGCACAGTACCAGTCTGGCGATGAAACGTGGTATCAGCTAGTAACAGTAACGAATTTCGCAATTTATACATTTGTCAATAAAAATAAAGAACAAAAATGCAAAAAAAGAGACAAAAACAAAAACAGATCTTAAATGTTTTAAATTGAAAACCTGTTTGCCTTCAACAGCCACGAAACATAAATCAAGGTAATAATAAATACATATAAATATTTAACGTTCTTGCGATCTGTATTTTCAAATATTCTGCGCTCAATGCTTGACAAAGTTCACAAAACTGGAATAAAGAAATTGTCTGCCAATTGAACTTGATTGATTTTAACCAAATGCGAGTAAAATAACTGGTCGGGAACATGCATTTCTAAATTAATTGAGAATCGACAACAAGAAGAACGAACGACATATAATTCATCAATGAATTGCGTCACGTGCTGACAATCGACAAAAGCTATTGTCGCATAGTTTGTAAGAGCGTAGTCGCAAATTGTCAACATATATACATATGTATATGTTTATGTTTGTGCTTTGCTCTGATTTATTTTGCCATTACCTATCCCATTTTGTTTCGTATTCTCTTGTTCTGACATTTATGCATTCTCATCCAAACATATTGTGTCACTCTTCTACTTTTGTTCAATTCTGTCTCTGATTTATACGTTCTTTATTGTCTATACACATACTACATATATGTTTTTTTTTATCATAATACCTTTGTGTTCAGCGCCTTCTGTTCTTTCTCTCCCTAATACAGGAATTAAACAAGAAAGAAGGCTCTAGTCGAGAAATCCCGACTGGACGATACGATGTGTACTTATCTTTCTTATCTTTAATGCTCCATATCTCCGGTGTTTCTCAACCGATTTCAATACAAATTTCACAGATTGTCATTATTTCGTCTAATGTTTGAAACGCCGTCTAAAAGTTTTCCCAATTCAAGAATTTGTTGTGTTCGATCACAAGTTTATCAAAAACGTGAAGTGTTATCAAAAATTTGAAACAAACTTGTACTACCAAGGATTAGGCGAGCATATGTTTCAAATCTGTAGTCCCTAGCTCTTATAGTCTCTGAGATCGACCCGTTCATACATATAGACAGACGGACATGACTATATCGACTTGGCTATAAATGCTGTTCAAGAATATATATACTTTATGGGGACAAAGATGTTTACTTCGCCACAAAAACCATTTTACCATTTTTACCCATTTTTAATGGGTTCTGGGTACAATAACGTTTCCCCCGAAGTATTTAATATAGAGTATGTTTGTATTGATGCAGCTGAACTGAATGTTACCAAATAGTTTATCATATAACAAATTTGTTTGCTTTTTATTATGAATTATGCAAGCTAAATGTATATATTTGAATTGCACTTTTAACTCAGTGAGCTTATCGTTATCATTCATACTTCACATCACACTATGTGATTTACATTCTTGTTATTAACTAAAATTCATTTCATATTCATTTGACACAAGACTTCATTTGCGGTTGCATATTGCACAATCAAATGACGCTTGTGACTCACAAAAGGAACGCAGAGTTTGTGGTTTTGGCCATGTCTATAACAACATATATGTACTATGTTATATGTATATCGAATTGAAGTTTTGGCAGTTTGTTTGTTTGGTCGATAGTTACGAAATTGATTGTTGTTGCCATGTTTATTAAAATAGAACACACTACACAGTAATAGCAGCTAATAATAGCAACTGCAATCAATATCTGACAGCCTCTTCAGATTCCTTAGCTGCATCGAAAGCCTTTTAGACCAAATCCTAACGATTTTCGATGCTTATCAAACTGATGTATCGCCACACATTAATAACACGCTGTCACCACATATTAAGGATAATGAAATGGAGTACCTCAGTTACATTCACGACTCTTGCTCACAACTGTACGTGAGTTGTGTGGAAAGCATCGTCATTGAACAGAATATCTCTGTGGGCTAGTTAGCGTTTTAAAGTGTTTTATCACGTAATTGTTGATGGCGCTTTTGCAGCTTTAGCTTCAACATGGTAAATACAATTAGCCCAGACAATTTTCGCATCTAAAGATAGCTGTTGCTCCTCTTCTTCTACTTGTTGTTGCTGTTGTTGTTGTGAGTGGGCGATTCACCTGTTACCGGTTCGAGCCGGTTGATGCTGGCGGTAGGCAGTCTGGTCTGCCGGTAAGCAAATTCAACTGTTTAGCCTTTAACTCGAATCTTATCAACAAGCTCTGTCTGTGTGTGTGTGTGTGTGTGTGTATGTGAGCGATGTGAAAAAGTGAGCGAATCACATTTGCGATTATGACGCTGAATCTTACACGGTTTTGTTAAAACGCGCATATCGCACATACGCCTCTTGTTACCATTTTAGCAACTAAGTGCTGTTATTGTTCATGTATTGGTGCGTATGTGCGTATGTGTGATGCTGTTGCCGTGTGCACCGATCAACCTAAATGCCTTTTTATTATGTACTCATGACTTTGTTTTCGTGTCCCAAGTTTACGGAGTAAACAATTTGATTAAAGCGCGTGTCCGATCCAATGAAATTGTGTACAAACTTTGAGCCCCATTAAAAGTGTTCCCATTACTGTCTGGTGTTGTTGTTGTTTTGGGTGTAGGCGTCTTACGTCGTCGTTGTTCCATATGCAAATTGTTCAATAGCTCTTCTTTAGACATATCCTAAAAATAACAATATTATTAAATGGTTATTTACTACAATCATAGATGTGAAATTTGTTGTTATTCCGTGAAAACCCATACTAACGTTACATGTGTAAACAGTTGGCAATGTTTTGAAACCAATACTTTTGGATACCTGACTTAAAAATAGACCATGACTCATCATTTTTCGGTTCCTTATCAATGATTTTGCCTCGCGTATTGATTGCTGGTCTTGTTATGTTCCGGCCAAAAGTTTATCGTTTTCTTCTTATCAACTTCTTTGGTATTTAATGTATCGTAGTGAAAAACCAGAGTTGGGTTTCGCCCTTTTAATGAATTTAAACAAAATTTGCTTATCAATCCACGTTAAGAAATTGATCAAATTGATTTGTTGAACTTGCAATTGAAATACGATAAGTTATTGTGTTTGATTGCAGCTCCTCTATGAGTCATGTACAGCTGCCTGCCCCAATACGGGGCATAAACACAGTCGTATGTATTTCATTTAACATAAACAATTGATAACTGGAAACCGAATCATGAGACTCTTTATAAATATGCTAGATTGATTGATACAAATGCTTTGAAGAAGTCATTCAACTATATTGTAAACTATATTCTATTACCCCATCAAGTGTTAAATACTATTTAAAGAAAGTAAAAATAAGTAAAAGAAATTTATCTAAAGGATTTTATAGAACAAAATGTACAAAACGTGGCAATAACCGAAATGAATGATCACAAAAGCATGAATTAATACTTAAATGTACAAAAATATAGTTAATTGATTGTTTTAACAAATATATATGATGGATTGATTGCATAGCATAGACAAACACCACGTACTTATCTAGATCTTTTTGCTTTATTGTTTTATTTTCTGATTGCTTTTCATTGTTGCACATTCATTCATTTTGTGCTGTCAACGCTTTGCAAATCCCGAACAGTAGCAAAATCCCCGCTTTCCGCTACAAATTCCAATACAACGATACATCGACGGCGTGTGTCTTCAATTGAAGTCCAATTAATTTGATAAGCATTAATGCAGAGGGCCTAACAACAGTTTAATATCGAAATACTTTGCACGCGCTCACGCCTACCGAGTCCTTTCGACTTTGCTCTTACGTTTGTGGCTCAACTGTCAGCGATCACGTCGACCATATTGCGAGTCTCAACCCCCCACCCCCAAGCTAGGTTGCCTCTTGCCACACATAAAAGCATTGACGTCAGAGGCGCGTGGGCTTTAATGGTCATTCGGTTGAGATTTACTTTCTCTGTGTGCGTGTGTGTGTGTGGTTTCTCTTGGGGCACATAATTGAATGTGTAACCTGTGTGTGGCAGCTGCGTGATTGACACAGTTCCCATTAGTGCATTATGTGCTGCCCCATATCTCATTAGCTAATTAAGCAGCGACAACAACTAGTTTTTTTGTACAACTGTTGTTTCATCCACATTTGATGTGACCTTTTTGCGAACGCATTTTGTTGCTTTGACATTGCACTTGAAATTTGTTTGAGGAAATAATGTTGTTGTTCCGAGTGTGCGTTGCATGCACAACAGAATGATTTGAACGCAAAACAACAAAATTGACAACACAAAAACAAAACTCAAAATTCAATTCAATTCGATTCGAAATTTGGCGAGTGTAAGTGCATAAATTTATAAACATAACCATAAACACTGACAAAATTAGCGTGATTTATTTTTAAATTCCCCCTACCACAAAAAAGCGGGCAAACAACAAATAATATGTATATTAGGCATACGACCGAGCGGCATGTCTGCTGATAAGAGTGCAAAAAAAATCATCAAGTCTATCAAAAAATAAAAAAACTGTTTACATAGCATGTGGCCGTATACAGTGGCTCTCAGCTTATTTGAAACAGTCTCAAGCAACAAATTTAATTGCCTGCCATTAACTTATTACACATTATTTTATACCAATGTCCAATGGTATGTATAAATATAGTGAGATATAGTATAGATGTAGTAAGAAAATATATGACTGCAACTGCAGGTTATGCAATAAAGTACACTAATCTTAGGCAATCCGGCGCACAGTTTCACACTCTTTTCCCATTATGTCCTACACCTGTTGTGTCAGTTTTGGGACCGATAGCTCTTCATGTTTGGTGAAAATCTTGTTCTGTGCCTTGTCCTCTATACTCTATCTATCATTTTCGCGGACGAATCGCCGAATGATGAGTGAGATCATTTGCGCTATTTGGCGCTGTGAATATGCGTTCTTGGACGAGTTTTGTTGTTCAATGCTAATCAGTTTATCCATGATAGTTGTTTTATTCAAAGGATGTCAAAAAGATGCAACATTTATCGCAAAGTCGAGCTTTTATTGGACGCAGGTGTCCATAATACAACTGTTTCAAATATGCTGTGAGCCACTGTACATAATATTTTCACACCTTGTCACGCTCTCTTTCGCGCTCTCGCGCTCATCTTATGATCGATTTGTTTGCTTTGTTGTAAAGCGCAGGCGCATTCTTTCTCGCTCAGTGTCGGCGATGGCTCTTTCTCTCGCTCGCTCAGGCCCAGGTCTCTCCCCGATTTTTCGCATATAATTCGCGAGGTCGACTGAAATGTATTTAATCGTTTTTCGGCGCGCGTAAAGAAAGCAACGTTTTCCAATATTCAAGTGCTTTTAAAAAACCACACACAATAATAAACAAGAGACAAACTGTCAAAAACAGATATGTGAAAATTGCAAATGCATTTTAAATTGTGATTAGACACAATTTTAATTTGTAAAGCAAGAAAAAAAACAATTTTAGCCAAGCTATTAATAGCAGCCTTAAACTTCAACTTGCCTGAAATTGGCCAAAGTCGAAATATTTTCAATTGACTTTGATTGATATTAATTGCATCAGTTTCAAATGACGTCGAGCTGATAATAATAAAAAAAAAAACAGTGATTTCATCAACAATTTGTGATAAATTTGTGAAATTTTGTGATATTAAATACTTGTTAGTATTAACAGACTGATACGCTTAACCAATACAAAAATGACGCCCAAAATTTTTTCATATTTTCTGGTAAATATTAGATATACGTTTATATACTTTAAGCTTTTCTCCAATAAAATAGTAGTGTGAAAGTAGCTATGAAGTTTAAACAGTTGTTAAGCATGAAGGGATTAAAATAAAATAAGTATATATTATTTATACATTTAATACATTTTGGACAAAAAAAATGAAAGCATTTTCAGCTTACTTGCTTTAATCCTTCTGTCCGTCAGATATCAACGTTACTAAACCGCTTTAACATCATAAAATAATCTATATAAAATATGTCCTTTCAAAATAATTATATTTTTTTTTAAAAATTTGGTTATTTTATGCCTTTTGTCTGTATTAAAGCTAATTTTTCACCTACACAACCTTTTTATATTTCTTATTTACTGTAAAAGGAACAAGTAAGAAGGCTCTAGTCGAGAAATTCCGACTAGACGATACTCTGAATACTATAACTACAGTCACTGCTTGCAAGTATGTGTGTGTGCAGGCGTATGGTGCAACTTTCTGAACTTCAATACTCCGATTTCAATAAAAATTTCACAGATTGTCAATATTTCGTCTAATGTTTGAAACGCCATATAAAAGTTTTCCAAATCAAGATTTTGTTGTTATCGATCACATGTGTATATCGAAAACGTGAAGAGTTATCGAAATTTTGAAACCAACTAGGGATTAGGCGAGATTATGTTCCAAATCTGTTCTTATAGTCTCTGAGATCGCGTTTATACATATGGTCGGAAATGGCTATATCGACTCGGCTGTTGATTCTGATCAAGAATATATAAACTTTATTGGGACGAAGATGCTTCCTTCTGCCTGTTACATACTTTTGCAGAAAACCATTATATCCCTTTAATCCATTTTCAATGGGTTCAGGGTATAAAAAGGGAACTTTAGTTTTGTGATGACTTATTCCAGCTTATCTTTTCTTATAGAAGTAAATTTATTTTTTATATTTTTAATGACTCGCTTAAATTCCTGCAAATACGCAATGATTAGTCATAGATGTATGCCAGTTAATCTGCAATTATATAAAATAAAACAAATGCCATAAACTATTTCAATTCGATTACAACGGTTGTAAGTAATTAAAGAGTTTTTTATTTGTTAATTTCTTCCAGCTGTTTTTCCCATTAATTACTTAACTCATTGCCTATTTGTTCTAGTATGACATAGCAAATAATGAGAACTTACTCATAGCGCATATATTAACCCACTTAATGCATTGGAATGTCATTTGTGTAGTGTATTTTATTTTCAGTGTGTTTAATATTCATATACAATTCAAACTTTGAAGTTTTCGTCATGTGCCGGCTCGTGATGCTCGAGACGCAAAGGTCTCGTGAGCAAATCTTTCAATTTATATTAATTGATTGTGTTTTTTTTTGCTTTTCGTTTGCAGTGCGGCATGCGCCATCCCACAACTGGCCTTAACGAAGACGACTTGAGTCGTCTCACTGGTTCATCCTCTTCATCATCGTCAACCGCTTCGTGCGGCAGCGGCAACTCCTCCGCCAACTCCAATTCCCATTCCTCAAACGCAACGTCCAAACCAGCCGCAGAGGCAACGCATCAGGACATCTGCGATGTGGTGCAACATCATACTACGCATACGACGGAGGCGACACAGCCCCGTTTCAATTCCACGTACTTACCCGAAATCATAAATCCACTCGAATGGCAAAAGTCACGCAAACGCAAGGAGCGCTTGGACAGTTGCTCGGCAAGCAGTCAGGACCGCAAATTGCAGCGCAGCAACAGCGAAGAATTGCTCACCGAACCCGAACTGAACACCATCACCATCAGCAGCAGCAATACGAACACAACAGCATCACAGCTGCTATCACATCCAGCTGCTCAGCTGGTCAAGAACAACTGTGAGGTGATAAGACGTGTCTCCTCGGAGGACTTCAAGCGCACAGCTAGCTATGCCAGCTATTGTCGTGAGTTTGAACGTGACTCCGTTGACTCCGATGTGCCGGAGCAGGAGCAACAGGAGAACAATGCTGCTCTGGCCAACAATGCAGAGGCCAACAAGGATCGTGAGGATCGCCTGGAGACAAGTCCAGCGCGTTCCCAGCAAACTCGCGAAGCCAGCGATGATAGCGAGTGTGAGCATGAACGTCGTCGCAGCAGTGAACGTTTCTGCAAATCCCGACAGCCGCCCGTCCGCAAATCTGGTGTCGGCAAGAAACCCAATGCATCGGGCAAATATATGCCATCAAGGCGCGATGAGCAAAGTGCATACAAATATGATTTGTCTGCTTTAAAGTATGAGCGACGTGGCTTCATCAGCAGCAAGAAACAACAAGAGCAACAGCAACAGCAAAACACAGCAGCAACAGTTGCTGATCACAATGACAACAATCTGATTGACTTCCATCAGCAACAGTTGCAACAGCAACAGCAACAGCAGCAGCAGCAATCGAAGCGCAGCACCAGCATCTCACCAACACCAACGACAAGCAGCTCGTGCAGCTCCGCGGGCAGCGACGACAGCACACCAAATCCGGCACCCATCAGAGCCAAACCACCACAGCGTCAACAACAGACACTGAACTTGACCTCGGCCCAGGAATCGTTGCCTTGGGTGCGCGGCGATGAGCCGGCGCCAGTGTTGAGTCGACGTTATGCCCATTCGCGTCATCATCCGGGCGGCAACATCGATGCAGCTGCCAAGTTGTCCAAGGCGATGCCCTATCCACAGCAGTTGCCCAAGCAGGCGGCCAGTGTGCAACAGTTGCTTGCCGAGGATATGGATTGCATGGAGCCAATGGATGCAGTCCGTGCGTTTAGTTCACTAGAGAACATGCGCACTCGAGATGTTATGCAACAAGTGGTGCCAGCCATGATGGCCTTCCAAACGCCCGAGGAGCGTGTCAAGGCCATCAATCGCCGTGTGACAGTGCTCAAGAAGAAGCTCGTGCAGCTGGAGGACTCGCTGGAGCAGCGTCTTGGCTATCGGCCATCGCAGGCCGAGCGTCTGAATGATAAGTACATGAAGAATGCGCTCGCCGAACTCAGCAAGTTACGCAAGGAGCGTCACGAACTAAAGACTGATCCCATTGCTGCATTGGGCCTCAAAATGGGCAACAGCGTTTGCGGCATTGTGGCCAGCGGTCAGGAAGCATCCATAAAACTGGAGCGCATGAAGAGCACCCTCAGCGAAATTGAACAGGTAAGCATTAATCACAATATGTCACCAGATAATCATCATACTCAGCCATTTTGGGAACAGGAAAGTAGTACGTAAGTCATTCTGTTTGACTGCCAAGTATAGAAAGAATATTTCATCAGCTGAGAAGAAAAGTACTTCAAATACAAATATGGCAACAAAGTCAGTTCACATGCCAAAGACCATCCAGATGACGTAGGAAAAATATTAGAAATATTTAACATTTTGTATAGAAAAAGAGAAAATTTGTCACACTCGAAATAAACTAAAGAACTGAAAAATTCAACATTTTCGAATGGGATTTTTGTTCGAATTAATGGCCACGTGACAAACTATTTTAAAATGCTCTTTAAATATTAATCATGTTTGTAAAACATTTTTGGCCTTAAAAACTAGTTGAAAATAAAACTGATATAAGTACATTGGGATATCATTTCGAAACTTTTCCTCAACAAAGATTGGTTTTTAGATGCGCAAATCAGTTGAAATCAAATAGCGAACAAATTATCATCTATTAATGCATAATTTGATCAATTTCTAACTGCTTTCAAGGTATCAATAAATTTGCTTATCCAATTAGCAGCCACATTCCAAGTAGCTAAATTACTTAAAATTAGTTTGCTTTGAAGTTAATGCCATTAAGTCAGTTGGATTTCAATTTCATTCCAAAAACGATTCCTCTAATAATGTTTTCCTTCCTTTTAGGGTTTACGTTTTTGTTTTCAAACCCCATCATAGTATAAACACATAGTACATATATATTTATATAAATATTTATATGTATTTAACGATTTGTTTTGACTGTGGCGAATGAAAAAACATTATGTTTACATAAGCACAATTATGTGCGATACGTATTTTGTTATTTCCTCGAACCAGCCTCCATTCTCTAAAAGAAAAACAGAAAAACTTGATGATTCGACTGCCATACTACGTGAAAACAAATAACTTGAATGGCTACCAAAGAGCTGCAGAGAAAATAAAAACAGAGCAAACAATAATGGCAGAACAAATTAGATTATATGTTTATATAGTGTGTAGGGGTTGACAGTGCCACATTATTAAGTATTATGTACGTTGCTTTTCTATTTTGGTTTGGGGCACTCTGCATTTGGCATTTTCCGCGCACATACAGCACAACATTGTATAATGCCTAATGCATGTGTCTGATTAATTGCCTTGTTTACCAATTTGTTTGCCGGCCACTGTATGGTTTTTTTTTTGATATTTTTTATCGGTTTTTGGGCATTATATAGGCTTCACGTACGTTGATACACACATGACATTTTGTTAATTAGAAATTAACTTTCAACTTAAAGCTGATTGATGGAAATGTTATTGCGTCGTTGTTTTCGTTTAAGGCTTAAAGTTATAGCATTCCATTAGCGAAGCTTTTCTTCAAGGTCTAGCTAATGAAGCTGTTAACTAAACCTTACTTAAATTTAAACTGCGCGCCTAACGATCTGCTTGTTAAGCTTAACCAACACTGCTATCCAGTGTGTCCACTTATTTAAGTTAGATGGCAACGCTAAAAAAATTTATCAGATGTTTTTGTCATTTTTTAAAAGTTAGATTCTCACTCATTGCAACTAAATTTTATGGAATTCCAACTTACCTTCAACGTTTTTGTTTGTTGTTTTTTTGCAGAATCTCAGCGAGAAACGTACGCATAACCATCGGCCGCAACCATTGGAAGAACTGACTTCTGATCAGCTGGTGCAAGAGAAAAGTGCCGTGCAACATGGCTTGCTGTATTTTGAAAGCCTTTACGGCCATCCCATTACCAAGGAGGAGCGAGATGCTGCACGTCCTCTATATGATCGCTATCGGCAGCTGAAGCGTTTGGTTTCACGCTGCATTATGTTTGGTGGCGGCGCCGGAGTGCCCGAGCTGCCCACCATCCTGGAACACGAGGCTATGGTGTTTGAGGCAACATCAACACCACTCCAGTATTCATCGAACAACAGCACTGAGACGACAAACTCACCCAGCGACTCCATGGCGCCAAATACCCTAACACAGAACGCTTCCTCCGATGAGTCTACCACCACGACAACGACGACAAATACCGCCACAGAGACACATTCGCACGCAGAGAATATAGCGGCACTAAGCTTGGATCAGCTGTGGGAGCAGCTGGAACGTGTGCGCGATGAAAAGACACTGCTCAAGGCCACCATACGCGAGTACGAGTCCATTTTCGAGGAGCAGAACGGACGCAAAATGTTAAAGCCCGATCGTCGATCCCTCGAGACGGAGACCTATGCTCAGTATAAGGAGAAGAAGGCAACAGTTCGCCTGCTGCAGGCGCTGATCAAAAAGCACATTGGACACTAAATGATCCAACTTGTTTAACATACACACACACACACACACACTCATGCAAACCTATTTATTTCATACAAACAGATCAAGAATTATTTCAATCTATGATTAACCACATCCCCACATATATGCATATATACAAATAATAATAATTATTATATAATGAAAAAAAAAACCATACATATGTAGTTTTTAGATTTACATTTATCATATATTCTATAATGATACATTTTATGAATATTGTTGATTCCTTATTGTTTTTTGAAAACATCTATACGATAAAACAAAAATAAATTATAGTATGAAATTGAAGAAGCTGCAAGCAATTGAGTTCTGAAAGACTAAATTACACACCGTAAATTGGACGAATACACGATATATTATAATATACCTATCCATTCACCATGCAGACTTCAACTCGTGTTTCGAATCCGTATCATTGTTTCTGTCTATCGTCATTGATGTTAAAAAATGAACATGCGATTTTGATTGAATAATCATACTTTATGTTTTCTTTAGCTCTATATATATATATATATATGACTGAACCGCTTTCAGACATTACTTACAATTACTTTGGAATCTCTTTCAATACACATATTTTTGCACATTATTAATTAGTTGTAGGGTTTTACTGTATGTTAAAGCATTATTCAAGTATGAGAAATGGAATATATAAAACAAAACTTTATAAATGTTGTCTATCCACTAGTAGTCAAGAATTTTATAACGCTATCCAAGTAATCTATATCTTCTATAAATGTATATTTAGCAATAATAAAACAAAAAACAAAACAAACCATTTATTGTCGTGCTTGCAATCAAACGTTTCAGTGTGTGCACACACACACACAACTACACCAACATAATAGATAATCAGAAATGTGAGTGTTATGTGGAAACGGAAGCAGCTTCTATTAGAGCGATAACAACACAGTCGATATCGATATATCTATGCATATAGTGAGAGGTCGATTGCCTTTCATTTTAAATAGTGCTTCTTGTTTGTTGTGCAGGGTCTATTGAATGTAATTACGCACGTATGCGTATTAATACTATTTATGAGCATTAATTTACAAATACCAAAACAAACATAACGCGTATACAATACTACATATTGAAACCAACATTTACAAACTTTAATATTCTTAAATATGTATGTATAACGCATGACGCCAGCGTATGGCTCCAAATGCGACAAGATTTGAAGCGTTGCAAGTATCCAACACAAATATAAAATAAATGTCTACAATATGAAATGCAAAATAAAATATATCACGTTATAATTAATAACCAAACTGCATTTTTTATTCAAGGTTCAGTTTTTACATAATTATTTAATTTTTGGAGACAGGATATTCATCTGCAATAAAGAAAGAAACGATATATATAAGTTTATATGTTTCAGATCAATCATTTCAGTATATTTATTGATTGAATCAGTCATGTGTAGTCCACATATTTATTCGGTTATATGCTTGTCAGGGTTTGTTCATCATTTAAAACAAAATATAGCTTTTGATACTTCATTTCAAGCTTACCTATTTAGAAATATTGTTGTACTAGTCGAAAGTAACTTCATTTGTTATACGCCTTCGCCTGAAATGAACAGATAAATATTATTTTAATAATGTTCCATATATGGGAAAAGTCAAAACAACAATGTACTTTTATCAGCAAATAAAACCAATCGACATCGTTAATTCCGACTGGGGCGGTATGTAAAACATCATTTAGAACACTTATTAGTATAAGTATAAACGGTTTATAAAATTACCTATTGCTTTTCCAAATGGCAGTGTGACAGTATTCGTAATACCAATGACGATGTTAAGCCATCTAAAAATAAGGAGAGTAAACTTTAATATACATGTTTTAGGTACTTAATTAATTAATTGTTATGATTATTTTGTATCAGCTTATTTTATCATCAATTATTCTTATGACAGGGATAACTGTTTGGCTTAAATAAGGTGTTCATCATAGTAAGTTTTGTTTAAAGCACAGTGCCTATGCCACAACATACCTTATTATTCCAGATATGTTCAATGATCTTTCATGGACCAAGCAGTATCATCTGTAAGTAAAATAAAGAAACATTAGATAAATTGTCAAAGGTTTAAACAAGTAAGCATATAATTGGTTAATTTATTCAGACGAGTGTGTTAGCAACATAATAAATTCAGTTATATGCTTGTCTAGAGAAATGTCATCAGAAACGATAAAGTAAATTAAAATAAAACGAAGCTTACCTTGAGTTCTGTCTCCAAATAGTAATTCATAGGGAAAATCCTTGTGATCTTTCGCCATAGCTAAAAAGAATATATGAAATTGATTAGTTATAGACAATATAAACCAAAAATGCAATTAGTTTTTGATTTTGTATCAGCATTTTGCATCATCAATTATTCTTATGACAGGGATAACTGTTTGGCTTAAATAAGGTGTTCATCATAAAGTATTTTCGAGTTAAGTTTTATATTTTATTTTGTTTTTCTCACCTTAGGCTATCCCAAAACAGCAAAGATGCACAAACACGTGGAATACCATTCTGAAATTAATGAATTTTTTTTTAAATCACAGCTCAACACAATCAATACATTCGTTACATAATGAGAAATATCAGTAACAAAAACCAATCGACATTATTCTTCCGACTGGGGCGGTATACAAAAGCATCATATAAAATAGAAATTGACTCTTAAACTTGTATGCAGCAAGACTGCATCATCGAGATTATAAGTTGTCTAATTTTGCTTACCTTAGGCACGGCCAATCACCAAAGATGCTTAAGCCCATGTGGAACTTTCATTCTGTAAGTCGGAAAACAGAGAACCAAATGTTAATGCAGTCTTACACAGAGAAATAATATGGTCTTTTCTTAAGAAGTATCAGTAACGAAAACCAATCGACATTATTCTTCCGACTGGGGCGGTATAAATAAACATCATATTAAACCACTATTGCCGGGAAAGTGTGCCGCGAAACTAACCTCACTATTTTGAGTCACACGTGCAACATGGTTCATTGGAGCGCCGCTAGCATTTTTGCATATTCAATTTTCTGTTATCCATTGCATTATCTGCTATGTTCTCCCACATCTCTTCATCTGTAAGGAATTATTGGATGCATTTAAAAAGTTGTCTTAAAATCGAAAAATTAAGAAAAAACACGTGTGGCATTTTTATCAGCTTGAAAACCAATCAACACGTCTTTTCAGACTGGGGCGGTATAAATAAACATCATGGAAAAATGAACCACGTTATATTAAGAGAATGTATTAACTTACTTTTTTGTTGTACGGCATACTTTTTATTTTCATTACAACTAATATTCTTTTTTGGAGCGGTCGGAAAACTCAACTTTGCTCGAGCTGTGATGCGTGGAAAAGAAATGGTAGAGGCAGTACGGCTGCAGGCTTCAAAACGATAATTTATGGCACAAATAATGTGGCGGCTAAGCGATAACAAAAAATCCACACAACATCTGTTGACGTATTACGCGAATGCCTTTTATCGACTTTTAATACTCGATACAAATATGTAGTCGGTGCATAAGCGCGGATTTGTGAAACTGCACGAACATTTTCTTAATTTTTATATAATTTTAATACATTTAACATGGAAACTACTATTGATGCAGATCCGGAACTGGAAGTAACCTTAACATTTAGCGAGCTGCAATGCTTAGACTGTGAAGACGTTGCCACATGCATTTCAAAGCAAAATGCATTGAACATTTGCAGGAGCAGTTTGAAGGAACTAAGCGCCAAAACTGTGGAGGTATTGAGTCTGTGGCTGCGGAAACTACTAAGAGCCTATTCAAGTGAGGGCGAATTCTGTATGGACGTTTTTAAGTGCTTATATGAGTGGTGCCTACAATTGGTATGTGCGTTAGAAATATAAATATTTTATTTTTTATTTAGAAGCTGCTACCATTTTATTTTTTAACCATTACAGAAACAAAATGTGACTACAAAGAAAACAGAAGCCTGCGGTGACTTTATTACGTTGCTTGCGGACGCACTTAGCTTTGCCGAGTGGGCGAAGCAGAATCCGCTAACCGATGTCACCTTCCGGCTTGCGGCGATATTTTTGCTTGGCATTGTCTACAGCTGCCTGCAGCTGATGTAAGAGTGAAATCAATACGCATTATATTCAGTCAAAAACTATTTATCCATCCATCTACAGCAATGAACAGAATGTGGAGGCGCTGAAGGAACATGAACCACAAGCCATTGATCTGCATTTGATTGCTTTATTCTTGCTTGAGCAAATACTGCCGACGTCCAAAACAATCCATCCCCAAATCTCGCCACGTAATGTTTTTAAACCTGATCGTTCCATATACTCTATTGAAATATTTTGTATCTTTACAGTGGTGCGACAGCTTGTGGATATTGCGGATTTTCTAAGTGTACAAATGAGGCATCTTCATGTCTTGGTGAAGACCAGCAAAACGATAACAAAAATTTGCGCACATTTCGTTCAATTTGGTATTGTTGGCAAAGATAATTTAGCAATGACCGATTTGCAGGAGGAGACAACTATGCATTTATGCGATACAATTCTTACACAGCTGGAGACTGTGCATAGAAATGTAAGACACAAATAGTTAAAATCAAAACTAGCCTCTTCTTTAATACTAGTTGCGTTTTATTTGCAGGACACACTGTCAGTTCCAGTGGATAAAGTTAAAGAGTACTTAAAGGTAACACAGGTTTACCTGATTATGTTGCACAAAGTATTAAGCTGTGGTGTAAAGCAAATAGATGCAGCTATTTTGAAAGACATTGTGCAAGTATTAAACTTGGGTGAAACGTAAGTTGGGATTGTCTTTGATCTACAGATACTTCAAATAATTTTGATTTCTTTCTTAGCAAGCCAAATTGCGATTTAGGCCAAGATCTGCCTAAGCTTATAGCCAAATATGTGCGTCCATATACGTTGCATATTTTCGAGTTGCTATATCAGCTTAAAGCTTTGCAAAAGGTAAGCGCTAAATGTTTTATATTCAATATAATATTTTACTAACATGCTCTTCTTGCAGTATATGATTGATTTGCTCTCTAAAAGCAACAAACTGGATGTGGATATCTCTGAACTCTGCTTAGGCTATATAACTGCGATCATTATTGACCAAAGCGAGATTAGCCAGCTTACCTGCCAAACAGTACAAAAAATATTTGAATACTTGTTTAAAGGTAAAAATTTATTTTATGAATTAACTTATTTGTCTTAAATCATATTTGTTTTGAACTATAGATGCGTATATCTTTACCAATGCCGATAGATATAATCGAATCCTGGAAGCATTTGGCACTCTCTTGTACGTTACCTGTTTCGCATCTTTAATCAATTACTTTTGCACTGGATTATTTCACAAGGATATAATAAAGTCTCAAGCCTGCGCTGATATACTTATGCTTTTCTTTCGGTATGTTTAATATTTGAAATCGAACTTCAGGTTACTCAATAACGAAGCTTATGGGTTTTCAGACTGCAGGAGACGAATCAAAGCTGGAATAAAAGTAATGTCGAGCAGGCAACAAGATACTGGATCAAGTGCAATAACTCATATGCCATGTTCTCACAAAGCTTAAGTCAACTGCATGTTCTGCGCTTGCTGAAATATTTCCATCAATTGGGAAGCCATGAGTTGCCCACCTTTAATATACAAAACTATCGTTATCTGCATTGTGTGGCGCCTAGAACGGAGAAGCAGAGGCGTCCCTTGTTGCTGCGCCTTCAACGTTTGATAGAGGCGCCCTTGAGTAATATTGAGCAGTACTACGAAATAGTAAGTGTATGCAGATTAAATGAAGCAATTATATTTTACTTTAAATCCATTTGTGTAGATATCGCTACTGGAGCTGCTGGGGCAGGGAGACGATGCCGAGTTTCTGACTTATGTGTGGAAGCAATTGAAAAAAACTGCGCCTTGCAATAAATGCAAATTCTTAGTCAACTCTTTCTATAAGATGGCTTTGCGATTTAGCCCAGCTGAAAAGTTGAACGTATTACAGACAGCAACGGCAGTGCCTGAAAAGTCTGTTGCCGGCAGCTGTTGGTACGTGCAAAAGTTTTTGAATGCCTGCAAAAGCAGCGAGAATACACATCTAAAGTCTCTTGCCGCACAACATGCAATCGACAAGGAGTTGCTGGCATTTTTCGATGCAGTCCAACCAGTGACAATACGCAAACCAACTTTGAACACATTTCAACACATCAACTACAAGTTAAACTATAAACGACAACAAATACATAACTGTAATTTAAATAGTTTGAAACGCAAGCGTTCACACATCGAGCCAAAGAAACTAATAGAACAGATTGATCAGAATGTACGGCAGCTGCTTCAGTGCTCCGGTCAAATGGACTCAACTGATATTGTGCAACTGGGAAGCATCGTTAATAAGTTAAACAAAATTGTGTCAGACCAATAAAATGCAGTTTCAGTATCGTGCATAATATTCATTATACTCATTATCGTCATTCACTCTGAAGAAAGGCTTGTGAATACCGATTAAATATCTTCAGATAATACAAGATAGCGGTGACTACACTAACAAACAATATAACCGCAAGTATCGCAAATGCGAAAACATAATCTTTGCAGATGCGTTCACCGTAAGAAAAAAGGGAGCCATGTTCGGTGAATCGCTGGAATCTGGTAACTTTCTCGCCGGCACAGTCGAACACAAATGTGCCAAACGTATGCCAAACAGCAATTGAAACAACAGGCCATGCACAAGAATTCGACAACGAATATTCCGACTTCCAATATTTCGAACACGCGACCTTTGCTTGGGTTGGGCCTCCACTTCCTGAGTCTAGTCCATTGCTTCCATTTTTGGTAACAAAAAATTTAGCTTTCAAGTTAAAAGTGTCATAGAAACATAAAATTTGAATAGAAATATTTTTTGTTTTTTTTGGCTTTGGTCTTTTTAAACTCAAAACAACTTTATAATATTAAAGATATCATGCGTGAATAAATAAAACGATTCCATTGCGTTTTGTACATAAATGAGTTAACATAAAAAATGATGTTTAATTCTGATTAAACAATTGTTCTAATTACGAATCTAAAAGCTAAGATGTTGTCACGTTGTGCTGTGCTATTTTCTCAAAAATCTTGTTATACACATACGCCTCCTCCTCTTCTTGAATTAAAATGCCTAAAAGTATAAAAATATAGAGGCGGTCAGTTGCAAGTGGTTGTTGTTTTCAAGTTCAAAGCCAACTTACCGGCAAAACTGGCTGATATAAAGCAAACAATGCTGCCCACAATAAAAGCCCGAAAGGCTACAGCGGTGATGGTGGACCTGCGCTGTGGAGCCATCGCGCTCAAGGAACCAATGAGGATGCCCAGAGAGCTGGGATTGGCGAAGCCACAAATGGCAAAGGTGGCAATGCCAGCGCTGCGAGCCTGCACATTCAAAATAAAGCTCAGCTTAAGATTTATTCAAATTGAATTCGCTTTAAGTACTCACCGTAATTTGATGAGTTTTAATAAGCTCGCCCAATCGTTCGTAGGCGACAAACTCATTGATGATGCTTTTTGTGGCTATAATTTTGGCAATATTATTGCAGTCATCATAGGGCACGCCCATTGCCCAGGCCAGCGGTATGAAGAGCTTTGAGAAGATCCATTCAAAGTCGACCTCCTCGTGACCGATCAGAAAGCCAAACCAGCTGACAACGCCATTCAGAAAGGCGACAAATGCCACAAACGCAACAATGTTGGCTATAATGCCCAGAACAATGGGCACGGCATTGGAGGCGCCACTCGAAGCCGCATCCAGCAGAGAAGCATCCTGTCTTAAATGATCAAGAACATAACAAATGTGCATAATTAATGGTTATTATTGTTTTAAGTAAACTCACACGTTTAAAATGAGTGCAATGTTTATTTTGCTTTGCCCATTACTAATTTGATTTGTTATATACTTACGATTCCTCCAGCTCTATGGTATCGGTCGATGTTTGACTGACTTCGGTTTCGGGCATGTAAAGTTTCGATATAGCCAGCGTTGCCGGCGCAGCCATCACAGATGAAGTTATCAAGTGAGCAGCATTGGCGCCAAACGATAAATACGCGGCCAGGACAGTGCCCGAGACGGTGGCGAAACCCGACACCATAATGCTGTGTATCTCGCTCTTTGTCAGCTTATTGATGTATGGTCTAATCAACATTGGACTCTCGGACATGCCCAGAAAGATGTTAGCGGCAGCTGTAACGCTCTCGCAGACCGTGGTCCCCAGTAGCTGTTGCAGTATCCAGCCCAGCTTGATGACTATCCATTGCATGGTGCCCAGATAGTAGAGTACCGATATGAAGAAACTGAAGAAGAATATCACCGGCAGTATGGCAAATGCAAAGACATTGTTCTCAATGAGAAAATCGCCAAAGACAAAGCGTGCACCGTCCGTGGCATAGCCCAAAAACGTTGCCACCTTATCACCGAGACAGGCAAAGATCTGGCGTCCCACCTCCCAGCGTATGCAGAAGATGCCCAACAGGAACTGACACGTTAGGCCAGTGACAACAATTCGCCATTTAATTGCGCTGCGTTTCGTGGAGAAGACATAACCGCAGAGTATGAAGAAACAGGGTGCCACCAAGGAGATCAGCTTTTGAGGCTCGTCCTTCGTCTCGAAGAACAAAAAGATAGCCAAAAGTGCTAGTAATAGTACAATTAAGGCACCCGAAACAAGGCTAAAAGTATTAAAAGTTAAATATTAATTTAAGAATTATTCAAATTAAGATAGTATACAAACCGGGTTCTGCTGAACTTATGCCATTTAACCGCCGCTGGAAGTATATATTTCTTGTGCAGAGACCGTCCAACTATTGGCTTAAATATCAGGTAATAAAACAGCCCAAAGTAGATAAAGCTAAAAAGAAGAGCAAGCATTCCATAGCCAGAGCAAAAGTGTATGTCACACAGTGGATGGTTGACATTTATAATATAATAGCAATCATATCTGTCTAAAGAATAAACAAAAGTGTTAGTTAACTAATCTTGAAAAGTTTCAAAGTTCAGTCTTACTCCATTCCTTATAGTAGTATGTGGCATAGGCGAAGTAACCCACAACAGCACAGTGTAAAGTCAACTGTAGAACGATTTTAATCCATCGATCCCATTTATTTTTCTTCTGTTCTGCTGTCTGCATAGGTTCTTCATCATTTAAATAATCAACTTGGTAATCAGTCTGAAAGCAATGTGAGTTAGAGAAGTTTCCCAAATAGAAGCCGAAATTTACACACCTTATTTAATTCTGGATTTGTTCTATCTAGGTCTGTCTGTAAAATACAAATAATTCACATTTACTTTATTTATTGCTATGTTTAATACTTACATGATCCAGTTCATACCCACTGTTATGGACTCCTTTATTTTCCATCTGAAATTATAAAAACATTTTAGAACGGCAAGTATACCTGTCCAATCCAAATCTAAATACGATTGGTTAACCAATATAAATATTAGAGATAACTTTTAGTGATAAACAATTCAGCGCGTGGATTGCAGTCAAGTGTTCTAAGAGCCAGCTCTAATCAAGTGGGATTTCTTTTGACTATGTATTTTCGCCTGCTCAAAATATATAATACGCAGCTACTTATTGTTGTTCTTTCCCAGAAAGGTTACGTTAACGCCGTTATAAAAACCGTGCTTATCGCAAATCAGAATGGTAAAGAGTTTCTGGTTCCATAAATTGACCAAATGGCAACGTTGATAGTTATATGTAGAGCTATATATATTCCACATATCAGCCGTTGGAATGTACTTTTTACCCTTGTACAGCAAGATAATACAATCGGATTTCTAAGTATAATAAAAAACCGCCATTACATTTAATGTGCACATCACTCAAAGATTATTGTTGACTAATAACAGTTTGGGGTTAACAATATAATTGGCTGTCTCTCAATCACATTTACAGATAATAAATAAATTCCTTTTCTTTTAATTTTTTTTCCGGTGAACACACTTTTTATAATAATATAGGTGCGGTTGGGAAACTCTTCTCCACTTAAAGCGTATTTTCGAAACACTTGTGTAAACACACAGTTCAGTTAAGATAATGTTTGATACACTTGTATGTTAATTATTTATATGTATTATATTTATTTTTACCGTGTTCACCTTTTTAAAAACGTTTTTGTTTTGTTTTGGTATCTCCGATTGAGTGTTGTTGTTGTTTTTTATATCATTTGAAGCGTAAACACGAAACACGTTTTCAAAGTCTCACTGTTAATTTGCAACCTTCGTTTGTGTACGAGCATATATAATTGATTCGATATATCAGAGTCAGTGGAACATCAGTTGCGGCGGGTAGAGCCCATTTTAACAGAACGACAGCCGCGACAAGTCTAAAAGCTGTAACTGCCTAAAGCCATTTATTATATGCCTTTTTTTCTTTCTTGTTAATACACTATCTCTATATCATGAGCAAAGCGGGTATATTGTGTGAGGAAATAAAATGTACAACCAATATGATATTTGAAAAAACTGTTTAACCTAGTTCAAGTTTATATTCTTGGGTCTTAACATACTGCTTTCTTTGTATATATTCTAAAACATTTTAAAGGAAATTATTTATGCAAACTAAACAAAATAAAACTCACTTAGGGTATTGGTTATTGGGTACACTTTGTTATTGTCTATTGCAATTAAAATGCTATACAGCAATACCAATTTGAAGCTCAAACTACATAGCCGAGTGTTTGTTTGGTTAGAATATTTTTACTGAAGGCGTCTATATATTTTGTTCATGTTGTAGCTGATACTGGTGCTTATCAGCTGGTTGTAAAATATGAAATAGGTTGATATTTTCAGGAGATAAATAATTTCAGAGTTTCATGGAAGGAGAAGCTGTCCAAAAACAATTCATTGCGAAATGACTTAGATATCGCAAATGAAGAGAGATAGCGAGGGAGAGGGAGAGTAACACAAAGAGAGAGTTGTTGATTAAACTAAGGAAGAAAATATATACAATGCCAAATTTTTAGGAATATCTAATCGCATAGTATAATCATAATTCATAATATGTGGGTATAGTTTGCGATTATGCTAATCTGTGACGGATATCTGCTGTTAGATGGTCATTTTGATAAGCACTGATGATAATTTATTTATATTTATACTTCAAATGTCAACTGACTTCTGATCAAGTGGGGACAATCGAGTGCGATTTGATTTCGTGGCATCTTATCGAGACACTTAGCTAAAGTGTTACCAAGACAATAATTATCGGCTCATATTATTGGTTGGAAAATATAGAAAAAGTACATATAGTTGTTGTAAACACTTGTTGTTGTTGCGTTTTTTATTATTCTTGTAGGTATATATAATATATATAGAATCGTAATCGCATGTAATATGCAAAAGTTATACAATTTTTACTTAGTTGCTTAGCGGCTTATTTAAATATATGTATCATAAATGGAGTTAAATTTAATTAAGTAAAAAATCAAATAAAACAATTCGTGTTTTGAACGGATTATGCTAAATTCAAAACTTATAGTTCTAGCAATAGGTATGTACAGAAAAATTTGAATTCTTATGTGAGAGTAAAATGCGGTTTTTAATATCAAACATACAAATATATATAGAGATATATAAAAAGGAAGGCACTTTTTACCCTAGTGACTTAAATAACAAAACTTGTGTGTGTGTTTGTGTGTGAGTGTATGCATATTAATGTATATATATATTTATATGAATTGTATGTGTGTGCGTATAAATACTTATGGGGTTTGTTTTTATTTCAGTATCACTTACTGAAACTGCATTGCCTTTGGAAATACTTATAGATAAAAGTGTTTAGATTCAAAACATATGTTCCAACTATTTTCCAGCAATGCACGTATTAAATATATATATATATATGTTTATTTTTAATATTCGCATTGAAATTAGTTTTGAGGTTCCAACAATTCTATGATAATTTAAGCAAAAAATTCGCAAAATTCAACCACATCTAAATCACAGACTCCTAATATAAGAGAGATTTGCAAATAATATGTGTACGTACATAATTATGCTCTCAAATAATATACAAATTTCGAGTAATTTGTCAAAATGCTTAACTTAAAAAAACGAATTTTAACATAAATAACATTAATTTATAAAAACTAAAAAAAAAAATGAAAAAATAATGCATGACATGAACTAAAAACTAATTAAGTCAACTGGCCACAAAAATTACAAAAAAAAAAAACAATCAACTATTAAAAACCAGCATTTGGGACATGAATCGGTGAATCGCTGAATCGGTGAATCGGTGAATGTACGAGCTGATGACTTATTCCTCGTTCTGCACAACATGGCGATGCTTGTGATGATGGTGATGATGCTGGCGATGATGATGGTTATGATGCGATCGCAGGTGATGCTGCGATTCCGATTGCTGATACGATTCATCAGAACCGATTGATGCACAGTCTGGGGCTTCATGATGTTGATGACGCCGACGATGATGATGTATTTGCTCCTTCTCCTGGCTAACGTTCTCGCTGTTCTCTAGATTGTTGTCAATTGTGGGTGAATTCAATGTGGTCGGTTCGGTGTTAAGATGCTCCCTGCTTCGCGGTGGATTGCGCACCTGATGCTTAAGGCTTTCCAGTTTGCCATTGGTTCGGTTATCAAAGCTCTTCTCCGTCAGCATTCCATTACCCAAGAATTTGACATCTAATCTTGGACATCTGCAAGGAAAATGAATATGTTTAAAATTTTAGGAATATGATTTAAATATTTATTTCGCTTTGTAGTGAAAGTATATTATATAATATATATATTGTATAATAATTAATAGCTTTTATTTATTTGTTAATTGAAATAGCGTTGATCTGATTGGGCGATTCACGACATTCATCATTCATTACGATATTCAGCTAAGACTCCTTTCTTAGCCACTGTCACTTTGCTTCCTGCTATGACACGTGCAGCAAAGACTCACACCATTAGTTATATTAAACTGACAGCCTGAAGGTATGCCACACTTTTTATTTAAATGATGGGTGAGCAATTGCTAATTGTTTACTGCTTTTGAGCACATCATTTAGAATTTGTTAAAAACCCACAATTAATTTCCATTAATTTAGTTTCTCATGTATATTTACCTGGACAATGTGTTGTTTTCCATACTAGGCAAAGGCGTCGCTGGTCCGTAGACGGACCATGGGACTGCAATATCTGTAAAATACATTTAAAAGCATGCATTAATACCAAAGTCAAGTCAACGAACACGCATGCAATAAAAAACGAAACGAAAAACAATAAAAAAAACTTTCAAAAGCATCAGGCGAGAACATTGAGCATACATGCAAAGATAGCGGCAGCAGCTTAACTAGTCCTCAATAATAATAACAACAACATCAACAGAAGAGAATAACAACAGCAAGAACAAGAATATAAAGCCAAAAAAAAAGAAACAAACAAAAAGAATTCAACATATAGCGGATGCTGCAAAAGCAACAACCGAATAACAAACGCCTAACGGTGCGTATGAGCAATAAGCATTAGTAGCGAACAAAACTGCGTTTGTATATTTGAATATCTTACCCAAAAAGAATACTATATTGAGTACGATTGAATACTTAGCATTTGCCTACTTCCGTTTGTACAAATTTTTGCTCACGAAAGCAAGGGCAAAAACTATTCGCGAATTTTATAAGAGGGAGTCAATCGACACCAAAATCGAAATTCGTTTACACCAGACATGGAACGTGCTTGCATTAATTACAATATTTCAATATCTTACATAAGCACTTTTTGCAATTAAATGCAGTCGCAATTTTTGGAATCTGTCGATTTGCAGAGCTCGTCAGAAATTCAACGCTTTTGATAATTTACTGACACCTTCAGCAAAAACAAACAACATTTTAAGCGCGCCACAGCGAATTGTTGTACTGTGTTTTGTTGTTGTTGTTGTTTTGTCTGCTTCGTGTCCGGCTCCCCTCATAGAGAGGGACGCAAAAGCAAGGGGAAGCTTGCTGGAAGTATTGACCTTTCTTTTTCTTTGTGTGTGCGATATGTTATGTCATAAAGAATACTCAAGGTTGGGGGCCTGGCCTGCAGCGAGTCTGAATCTTGAATCAATGTGAAGTTTGAATTCCTTACACGTGTATTGGCAGTTAGTTAAAGCTTGGCTAACAACACGCTTACCTGCCTGATCACAAGTGGGTGGCTGAAAGTAGAGTCCGGGCAACAATTGGTTCTCCTCATCGTCATGCACCTCAATCATCAGCAGACCAACAACAATTGGTGGATGTGAATGCATCGGTTGTTGTTGTTGTTGTTGCTGCTGCTGCTGCAGCTGCTGTTGTTGTTGGTGTTGTTGCTGGGCCCAGTAGGTGAGGGCGCATTTGACATCAATGTCCACCCAGCCCGTTTTGGTGCTGCTCAACATGATTGTGTTGCAAGTGCGCTTCTTGCGTTCTACAAATGAAAGGAGAGAGAAAGAGATGGGGGACATGGAGATATGGAAGGATAAACTACAAAGCTCTTAACTAGTTACGCACCTAACTTACGTTTCTTCTTCTGCTGATGCACAATGGAGACTGTGACGCGTATCTGTGACTCCAGGAAGGATTCACGGCACAAAGGAGTGGAAGCTGGAGTTGGTGCTGTTGTAGCTGCTGCTGCAAGTCCCTGCTCCGCTTGCCGGGGATTCGTCTTGAAGAGACGCAAAATGGCGCTATCCAAGTTGAGATCGTTATCGCCGTATTGCTGGAAAACGCTGCTGGCAAACTGTAATGTCACATTGCTGGACTGTTGCCAGTTGAGGGGAGTCGTCTCGCCGTTGCATATGGGATAGCCGGCCTTCTCGTGCGATGATTTATTCTGGCCGGGCCCAGCCTGGCTATCATTGCCATCCGGCTTCGATACAGCTATTTGTATGCGTGAGCGTATCTCGTTTATCCTGCAATTGTGAAATCAACATTTTGTTGAAACTATGTGTGTCTGATTATGACTACGACTGCGACTATCTAACTAACTAATTTGGTTCAAGTGTTTATGTAAAGCCAGCCCCACTTAATTGACATTTGAGCGCTGTCGTAACTGGCGCACAACCTACAATAACAACAACAACAAGCAGCAGAAGCTCAGCTTAATAAATGAAAACGTGCCGTTTAGCGCTGCTTTATAGCGCATTGATTCAATTTAGTCAAACAGACAGAAAGATCAACGTGAACGTCTACATCTTTATGAGCTAATTCTTTTGGTTTATTTTGTTGATGTGGAAAATTGGGTTGTGTGTTGTGTGTGTGTGTGTGTCTCAAGCAATAGAAACTGTGTGCCATGCTGACAACGATTTCGGAAAAAAATAGAACGCATTCTCAAAAATACTTAGAACTTAGTTGCTAGTTAGTTGAATGAAATACATAAACTATTTGTGTTTAAGTGAGCTAAGAGATGATGATTTGGCATAAGCAACTGAATAATAAACAAAAGATTTGACACATGTCACCAAAACAAAATGGCCGCCACGTGCCGCCAAAATCTACCCGCGCCAATTGAAAAAACCCTTTACAATTGTGGCAAATAATAACAAAATATTTATTAGCTGAATTTACCGGCATGTTTTTGCCATGCCGGCTTAAATATTTGTCTACAAATATTTAAGATTTTTAAAAATGCATTTAGATTGAATGCAAATATTTGCAATATATTTAAGGAAAACACATTTTAATTTACAGAAAAAATCTTGAATATTTTTCGTTTAAGAGTTTAGGGAAATAGTACTTATTGTTAGAGTTATGAATGGAATCTGGCTTAAAAAAATTGAAAACACATTTATTAATTTGTATTTTGCATTCGTATTTAGTTTACTTCCTCGAAATCTCGAGCTACATTCAATTGCCCAGCAACTCAAATATGTGACTAGCTTAAAGTAACAATGTGAGATACTCTGCCGAAGTAGTAGTAAACACAAGCACATATACAAGAATCTAATAAGTGACAGAGGGCAGAGATATGCGAAAATGAAGTACACTTAAAAAGCCATCGAGACGGTCCCAAGAGGAGCAGAAAGAGAGAGAAAGAGAGAGAAAGAGAGAGAGAGAGAGAGCGAGAGCGAGACAGACGAGAATAGTTGGCGCGTATCCAACTGAAGCTATGATCTAATCTGTCACAAATACACGAGCACAATGCGACAATTGTGTATGTGTGTGCGCGCGTGTGTGTGTGTGTGTGTGTGTGTGTTGTCGGTCTGGATCGGTAATTGAGACGCGTTTTGCGAATGTTGCGCAGAAAGACAACAACTACTCTCATAATAATAATAATAACAATAATGTTGTGCGAGTGAACGCAAAAATCAAAACTGATTAATAATTATTGGCCATGCGGCCAAAATACGAAGGAAAAAACCAAGTGCCGAAAATATTATTGTGGCTTGAAGTCGCGCTGGTTGCGATTGAGCTGATTGCTGCCTGAGGCGAATTTTGTCTAGCCAAAATAATTATGGGAGCATGCACTGAAAGTGAACCAAGCCAAAGCCAAAGCCAAAGTCGAACTTTGAAGTCGAATTTGAAGTCGTAGCCAAGTTAAGACCCAGACGCCTTTGGCTTATGAACGTACCTATGATGTATATGTGTGTATGTGGTATGTGTATACGATATTTATGCTGTTGTTGTTGAGACACAACCAGCGATCGGGCCAAGGAATGCCTGCCAGACAAAATGGCCCGTTGAGGAATTAGGTTTAGACTGTCTGTGGCATGAACTTGAAAACTCGTTGTTGTTGTTGACTTGTGTTCAGTGTTCAGTCTGGCGACTGTCTAGACGCCTTGTTGTACGAGGTTGTAGCTTTTTATTGGCTAGACTAGAAGCAGCACCAGCCGCAGCAGCAGCAGCAGTAGCCGAAGCAGTTGCACAGCATTTGTAGTCAGGAGTCTCAAATATTGGCGTGAGTCACGCATCCCAAAGCTGCTAAAAGCTGCGCTCTTGCTCTTTCTTTGTATCGTACTCATTCACTGCCCTTCTGTCTGTGCAGTGCATTGAGCATGCGCAGGTGAATCTCTGGCCTCTATTCCAACACATGCTCTTTCGCATGCAGCAGCAACCAAAGTGCAGCAACAACAACAACAACTGCTAACCCCTTTGCCATTGGGGGCGCCTTGGCTTTTGTGCATAGTTGGTTTGCTTCTTCTTGTTTGCCTTCACCACCAACAACAACAACTCATCTGTGTCTGGCTGGCTGCCACTGCCACAGCCATCGTCTGTGCCGCACAGCCGCAGCCTCAGCCTCAGCCTCAGCCTGGTGCCTTGTGCCACTCTCTGTGTGCATATATACAATGCGCGGCTAGACAGTGTCTCGCCGGCTGCACTTCATTATCATGCGTCGACGAACAGTAGTCCGTAGTTGTCCGTTGTCCGTTGTCGGTTGTCCGTTGTCGGTTGTCGGTTGTCCGGCCAGGCAGGCAGGCAGTCAGTCAGTCAGTCAGTCAACGACAAAACTCTCGAGACAAATGGCAACAGTATGGCTGGCAGACCATAGACCGCGTCGCTTATAGTAGCCACAAGCATACGCCTACAACTGTTTGCATTGTAGGCTGAAGTTAGAAGGGGTCAAAGAGTTGGTGGGGTGGGTGGGGTAGAAGAAGGGGGTAAACAGCTCTATAAGCACTCATTTGAAGTCTGGGCAAACATATGACCATGTGCTGTGTCCCATGTCTCAATAATACTCATACGTCATAAATATTATTACTGGCGAGCGTTTTATATTCTTTATTAAGTTTTTTTTCTTTTTTTGTGTCTGCGCAGCCAGCCAAAGCATATTCAGCAAGATGAAACAAGAAAGAACAGTTAGCATGAAAGGTAGCGTACTTTAAATACCCTAACATGAAGCGAACTCACAATACCTAATATATATATTCAAATGTGATCTTAAGCAAAGGAATGCTTTTGAAAGATTTTTAACAAGAATTTGTCAAAATCAAGCAACATGTATCTGCCTATAATAATAATAAACCTATACTTGGTTATAGTGTAATAGAAACTAGAAGAGCTGAAATTCTTTGACCGATCCTTCTTAGTGAATTTGATCATTTCAAAGTTTGATGCCAACATTTTTTCACCGCTTGATATTCTTCATTGATCGATATTCTTGCTGTATGTGAATGCCAGATATATTGGGTAGAGTTTTGAACTATCAAAAATCACAGAAGAACAGCTCACATCAAATAAAAACTTGCTGACAACTTCAGTTGTTATTCAGCTAGCTTTTTGAAAGGGTAGAGGTAGGTGTGTTTTAAAAATGTATTGCTTGTAGTAAAGGAAAGCATTAAGAAAGGATAGTTTGAAAGGAAAGTACTTTGTTACCGATAAAATTTGTACTACGGTAGTTTGAGCCACATTCCTTGACAAATCCGAATTGCCCATATTGGAAAAAGAAAAACATAGAAAGAAACTTAAAGACGACTTCGACAATATCAGCTGTTATCTTTATCTGTATCTGAGAATGAATCAAGTGCCCTATTGGTGCTGCTGTTGTTGCCGCTGCAGTTTGTTTATTGAAAGGGGGGGAGGGCCGGCCAACATGAATATCATATTATTTGTGGTGTTGTCTACCCAATGTGCCGCTTGTGTCGCTCGCATAGCAACGACCTACAAAAAGTTCATTAACGGAGTCAGCTAGACATGGCCCAGACTGTTCCCAGACATTTGCCAGACAGCCGGCCGCATGGACGACGTACACAAATACGCAGAGGCCGCCAACGGAATTCGTTGCAATCGTTGCAGTCAGTATTTATATATGTGTGTGTGTGTATGTGTGCTTTGTAAGTAGTATCTGATAGATACAACAACTAAAGCAGTCACAGAAAATTGGCAGGGCCTTTGTTGTCCTATGAGACAGTTAGATCTGAAGTTGTTATAGCTTTTGTTTCAGGTGTGGACGGCGGACCCCCAGCGTAATCTTATCTGAATTGTATTTAATCTGTTATCAGAGAGTGGAACTATAGAGAGTGATCCGAACTTGATTAATTGACCGCAGCAACACGTGTGGCAGAAAACAACAAATGTACAATTTGTTTCGCCTTTAAGTTGAACATGTGTTGTGTTTACTGTTCATTAATTTGGCCCATTTGGCATTTTAGGAAAAAATCGTGTTAAATGTTAAGTGAACTGAAGCGCAAGAAAAGCAATATAGATTTGTTTTATTTTCATATATTGTATGTATATAGGATAGATAAACTGTCTGGCGGGTTCTTGGCCACATTTGGGAAGTGCATATGGTCTTAGCCTTGAATTGCTTCAATTGCTTTTGTTTTTGGACAACTCAAGCAGAGCCAAAAATCGTTTCGCTCAATTGGCCAAATTTGAATAAAGTAGCAATCTCTGTTTATGTTTTTGTATATATTTATTATGTATATACGTATAAATAATCAAAACAACATTTAACTGCAACGTGCACTCTTTGAAATTCTCACAATTCTCACAATTTGTTTATTGTTCCTAGTTTGCAATTGTTTTTTTATTTTTCACGATAAGTTGAAAATTGCTCATAAATCTGTTTTTCTTTTCTTTTTTTTTGTGGTTCGCCTAGCTTTTTTTTATAGAGATCTATTTTTGGACACTTTCATGTATTTTGAGGAGACAAAAGTTGATGTGATTTGCGGCACACGCCGGTCTCTAGCTGGAACTGGAACGGGTACTCACCGCTGCATGGCCAAGTGATCCAGCAAACGATTTTTGGTGGCCTGTGTGGTTTCATCCTTGGCACTGGGATTGCTGCCGCTGCGTATACGATTCACCTGCTCCTCGGTCAGATTGAACATGCCCCAAATGGTGCGATTGTTGGGATCGACAACCTCTGAACGTATATCGCCGTCCATAAATGCGGAGCGATTAATGCGTCCAGCATCGCAGGACATCATTAGGAGCAGGCACAGCATCAGAAGCAACAGCAAACGCCGGCCGCTGCCCTCACAACAGCACAACACAAGACTTGACATTTTCATCAACTTCAACTACTACTTTCAACTTATTTGATAATGTTTTGCTTGCAGTTCTTGGACACTATTCAACTTAACAACAACACTTTGGGCTTTAAGCAACAACAATTGTTGTGAGCATTGTTTTAATAAATAGTTTATCAACACTTATTTTGTTTAGCACTTTATTGAATGAATATTAAAAGCCAGCTTCAGAGAGTTGATTGACGATTTAACTTGATTTGTATGTACTTTTATTATAATCTTTTTGTGGTTGCCTTCTCGATGTGTTCACTCTAAGAACCAAGTATGAAGTGATTTGCACGAGTCGTTTTTTAGTCTTAAATAAGAAAATATTTGGTTGTGCCGGGGCATATCTACTTTGTTATGGTCGTAAACGCGCAGCGCGGCTGCACTGCGAGAAATTTTGCTGCGACCATTATTATGCCTAAGCCTACGAATGCTGTTGAACTTTCAAAGCAATATCATTTGACATTTTTAAGATATTCAAGTTTATTTAAATCGTTATCGTGATCGATTTATAGCTAATTAAACTAAAGTATAAGATGTATATATATTTTGGTTAAATTGTCATTACACAACTAGCTTGATAATGTATTTTAAACACAGATTTTTTTGAAAAAACCTTAGGATTATTTTTTTATTTTAAAATAATCTATATTTTGTGATTTTAGTTAAGAAAAAAAAAAACAGATTCTTTTATCAGAAGTTTATGTATATATATTATATAATTATAACAATATAAAACAAAGACTGGAATAAAAATAGTTTATATCAATGTGTTAAGTAACCTTATTATTAAGCTCTAATCAATAACTTAATTTGATTTTTTATTTAATCGACAAAACTGTAACAATCAATGTTTAAGATATTATGATTTGCTTTTACTTTTATTTCCTTAGTAACTTCATTTGTCCAGGCATGCACATTTATTTTGCAGTGTATATGCTGCAGCGCTTCGGGCTGATAGTTCGGATTTTGTTTTGCCGACGCAGCCGACCAATCAAAATCAGCGTTGCTGCCGCTGTTGTTGCTGTTGTTGTTGCTGCAGCTGCTGCTGTTAAGAGGATCTCTGCTGCTGCCGTTTGCGTCGCAGTCGCCGGCTGCGCTGCTGACGTTGTTGCCTTTGTGTGTGTATTGGTTTATCTTATCGGTGTGCGTGCCTGCCTGTGTGTGTGTGTGTGTGCGTAAGCTCGTTCCTTATCGCGCCAGTTAAAGAAAGTGATATTCGCATTGGCTTTGTGGGTTAGATGAAGAGCTGGAGAGTGAAATAAACTATACGAATTGCTTGTGGTTTGTTGCGATAAGATCTAAGTTATTGCAGAAATTTAACAATGAACTCGCTTTATCGTTAGTGTACTGAAATATTGCCAACTATTGGTCATAAAATATTCTATTTTTAGTTGTAGGAACTTAAAATGTAGTTGTTAATCGGTTTGAGTGAAAATGCGTACCATTTTAGTTGGTTGCGTCACAGATTATATAACCAAATAAATTATTGTCTCTAATCAAACTGTTTTGATACTTTAAAGTATAGTCTCCTGGATTAACTTGTCATTCTATTCACGACTATTCAAATGTTAAGCCTAAGTACATTATACCATTTGAAAGCCACAGTCAATCTAACTTATCTTCACAGAGTGCGTAGTGATTATTGGGCAGGCATAGAAAGTGCGTGAGATAATTTTGGATGAGAACACACTTATATCTATCGGCGGAAATGATCTATTATGGGTGCGTGTGGCCAGGCGGTGCCTGGCACCGTATTAACCCAAGAATGCCAAGAATATTGGATACAGACAAGTTTTAAGGATATTTGGAAATATTTTAACTAAGCAAAAAAACTTTACACAAACTTAAACGTCTTTCAAAACTTAATATCTTGCTTAAAGTATGTAAAAAAATCTCAATTGATTAAAATTTCCATTTTCCGACTTTATTGTTACTTTAACATACATTTTTTTGTATAAGCTGTGTTCACAGTTGGTGCCAAGTTTCAGAGCGTTCATACTTGACTTACCTGCCATTCTACTTGTAAAAGTAATAATGAAAAAATCAAACAATTATATGATTGTGAACTAGAGTATCGTATTACAGAGGTGAATAGCCTCCTTGCATAAAATAAATGGTGTCATTTCTTGAAATATGCGTTATTGTAAATATTCACATTCACATATTTATTCAACTTCTTTTTCATGAATTGAAAGCTGACCCTCAAATAAATCTGCATACAGCAAGCTAAGCTTTGTATAAAAATGTTTATACAAGTCCTTAACTTAACTTGCAGATTATTAGAGTTTGAACATACACATTGTTGCATTCCTTTTATACACTTGAAAATGTATATTAGTTTTTTCATGAAATGTGTAACGTATAGAAGGAAGCACATCCGACCCAAGAAATAATATATATATTCGTGATCACCATCGCAATGTATCATGTAGCCATGTCCTTCTGTCTGTTTGTATCCATGCCAAATAGTCCCTTATAATCTATGCTATCAAGCTGAATCTTTGGTCAAGAACTTATTTTTTTTGCAGATCATTTGTCTAAATCGTCTAGATCGGACACCATATAGCTGCCATATAAATGGAAGATCTTCCTTACTTGTTTCCAATCTCATTTACAATTTGTTTTAAGACAGTAAGTTTGGATATTTGGATAGTTAGGATTATAAGTTTACATGATCAGCCAGATTCCAATAGGACCTACTATTATATTCTAACTATGTATGGTTAAATTTGAATTAAAATTGATTATTTTTGATAGTCGGGAGATCGAGAATGAGTACTCTTTAGCGTCTTCTTAATGTTAGGCTATTATCTATTAGATTTGGGGCTTACTTTTTTTCCTGGCTGTGAAGTCTTACTTTCTTTACTTATTCTTTGAGTACATTATACGAAACTGAAAACTTTAAACAACAAACTATATTATTTGAAAAGCAACTCACACATTTTAATTTGTATAACATTTCACTCAGTTGCAAACCGATTGAAGCCAGTTGGAAGCACCACCAAAAAAATGATATCAGAACGCAGCATTCAATAATATTTGTTTCAATTTGCATACGGAAATCTCAAGCCAGACTTCAAGGACGTTCTTGATTTATTTATTTATTTACATTTTTAATGCTCTTCTCTTCTGGTTGCTAAGTCCCACCATACAAATAAAAGGAAAACACACTTATCACATCATCGTTCAGATTCTTTTGGACGTTTTTTTTTTGTCTTCTAAAACTTTGTATTTGATTTTTATCTCTTTTTATGTCTGTCTGGAACAAATTGAATTTTAAAACGATTGTATAATTTGGAGCACTTTATATAGTCTGGACTTCTCACCGCTTAACTGGCTGTCCGGCTATTTGTCAGACTGTCTGCCCGTCTGACTATTTGTCTGTCTGGCTGTTAGCTGATAGCTATTATACGTCTACACATTGTTGTTGGGTCTTGAAATGAAACACCTACGTACTACATGCATGCACACATGCATACATACATTAATGCTATGGGTAAGCGGGTGCGGAAGGAGGCTGGTCTGTGCGGCCAGACGCTGTCTGCTATGCAAAGTTGCAATCGCATCAAATGCTTTTAGACATACAGATCATAATCTCAGCTCAAAATATGTAAGAACATTGCAGTCGGCTGCTTAATACTCTAATATACGAACATCTAAAAGCGTTGTAGATTTTTGGTATTTATTTTAAATATATCAATCATAGTGCTATACTTAATAGCTTCACATTGTATGTGAAGTTCTTTGAAGTTTAAAGGAGATTTGGATTAATAAATATATATATATGTAACGATTTGTATTTTTGTCGTAACTTACTTATGGGAAATCAATGCAATCCCAGATCGGATCAACTACAAATCTGAAACTCTCACACTAGTTTTCAAACAGACTTAAAAGCGTTTATGAAAACTGTTTCAAACATCTATTTGAGGATACAAACTGAATACAAAGAAGATCGAGGTGTATGAGGAAATGTGTATAATGAGATAAAATACAGGATATGGGAGCTTTCTGTATATATTTAAAATGTAACTTCAACACACACAAAAATAAATTATATATGCTTCTTAAAAACTTCGAGCTACTATGATTTAAACCTTTTTTCACATACAATTTGAACATATTTCATATAGCAATATATATATGTATATATCTCAAACAATAAGTTGCCAACTGCACAACAATATTATCGCACTCTCTGCAAGAGCAAAATATACAAAAAAGGCATTTAGTGGAAGAAGAAGTAAGAAAAAAAACATGCGCGCGACATTTGTCGAGACGTGTATATAATAATGTTTATTTATTTGACTTATTCAAACATTTGCATAGAATTTGCCCCACTTCGTGGACAATAAACGAAAACATACACATACGCACGCACACTCATGCATGGAACCACGAAAAAAATAAACAGTCAATCAGAGGCAGTCAAAACTGTTATGTCGACGACAATTGGATTGCGAATTGAGTCAAAGCCAAAGGCAGCCAGTATTCGATAGTTCATTAATTTCAAGGCTAGACAAGACCACACGCAGCAGCTTCCCGCACTCCGAGCCAGCCCACCCATCTCACCCATCTCCTCCTCGTGCCTAGTGCTAATTGTCGTTCGCTTTGATGTCTCTCTCTTGTTACCTAAACTATTATTAAATAGATCCATTTCTATTTGTGTTGGACAGCCCAACAAGCAAATTTGACAAGGCGGCATTGCTCAGGAACGTTTAAAAAAAGATCATTTGAACAATGAAACAAAACAAGTAAGAAGCCTCTAGTCGAGAAATCCCGACTAGACTATACCCTGAACCCTGTACTTTACGCATACAGTCAGTGCTTGCAAGTATGTGTGAGTGTGTGTATGTATACGCGTATAGTGCATAGCTTCTTAACTTCAATACTCCATATCTCCAGTGTTTCTCAACCGATTTCAATAAAATTTTCACAGATTGTTATTATTTAGTCTAGTCTTTCAAACTGCATCAATTTCCAAATTCAAGATTTTGTTGTTATCGATCACATGTGTACATCGGAAACGGGAAGAGTTATTGAAAATTTAAAATAAACTTGTACTGCGCGGGGATTAGGCGAGCTTATGTACCAAATCTGGAGTCTCTAGCTCTCATAGTCTCTGAGATCGAAGCGTTCGGACGGACATACTTTTACAAAAAACCATTATACCCTTTTTACCCATTTTCAATGGGTTCAGGGTATAAAAAGATTTCCTTTGAACCATACAACAATATTCAGCCGTTCAGCACTATCGGGTGCGTTGTCCACGCCTGACGCTATGACGGGGAACCACCTTTTGGCTAAGTGCACGTTACATATTTCATTAATCGGATCGAGGTGTTACAGAAGTTCCAAACAATGGAGTATGTGTCAAAGTCTAACTTTTTACCCATTTTCATTAAGTAATCTTCGAATAATCAAAAAAATAGTTGTTTCTTGTTAAAGAGCTTTGCGGGAGGTGTGCCACTGAGTTAGCAAATAAAATGAGGTAGCTGCCAAAACTAATAAAACAGTAGCAAGCAATTAGAAACAAAACTTAAAGAAAACAGTTGGTCAATAAAGCACTTAAACTTAAAGATTGCGTTTAAGCAATTATCAGAACTTACGAAACTCTGAACATTTTCTATAAATAACTTTTAATAAATAAGTTTTAGGTTTAAGTGTACGCTTCAGCGTATCTATCACGCACTTAATGGATCATTCTTAACTGCTTATCAGCTGGTATTATTAGTGTAGGTGATAATCCAAACAAACCAAACACGATTCGTTTGATACACTATTTAGCAACAATGTTGAGCACAACATACAATCTTGTAAATGAGCTTAAGAGTTATCTATCTTTGTTTTTTCGGTCTCTGCCAAAGTACTCGAACAATGTATTAAGCATCAATATAACACATAATTAATATAATTGAGACTTGCACTCAGCGAAGAAGCAGCAGGAAAAGCGGAGGCAGGCGTTGCATGTGATCACAAAATAAAGCATGCAGAGAATACGGACTGGGAAGAAAAGAAGACGACGAGGCAGAGACTGAAGCATCATCAGCAGCCGCACGCCAGAAGTCTATTAAAAATACAAACATGGTTTTTTTTTCGCCTGGCGCGACCAGACATCACAAGACCAGACTTTGGGCCCAGAAGCAGAAGCAGAAGCAGAGTCAGAATCAGAATAAGAAGCAGACACAAACCAAGTCAATAAGTTGGTTAGTTAGTTAGCCGGTTGTTGTTGCTGCTTGAGCGAACAGCGCCCCGAACTTGGGTGTTGCAGGTATTGCTGCCTCTGCTGCTGTTGGGTTGGTGGTGCCGGGTGCTGGTCGCTGGTTGCAGTAGCCACTGAATGCAGTTGTCGTGATTGTTGTCTCAGATTGCATGTGGAATGCAAAGACCAGGAGCCAATTTGTTATTGTTGTTGCGTTGTGTTGTTGCCCGCTGGCTGCTACCGTTGCAGTCGACTCTGCGTGCTGATGGCTTGTTGGTGCTGTTGCTGTTGTTGTTGCTGTTGCTGCTGTCGTTGCTGTCGTTCAGCGGCCGGCTGATGTTGTTGCTGTTCTTTTTTCCCTCTCATACCCTTTTTACAGAGTGTTGGCATTCTTTGACTGAGTGCTTGGCATTGAAAAGAGATTTGTTGTAAACTTAATTGCTAATCAGCAAAATAATACGAAAACGACTATTTAACAAATTTGCTAATAAAATACTTTACTTACTTTATTTTTTTTTTTTTAAATAATTAGAAAAAACTCTAGATTTGTTAATATGCCAAGTGATTCTCCACTTTGAGATTACCAAGATCTGATTAGTAGGTTTTTTAGTTGTAATTTTTAATTGTCTCATTTTATAAAATATTCAAGAAATAGTGTTTGTTAACAAAGTTATGTCAAATTAATTTGTTGCTTTAATATAATATGTTTTAATATGATTTAATATAATGTTTTTAACTTTTCATCACAAAATGAAACCATTTTTTTATAAAGCTGAATAGCTCAGATATATTTAATCTAATCTTTACCTATTATTTAATAAACTCAACTTTTATTTGTGAGCATTATAAATAAATATATAAGCCAAACCTGAATTAAATTAAATACATTAATTCGATTAAGTGCATTATATTATTTGTGTAAAATAATAATTTTATATTTATTGTTATTGCTTAACTGTAAGAAAAAGATTGTAATTTGTAGAGTATACACACGTGAACATCTCTTCACATGTATGTATTATTCTGCGTATCTGGTTGTTATTAATTTTCGTGCATTTTGGTTTTTATTATTTTTCGGTTTTTAGGACTTTCGCGTGCCGTCGTTTGGCTTCTACCAATCAGCCATAGCCCGAGCCAGGTCCAGAGTCAGTTGGAATCATATCGGGTGAGTGTGTGTGTGTGTGTGTGTGTGTGTGCAGACCAGACCCCAAACCCCAGACAGACCGTCGCAGACGACGTTGCTCAGGGAAGACGACGAGACCGAGGTAGAGGTTGAGGTAGAGGTAGAAGTAGAGGCTGGGGCAAGTAATGTTGATGTTGGCATTTAAGCAGGCGTGTAGTCGCATCTTGTTGATTGTCAAAATTGACAATGAATGCGCCTTGCACAGAGTAAGTTTATAGTGCGAGAAGGGGTGTGTTCCAGCCAAGGCACAAGTAAGAGGAAAAGTGCATACATATATATGTATATATATCTGACATGTCTGCAGTTTGTCTGGAGGCCGTCGCAGACATTCGCTGATGTTGCTGTTGTTGATGTGCATGTTGATGCCAATGCTGTCCTTAAGAGTTGCATCCAAATATGGACCATTGCTGCCTGTGGCAGGTGAATAAGGTAGTCGACGGTCCAGACGCCTTGGCTGCTGCTGCAGTCCGGGCATGGGCATATAGTTTCTGGTCTGCAGTTTCACACTTTGCATTTCTAAAAGTTATTTAAATGATATGCACATGCAATGCGTTGTAGTTGCTGCTGCTGCTGCTGCTCTTGTTGTTGTTGTTGTTGCTGTTGTTGTTTGTGTCGTTGTCTGGCTGCACTAGCTGTAAACTGAGACTGTCAGCAATTATGAGCGTCTGGCTGTCTACGTTTTACAATATATTTTTTGTTAACATATTTTTTTGTATATATTTTTTTTTTTTGTATGCATGCGAACATATTTTTTGCGAGGTCTTTTAATTATCTGATTTCTAAGCGGAGGCTTGAGTTGCACGTTGAGATAACCATCGCACATGTGCAGAGTTTAAAATTTCAATTTGGCCCACCAAATTGTCGCCGCTGTTTATTGCCCGGCAGTCAGGCCTAGAGTGACTAAGCAACATGGCCAAGACAACGATGATGGAGAAGGCTCCTGCCAGTCTGTTCTTGTCTTGGCCATATTTATAATGGATAATTATTGTTTGGCTCGAGAGTGCTGGCCAGGTAGTAAAAGTGAAAAATAATTCTAATTTCTGATGAATAAAAAGAAGAAGAAAAAACAACCATAAAATACTGCTTGAGTTTGTCTATTGAATGGGGCACCTGTTGCAGCCACATAGGCAAGACTCTCTGAGTGACTGAACTACTTACGAGCCTAAGACAGTCGAAATCGCTGCACGTTATTTTTAAGCACTCGTCGTCGCGTAAAAGGCAGTCAAATAAATTAAGTTGCAAAAAGACCTTAAATGGCGCAAAAATATCTCAAGAAATTCCCCATTTGCTACGTGCATAACGATCTACAGAGTGTCTCTTCTTCCTTCTTCCTCTCGACTTGTAACTTGTGTTTTTGTCTTCTGCAGTTTATTATAAATAAATACGTTTAAAGGTTTTGGGTCGCAGTCTGTCTGTCGGATTTTTGCTCCTTAGTTTATAGGACAGTCGGCGCGTGCCGGCACGCATTTTACCAGTTACACAGTGCGATTTAATTCATTGTGCTGCAGCAGTTGGGTCTAGCGTTAAGTGTGTGGTAAACTGAATGAAATATCGTTATGGTAATTTCTGGCCTTAAATGTGTGCAAAGAGTTGTGCTAACTATGCTAATGACAACAGCCAGTTGACTTGTCTATCTGCAGCTTGATACACAGGGTGTTTCTGGCTTACAATAATTAATGCTCTTTTTGTTGCATACTTTGAGGCAGTTAGTTTTTATTAGTCGTTAGTAGGACATCATTGAGTCACTCAGAATGAGTTATTTCACGGTCGGAAATTGATTGTTAAATATGAAAAAAAAATAAAAAACAGTTCCTTTGTTTATTAAATAGTTAATTTGATACTATTTGTGACTATATTTTAGTCTCTGCCTTACTTGTCTTTAAATAACAGCTAGTTTTATTATATTATTTTACCACACACAAACTTTATTTATTGAAAAAATTTCCAAACATGTGTGATTTACCCTGCATATACAATCCGTCACGTTGCGTAAGCCCTTCCCGCGTTAAGGGTCGCACGTTCACTGTATTGTTGCTTTACTGTTGGCAGCGTGAGTACGATGAGCGCCCATATCAGAACTTTAAGTTTCGTCGTCTGGACTTTGAGGAGCGCATGTCACGCAGTTATCACTGCATACGTGATTTTCGCATCATTGTTAACTTTCTAATGCAACGCCATTTGCTATCCGTGTCCATTTGGAGCGTGGTGTTGAGCATTTGGGATGCGCAACTGTTGCAGAAGTTTGTACGCTCGTTGGCTCACGTGCCAAGGATTGAGTTAAAGCTCATGCGACTGCCGCACGAGTTTTTTGTGATGCTTCGTCTGAATGTCTACCAAATGAAGGTGACTGAGCTTAGCTTAGAGGGTAAGTTAGTGCCAGGAAGAATGTAACTTAGTACAGAGAGAAAAAGTGCAGAGATCTGTGACAAAATGTTTAACTGGAGTAAATAGTATATTTGTTATTTGGCCGTTATTTTGCCTGGTCTTCCTAAAGGTTAAGCGGGCGTCTCTGTGCATGTCGTCCTTCAAGTGATTTTCGGTCTTATATTTCATTTGTAGCTTTATTCGCCTGACTATAGCCATACAGCTCGTGGTTCATTCATTTGGTCGCCATCCAAATTCAGTTTTTGGTATCCAATATAAGTATTAAATACTTCTCTGAAAGTGGTGTTATGGAAGTTAAATAGTTGAAATATGCGTACTTGTTGAAGATATTTTTTGTCAGTGCATTTCAAACTCAACACCAATCTTATCATTGCAGGTACTCCACTATCTACAGAGGATGCAAGTATGTTGCGCGAGTTTTTGCTGGCTAGTAAAACGCTGCACACTTTGAACGTCTCCAGCTGCAGTTTAAGTCAGTATAATTTTACCATTGTGGCCGATGGAGTGTACAAATCGAGCAGCATGCGTAAGTTTTATGCCAGCCGTCTGGTTGGGCTGCATCTAAGCTTGGATACGGAGAAGATTATGTCGATTGTGGGTTCGCTGCTGATGCAGAACAAACTGGTCGAGTTGACAATGCAACAGTGTGAATTCGGTGCTCAGGACATGGAGGCGATTGCAGAGTATCTGAACAGTTCAAGTTGTGTGTTGCGCAAACTAAATCTGGCCTGCAATCTTATATCTGCTGATGGTGCCATGTTTCTTATGCGTGGCATTGCACATGGTGGCACGTTGGAGCAGCTGGATATAAGTGGCAATACGATTGGCTCTCATGGTGGCGATTGGGTGGCCAAGTATTTTAGTTCGTGTTGCATGCTGCAGCATTTGTATTTGAATGACAATAAGATTGGCGCCGATGCAATAAATCTTATACTGCTCACCCTCAAGAAGCCGTGCCGCCTGAAGCGACTGCAGCTTTATGGCAATATGTTTGATGCACGCAGTGCAATGATTCTAAGACGACTGTTGGATGCCAAAGTGATGCTTCCGGAGGAGATCGATATTAGCTTTACCTACGATGAGGAACTGGAGGACTATCGTATTGTGCCTTGGCGCTGAACATTTGTGAAAATTTTGTTTTTCTGTTTCTCATTTGTGAAAATACAAATCAGTAGCTGAAAAACACAAAATTGTTTACGACTTAAGCAACAGAATATAAACTTTATAGTATGTAAATCCCATAGTTTAAACATTTTGTAACCGTTCTTCTCTCAAGCCATAGCGCCATCTAGCAACAGCTTTATACAGTTGGAAAACACGTGCATAAAGCTGCTCACCGTTTTCTCTCACTCTCCGTTTCGCTCTCTGAAATTGTTGTTTTGTTTTGCAAGTATGAATGAAATTCCAAAGCGTAAAACGTTGCCAGACTGTTAATGTTTTATGCAATCACCACATGATAACCGTTACATTAGGATGAACGAAATATTTAACAAATGCGTAGCATAACTCTTTAAAAAACCAACATCTTTTATTAATTTTTAAGTAGCTTCAGTCTTTTTTTAGCTAAACCATCGTGGACTTACATTTGATCTAACAGTCTGGCAACATTCACTTTGTTTGCGGCTATTGTGCTGTTATTGTGAGCGCGCAGCCTTTGATGTGTGTGTGTGTGTGCATTATTGTTGGCGATTTCAAAGTCAAATAGCACCAACAACAACAGAACAGAACAGAATGCGCAGCAAACAGCTGCGAAGCATTGAGCACAAAACTTCAACGACAAACAGAACACGAGACGAGGACAACATCGGCTGACGATAGGACAACGACGTTGACGTCGACTGCGACTGCGACGGCTACGATGTCGACAACGTTATCCTTGTTGAGAGTTTCGCAATATAATTTTATTGCAGCAGTCTCATCGAAAGCGTCAAACTAACTAAATCGCCAAAAATCAAAAACGCTTGAAACCTAACCGAAAAGTAAATGCAAAAAATCGAAAAGAAGCAAAATGTGTTCAAATAATTATTTAAAGTATTACTAACAATATCTCAAAAAATATTATTTATATTTGTCTATGTGCAATAAATATTTGTAGTTATTCAAAAGGCTATTCTTATTGTTGTGCAAATGATTTAAGCTAAAGTGAAAAGACGAAAAGATGTCTTAACATCGCAGAATTTTAGTTACAGCATAAGACTCGTATGTCTCATATTAATATATAAAGTATATTTAGTGCAGAAAGAATTTGAAAAGGAACAACGAAACAACAAATCTTTACATTAACATATTTAAATAAATAACAACACAAAACGAGTACTTAATTTATATATTTTATATTTTCCTCTTTTCTTTGTTATTTTAAATTTCAGGCTGCGGTTTTTGTGTTGAATGTGTTTTAAAATTTAATTTTCACATGGTTGTTTGAGTGCCGTAAAGCAGCTTTAGCCAAAATCAAAATCAAGACCAAACCCCCACCTAAAAGCAGAACTCAATACAACTTACTTTGCTAAACTTAAACTAAACAAACGCTAAGTCGGCGAAACAAAAAAAGGAAACACAGTACTAGCTGTTTAAAACTTTTGGCTATTTAACTCACGAGTAAGCAGCAAGATGAACGATAGTCGACGCAACACGGCAACGGAATTCAGTTATATACTGCAACGGCAGGTAAGTTGAAACCTCTCGCTACATACATACACATACATAGCAGCACCCACTTGCAAACTAATTGCATGCACTTTTGGACCCAGAGTCCTTTTTGGGTTCCTTCAATTTGTGCTCACTGCTTGGCGCGCGAAACATTCGCATTGTTGTTATTTAATTGCGCTCATTTGCTGCTGCTGTTGCTGCCACAAACACCAACTAATTGCAACCACATTCAGCAAGCAAAAGCCAAGCTGTCCAACGAGTGCTTAATTTGTTATTTTCACAACAAATCCTTCATCACTCAACAATCAACGTCGCTTCCTTTCACCGCCAAAATGGTTGTAAAATTACTTAAACTACTGAGCAAAGCAATCTGTTCCGAAATCTCTGGCTTCTGTTAGCTGCTTTGATTCAATCATGCATTTATTTATTGGCCTTTCCTACTGGTTGCACATGTCGTATGCTTAATGGATTTTTAATGCATGGCCCCAGGAATTAATTGCTTTTCGATAAAACACATTATTCAGCTTTTTCAGCATGCATTTCCAACTCATTTTTATGCATGAACAAATACATATGTTGTATGTATTATGTAGATACCTTCCACAACGAGAGAGAGTTGCAAATTGTATTTATTTATTTTATCTATAAAGTATTTATCATTCTTACACACAGCATGCGAATGCAATATTAATAGTGTTGACCATCAATCATTGGTTTATTTGCTTTCGCTGTTTTCATGTGTGACTTGGCTGAAAGAAACCCAGCACATAAATTTGTCAATGGTAATATTCACGAAATTTCAAGCAAATGCTTAGAAAATAAGTTTATGTTAAGAAACCTTTAATATAATAACATTATTAAACCAAAATTTAGCTTAAAATGTTTAATTTAGAACAAAGTGCATAAAGATTATCAAGGTTCCACAATTTACATGACCATCATCATTTAAAAAACTTAACTAACATTTGATTAAAATATTCAAAAATGTTGAAAATAATAATCAAAACATAAACTTTAGGATGGTCAGACTTTTTAGAAATATGTTTGTTCAAAACGACAGGAATCCAGGTACACCCAGGATTGCCTTTTCCGAGTATTCGTTTTTCATATACGATACGTTGCAATTAAATATTTCTAAACAATTGTTACAAACTTGAAACTCTTTCTTTATATATGCGCCAGGATTTGAATCTTGTCATTGTAATGAAGTATGAGTCCTAGCCATCTGAACATCCTAAAGTTTACATTCGAACTTAACGAAAGTTAAACCTTCAAGGCTATTAAAATTATATTAAGTTTTCTGATCAAATAGCTTAAAATACTTTTAAGAAACATTTTTTGTTTGCACTTAGGCAGATATATTTCCACATTGTTTTTAAAATTCTTCTTTTTAAAATGTAGTTGTTCGTTCTACTTATTCCTAAATGGTCAGTCTTATGTTTATTTATTTAATTTACGATTGCAATTCTTATAGCATATTCATTTATCATATTAAACATCGATTGGGGTGCAGATATATTATACAATTCAATTCTCAAAAATATGTTAATTTACCCTTTACCTCATTTCCATTTTAATGAAAACATCTCGCAGGCATTGGTTACATCTTGCACATCTGCACGATATACATATCTCTCTATCTGACGGGCACGTCACGTGGTCGGCTTCGATTTACATACATACATACATATATGTTTGATGGAATTGCTGTGCAAAATGAATTCCGATGAATGCCAAAACATATGTAGCCAATATGTGTATAACACATACATAATTTATATCTGCATAAATGTGCGATGATGTATGTGTGCAAAAGCTATTGACGTGCCGATAATCCCCTAAGATTATTAATATAAATACAAAAGGGAAGATTTGCTTTCGGTGAACTGACACACAAAACAAAATTCATTACATACTATCTGTGGTGTATGTGTGTGTGTGTGTGTGTATCTTTGGTTGAGTTGCACATAAAACTGTGCTAATAAACAAACTGATGAAAGTCTTGGCAATTGGCTTGCGTGTGCGCCCAATCAAGCAACCTTGTTAAATCATGAATGATATCAATTTGTTTTCATTTGCCTCTAATGGCGATGACGTAGCAACTAAAAACACATGAACAACACGCAAATTACACACGCATGGGGCATTAAGACAATGACACATTGGAAAACACCAACAGAGGTTCAGTTATTTCCGTTTTGATTAAGTGATAACTCAATACGATAAAATATGGCTCTGTCTGCGTCCAAACTAAAATTAATAATAAAAACACACGCACACATACACACACACACACACAGATACACACATTCGCACACCCACACATTATTTTATGATAAATGACGGGTTGTGCTTTATGTGTGTGGGCTCTAAATGAAACCACAAAAAAAGTAAACTTTTCCAAAGCTCGTTATTTATGGTGTGCTCTGTGACCTTTTCAGCGTCAGTTCTTCTTCTTTTCTTATGGAAAATATTATTGCTTATATTGCCGGAAGATTAAGCTGTGCCTAAAAATTTAATTAGGCTTGGCAAATCTTTTGCGAGCACCTACGAGTTGAGGCTATAACTGTGATAAAATAAAATCGATAAGTCGCGAGTGCGTCTTAAGCTTTAATTACACAACACTAACCCAAATACACACTCACACTAATACATTCGCACATTATATTACTCGCACATACTTGCGGTATTTATGACGCCTGCGGAACATACTGATGAGTTTTTGCAGCATTGTTATGATGGCCATGCAGAAGCAGCAGAACCAGCAGCAGTATGTGGCATAGCTGCCTGCCTGGGACCGCTTAATCGCCGCTTAAAATGCAAGGCATGTGGCCTGGAGTGTGACCTTAAGGCAGGCCTTGCCAGGACTACAACGACAACGACTGCGACTGCGACGATGACGACTTAGACAACAAAAAGAGTCTCTTGACTACCTCGCGGCATTCGCTTTGTTTAAATTTCAAACAAAAAAAACTACGTCAGAGGCATTGTGGAGCAGTCGACTATGCCTTCATCTCCACCTCCCGTTTCCCCTTGCCCCACACACCCAACAAGTTCCGATAACAGAAATCAATGTCGTCTGCAGTTAAGTTGTGCAAGCGACACCACAACAAGAATATAAATTCGAGTGCAACGCTTGTGGCAAAGCACGGCAACACGTGCCGAAAGCGCAAATATTGATACACCTGTTTCGCATGCAACGCACACAGTTCCGTGAGCGTAATACAGCTCTTGAGATCCTAAGCCAGCAATTTGACAGCAATCTGCGTTGCTAGCAAAACTTATCATCAGAATGCGCAGCACATATTTAGTCAGACGGCTACAATTATTATTTGGAATATGTAAAGTGCGATTACTATTTGCCACGCATTCCAAATTCTTCACAGTTATTGCATATACGAAATATATTTTGGGATCGATTGTTTTGGGTATAGTGTTATAATACAAATATGCCTCATGATAGCTTATTTATTTATAAATTTTTTAAACGTTTTTGATTAAGAAAAGTGGGAAAGAATGTGTTAATTAAAGGAAATCTATTTTAAAACGATTATTCGGAATATGGATAGACTATAATTTGAAATGTTTACTATAAAGTATATTGATGATTACCTAAACAAAAGTTAAATCATTAGCTTGTAGAAATTTTGTCTGTCTAATCTGCTCATCTGCTTTTTCGAACACGCAACACACAAAGCATGGAACTGTTTATTGCTTGAGGTTATTCTTCTTATAGTCTGAAATTGAATAATGTTTAGTTCAAACATTTCTTAATGCATCTAAATACACAATTTTTGTGGAACCTTATGTGATTCTCTCGTGGTACTAGAAAAGTTGGGGTTGTACAAGGTTTACCGCATTTGAGCAAAACGCGTATGTAATTATTTGAATACTTGCTTCCAGCTATACTGATTAGCATCTAGTTCTAGTTCAAACCACATAAGAATTTAAAAGCTTAAGTTCTTCTATGACTTCTTCAAGGCGTTACACACTCTCTTACTCAAATAGAAAAGGCAATCTGTTTATAAAAGTAAAGAAAAGCAGCTCTAACTAATGAGTATCCGCAATGCATTGTCGCACTCTCTGAATGCTTTTGTCGCTGGTGAACGCCTCGAGAAATGTGTGAGTGTTGCAATGAAAATTTTGCTTGCAGCAGAACGTGGCGTATGCACACTGTGAAGCCAATAGAGTGGCTGGCCAGTGCTTTGAATTAATGCGAACTAAAAGTGACCTAATTGAATAGCAGCACATCCCTGGCTATCAGGAAATCCAAAGAGAAACCCATTTCAACAATTTGAAGGCCAATACGGCGCCAACGTCGACATCATCGTTGACATGTACTTGGGCGTCGACGTTGGCATCGACGCTGTCATCGTATCTTTTCTGACACTGACAGTGACTAAGTGCATGTATGTCAAGGGTCTGCCACTGTCTGTCTGTGTGTGTATGTGTGTGTGTTGTGTGTGTGTGTGTGTGTGTGTGTGTGTGTGTGTGTGTGTGTCTGGGCGTATGCGAGTTGAGTTGATTTGAGCTTCAATCAAATTGTTGTACAGAATGTTGAGTGCAAGTTATGCAATGCATGAAATGTTTAACTGTTGCATATCCTACATTTGTCAAAGTAAGAAACTAAATTGTGGCACAGACTTATAGATATATCATTCATAACGATGTACACGTAATCCATTTGGCATTCAACAGCTGCTGCTATTAAAGATTTTATTTGTGGCCTTAACAGGACAAACGTGCAATAAAAATCTGAAGCCGCACATAAAAAATTGGCAAAGCAATAGCTCTCTTCCTAAGGTGCAGAGCCTGCTGCCAATTGGCATTGCCATTGCCTTGGCTCAACTTTATCTCCCATTCCCATTTCCCAATGCCGCTACACCACGCTATTGCCCTCACTGTCGTTTCTCTCTAGGGATGGCTTTGGCTCTTTAAGTGTTTTCGATTTCACGTCCATGCCGATTTTATGCCTCTGTGATGGATTCAACGTGTGCACATTTGAATCTGTGTGTGCGTGTGTGTCTATCTGTCTGTCTGTCTGTCTGTCGGTGTGGTGTTAAAGCGATAAAAACAAATGGGCTCGGGGAAAACGCCGTGGCGCATTGTCTGCCTGTCGCTGCTCACTGGGTTTGGCATTTGTATATATCTTGGTAACTGACGGCGACGCGAAAAAAAATAATAACCGTAACGAAATACAGAGAAAAAGAAGAACACACGCGCCTCATTCAGAGTCGCAGAAAATGGCAGCCGCAAGTCCATTGGCTGAGCCGCGGTTCTACATAACAAACAAGTGTAAATCTTTAATCGAAAATCAAAATACCCTGTACGCAGGTGTGAAGGAAACGAAAAACCAGTATGAAATCAACTTTATATTGTGGATAGTGAATGTTTTAAAATGTTTTTTACTCAAAAATTATAAAATATTATTCACATACAAATTATTAGCTACGAATTTAGTTTAACATGCCTCATTCTTGTTTCATGTATTTCCTTTTTTATTCCTTTTACTAAATTAGATTTTTAAAGTGTATTCCAATCAATCTTCGTCTAGATGTGTTCATTTGGCATGCGATATAAATTGGTACTTTCCCATATATATATATATTTTTTTTTTATGGTATGCTGTTATTTGGCATGCAATGTATATTTTGATGGCCCGCATGCTATTTTACAACCCTCGAACATTGCATAAGAGTAACTACAGCAGAAGTGCACTCCAGATCGCACAAAACTGAACGTGATTTAATGGTTTGCAATTTGATTTTTTCGCTAAAACCCAAAAAAACGATGCTGCGTTTTTTTTTAGGGCAGCGATGTGTCCGCTGCGGAGGCTTATGCATTCGATGACTTCAACAATTTAATGAAGGTAATATTTGACCCACATTTTTGTAGAGTTTCTTTCCTACCTCCTCTTTCTCCTACCCCTACTTCAACCAACACCATCGACATGCAAATCGACATGTCTGCGTTTGTATTCACATTCATTAAATTCCAAGAACATTACATATAACATAACTCACAAATACTACTCAGATACAAAAGGAGAGAGAGTAAGAGAGGGAGAGAAGTAATCTGATAGAGGGGACGTTGGGGGTCTAATATTTCTGACATTGGCCGCAACCTTCTCGGTATACTCTGTGCAAATTGCTTTTGGTCTCTGGCATCAAAAAATTTCCCATCTCCGCCTTGTCGCCTCTTGCGTTATTAAATTTCACTTCAATTCCAGTATATTAAAAGCTCTGCCACTCCCAGAGACTAGTTAAGACGGCCAGACGATGCTGAAAAATGAAGTGCAATTATTTCTCTTCATCTTCTTTCGATTTTATTTTTGAAACCGTTAAATGAACTTCTTCTAGCAGATGCAAATATTTGAGCTTATACCAAAGCATAAACGTCAACTGCTGTTGCTTTGAACTTAAATAAACGAAGCATAAAATTTTGACATTTTGGAAGCCGCTCCAAGCAAGAAAAATAATAAAACAATTTTAAATACTTGTACATGGCACTATGAAACAGTTAGTTAGAGTTTTTATGAGCTCAGTACTAAAAGCATTTTAAATATTTGAGCAATGAAATATTGCAAAAATTTAAGGAAATATTAAACTGAACAGACTTTTGAATACATATCGAAGTGCTACTGCTCATTATAATAAACATAGATTGTATGTTTGAATATTAAAAGCATAAATTTATCATTAAAGTAATGTCGTTTTGTTCTTTAATTATTATTTAAGTTTCGTATATCAAGATCTTGTTAAGGTGTCCTTTAATTCTTAAAGTATCCATACATTAAAAGATAACAAATGTTGCGATTAACTATGTACAGCAAAAACTTTGAAGAAATTTGAATTTTGTTAGAGCTGTTGACAATAAATAAAACAATTTTAAGTAAGTTAGTATGATGATGTATGACCAAAGTAAAGTAAATACTGTTGTGTAGGTGTGTTAGTGTAGGCATTGTTTTCTTAGACCCACGCTGAAAGTGTTGGCATTGCCATTAGGCCCAACAAGGTTGTCCAAAATAAATTCAGAACAAAACATGCTCAACATTAAGGAGCAAGGCATATAATAGTCGAAGAAAAGAGAAACTACTAGACTCATGGCAAGAAATGAAAGTAGCTGATTGTTTACCCAACTAATGGCCTAAATGGCCAAAAGAGAGAGAGAGAGAGAGAGAGAACAATGCCAGCGAAGAAAACGCAAATTGCCAATGTCCAAAAGCACTTGCAACGCTTTGTAAGCAATATGGTCGAAAAACTCTTAGAGACAAAAATACGAATTAAATAATAAAACAACTTTTGTAGTTGTGTGTTAAGAAACTTTTGTTATAAGCAAAAATATAACTTATTAATTTTGTTAGCTTTGAAGCCAAAATCTAAATCAAAAGGGGGAAGCAAACAAAAAAGCCAAAGCAAAAATGAAAGGATGAAGGACAGCAATAAGGATTCTTTTTGTTTGCTTGTTTTGGTCAACTGACATGTTTGTGTTTCCAGAGGGGCTATTGAGGGGTGCTGTTTGTCTGTTTGCATGTGCAACAATAACAACAACAGCAGTGACAATAAGTCAACACGGCTCGTGCCACACAGCAAAAAAGCGCAGTCTCTGCGCTCGACATTTGCCATGCGCATAATTGTGGCTTGGCAGATTTTGGTGAGCGTGAACCGTTCCGTACCAGAAACCCCTCTTGCCTATTGACATTTTGTGCGCCTAAATGTTTTTTGGCAAAACAAATTAAAATGTTGCTACCGCTGCGCAACCAGACACGTTTCAATGTCCAGCTTGTTGCTTAGTTGTTTTATATTTGTTTTTTTAATTTCATTAGGCAAACATATTTTGCACCTTTTTTTGTTCACACACAAGTGTGTTCGTTTACTCCATGGAGCGACTCCACTTGCTGCCAAATGAGTAGGTCCTTCACTTCATGGCACATGGATATTATTAATTAAAAACGTGCAATGCATGAAATGGTTTGTTTGCTACCTATCTGAACCATTGGATTGGCTCCAGATTGCCTACCTATTTTCTGTCTGTCTGTCCGTCTCCGTCTCTGTGTTTGTGTTTGCCTTGGACAATGTTTGCCTTTTATTAGAAACGTGTACCTGGCTTACAGTTCTTTTTGTGAGTATGTGTGTAAATGCCAGAAGTATTTTTCTTGTGCTTTAATATACTATAACTGTGTAACTTCATGCTTGTATGTTTGTGTATTTGTTCTGAGGAAAGGTCGCATTGTTAGTTCCGCTCGCGGCCCACACAACGTTAAGAAAGTGGAGAAAAGTTTCACAATAACTGTTATGATTAATTTATATGTTGACTAAGTAACCTTTAAACTTATAATCAATTTACTTTCATGGGCATTTCATAAAAAATCCAATGTTAGTGTGAACTTTATTGGAATAAGCTAATATTTTGTAAAAAAATGGTTCCCTACGTCTTACCGGCTATGAGTTGATACCAGTCAGTCAGTCAAGGTAAAGACCTGTTTAATTATATAAATAGACGTACAGGGCATAGTCAAGTCGCTTATGCCACGCTCCACTTTTCACCCGTCTCTTTCTTATTTGTTATTTCTGTTTCTGTTACCGTTTTTTCTGGCTTCACACGCTGTGCCTCAATTGACCTGTACAGTCTGTTATATTCTTTTCGCTTTTTATTTGCATTTGATTGCTTTTTTTGCTCTTTGCGAAGTTAATTGGATTGCGAGCTTTAATTGCTCGAATGGGAATTTTTGGGCATTTTCGCAATCGGCTCTGACTAATTATTTATGTGATTTTCCAAGCACAATATTTATAAGTCAAATACCTTAAGGTTTGTGTTTGTTAGCTGAAAACAGAATAAATTGAATGCTGCGTTAAACTTATGACAACAGCCACAGTGAACAAATATTAAATATGAATAAACTCGCATAATAATTATGCAAAATTTATGTCGTCGGCGCTTTCATCGTCTTTATCGGGCTGACCTTTTTTGTCCCTTTTATGGCTGACAGCGTTTTGCGGCTCTTAACAAAAAGGAACACAGAATTGTTATTTTGAATAAATATTATTTAAAAGCAGGCACTGGGCCATGTGGCAAGGGCAAGGCACCTGACAAAGCTTTTACATTTTTCATGCCGATTGTGTCAACTTTTTTTTGTGTTGTTCTTCTTGTGCTAACTGATTTCAATTTAAATGATAAGCAAAACGCTTTAAAAATTTTGTACAATGGGCATGTTGAAATGAGATAATTGCCACTCATAAAATATGACACAAGAGGGAAGTGCACAAGCGTGTAATAAATGTGGCATTTACTTGTTCACGTGTGGCATAACAATAAAACCAACAACAACAAGCTACAAGGCTGTCATTTTTGTCATTGACAGTTTGGATTACACGAGACGTAGCCTTCGACTTTTGTTCTGAAAGATTAACGAACAGCTTGCAAGACTTCCGCCCAAGCCCTCTTCCTTTTTCTCACACTATCTCTCTCTATCTCTGTCTGTCTCTCTCTTTCATCTGACGCCGCAATTTGTTTTGTTGTGCAGCTGAGAAGGACTGTTTGTAATTTCATTTGTCCGGTCGGCCCTAGCCTTGGCATCCTTGCCATCGTTGGCATTGAGTTGAGTTACGTTTCGTTAAGTTACGTTACGGTACACTACGTTTTGTCTCCTTTTGTTTCATTATAGAAACCCAAAAATCACCTTACACCATCTGCCCTAAATACAAAAAGAGATTTCGAGTGTGTGACGAATTGAAAAATAGAAACAAACATTTTTCAGTTTTGTTCCCTTTCTGAGAAAGAGTAGAATGATAAATCTCCAACAATGCATAAAATCTTGCATAATCAGCTTTCAGTTTCAGTATTGCAGTCATCTTAATATATACAAAAATATAATAGACTCAGAAAATATGTGTATGATGATTTCTTGTATGATGAAAATCTAAATTGCGTAAAATCCGAAATGATCCCGATATTCTGTTATTAAAATATGAACAAATATTGATTTAAGTAATCACATCAAACAAAGTATTTTTTTTATTAGTCAAGTTAGTCCGTAGGAAAATATTTCTGTTATTCTAGTCAATAGCACTTTTTTGACAAAAATTGCAAATATTGTATTAACGTCTTGTAATTAAACACTTTCCACTTTTTATAGGCCGAATAATGGCAAAAGAATTAAATTTTCGCGCAATTTTCATTAAATTAGCTTCGAGTTCAAATAAAGAGAAAAGGTTCACCTTTAGAACTGTCTACCTGTTCAACGCTGGCATAATTAGCCATTTGCTTTGATACAGAATGGCAATTTTAATGGCACTTTGCCACGTGCCACACTCTGGCCGCACACTGACTGCTTGCCATCCCTGTAAGTATGCAACGAACTTTGCCACCGGTCGCCACTTAATTGAATTTAGAACTCAACTCGCACGTAAGTTGCTTTTTGGAAATTTTCATTACGTGGGAACAGTGGCAGAGGCATGCCCCAACGCCCACGTAGCCAGCTAGCAGGGCAGCAGGGCACTTAAAGTTGTAGCACTAACCAAATATTTGTCATCGGTTTTACCCTTAACTTTTAGAGTTCGCTGCGTCAACTGTACGCACAACTTTCTGTTTCTGTTTTCTGTTAGCTGTTTTGGCGTTTTACAAAAGTTAAGAAAAACACATAAAGAGAGAGAGAGAGATATATATATATATAAATAGTGCAGGAAATATGGTAGAGAAACAAAAAAATGTAAAAATGGCTAAACTTGTTTAATTACAAACAGCTGGCAAAAAGTTTTCACTCGCAATGCAGTAAACGCTACAACTGCCACTAACTTGGCTAACTGCACATACAAACAACACACACACTGTCGTAGCATTTTTTTGGCTGTCACAACATTGACCTCGTGCTGTGATGTGGCATTTTATTTGGGTTTATGTTCTTAAGCCCTTCACATAAAGCTGTCTTTTATGGCTGTGTTTCCAGCTGAAAGGTGCGTAAGGACAACAGGGAAGAGGGAACTAGCTCGCGTTTCATCGTAAAAACGAAAAAAAGAAAGAAAGCACTTTGACTATAGCAAGGTAACTGTCGCTAGCAGCCACAATTACGATAACGTTGTCACTCTGTGTGTGTGTGTGTGTGGGTGTATGACAGTGTCAGGAGGACAGTTTGCTTTTGATGTAAAGAGGCACTCGAGGCAATTTTGCGCTCTTATCCCAATCAACGTGCAATAATAGACCAGAATCCAAAACGTTCCGAAACCAGACACAAATACATTCTATCTCTATTCCACCCACAACCCACCCACTTTGTTAACCATCCACACTTACAATTACTCAATGAGTTTTGTTTTTGCTTAATGCTATCTCTAGAACGACCATCAGACACATCAGCAACAGGGCCAACAGCAACACCAACAACAACAACAACAAAATCAGCAGCAGCAACAACCACAACAACAGCAGCAGCAACGCCAGCAGCAACAACAACAACATCAAGGGGATGGCATATCTGGCGACACATTGTCCTCATTACCCCAAGCATCGTTCAACTATATCAACTCTATCGTTGGCAGCGGTGTCATAGGCATACCCTATGCCCTGCACCGCGCCGGTTTCGGCCTGGGCCTGGCCCTGCTCATCCTCGTCGCCTACATCACCGACTACTCGCTCATATTGATGGTGAGTAAATGAACGTGAAAACCGGACGGATGGACAAACGGGACTTTCCGTAAACCCACATCAAAGGTCCGACAAATTGAAAAATGTTGTCCAACGGAAACGGAAATTGGATGCGTGACTCGTTAGCAGCATGTTAAATGCATTTCCGCAACGACACAAATTTAATATTAGCATAATTAATAAGAGAGAAAACTAATTTTACTTTGATAGAGCGAATATAACGTATCCTTGCACAGCTATAATTTATAATTTAATATTTTTCGTTCATTTTATAAACAATTTTTGAAGAGAATGAAATTGAAAACATTTTTTTGGTTTTGCAAGGATGTGGTCAGGGCGAATATTAGGAATGAATTTCTTAAGCTTTAATAAAATCGTACTTTACTCAAATTTTGCAACTTGCTTAATAAAGTTGTTTTGAAATTTGTTTAGAGCTTATAATTTTTAATTATTGTTTCATATTTATACTTTACGATGAAGAAGATTTTAATTTAGATATCTTCAAAAATATAAAGATCTTTTTCAACTGGAAGCAAATAAGAAAAGCAAAGAGAAAACTTTACTTGACAGACAAATTTATCGTTCTACGGTTAGTTCCAAGTTCATTATTGTATGCAAAGTAAACAAGTTATTACTGATTCTATTTATATAAAGGTCACGCATTCGTGGCAAATGTATAATACCCTTTCACAATCGTACATAAAAAACATCTGGTTTCCAAACAACATTTACATTTGTAGGTTAGATGCGGTCACATTTGCGGCAGATTCAGCTATCCGGGCATTATGGAGGCTGCCTATGGCAAATATGGTTACTATTTGCTTTCGCTGTTGCAATTCATGTATCCCTTTCTGGGTAAGTGGCGCTAATCGTTAAATACCAAAAGCTTGTGTGTTGCCACCAGCTTAAACACACACACACATATATATGTATATAAAACTAACAAAGTTTTGCCATTTTACAGCAATGATATCGTACAATGTTGTTGTGGGCGACACTTTATCCAAAGTTTTGGTGCGATTCTTTCCATCGTGGGGTGATTCGATGGGCGCCGTTCGATTGGGCGTCGTCTTTTTCGTCACCGTTGGCGTCGTTGTCCCCCTTTGCCTCTACAAGAACGTGTCTCGTTTGGCTCGCGCCAGTTTCATCAGCTTGGCGTGCGTTGTCTTCATTTTGTTTGCCGTCATCCTAAAACTTATGTCGGGCGATTATAAAGTGTGAGTACAAACAGATACGTTTACGTGAACACGACGGACGTAGCATAACACTTAGGTGTTGTGGATGATAGATGGCCTCGCTAATATCAAGGCCCATAACTTATTTCCTTTCCTTTTTGTAGGGGAAATTCAATTTGAGGCAGTAAATGCTAGCAAATGGGATTTGTTTTACGTGTCACAAAAACCAGTTTTATATTTTTTTTATATTTTTCATAAATAAGTTCTATGGCAAAACTCTCTTTTGTTATTTTTGAAGAAAGGAAACTCTTAATTTCCTTCCACGCATTTTTTCATTTCAATGTGTATTATTTATTATTTTAATAACGCGCGCAAAAGTATGCTATGCTTTTATTTGGTGTACACGGCCCAAGTTGCCATAAAGGTGTGCTTTTTCGGGCTTATTGCTTTTTGTGTGAGTGTGTGGCAGGCAATTTATAAAAATTATCAAAAATGTATATTTCGTAAGTGTCGACGCTGTCCAATAACGCCTACAAATTTATTTGCATTTTAATTACGATTTGTGTGTGTGGCAAGGGCCAACAAATTTATGGGCAGTCCTTGGCAGACAGCTAGCAGCGAGTTGTTGTTGCTCCTTTCTATATTTGTTGCTGCTTGCTTTTTCAGTGGAGGGAGTGCTGAACTTATGGTTGAGTCCCGGTCGCTTTAGTGCTAAGTGGCGCTTTAGTGCCTTTAAATCTGCAGCTTATGGCCCGGCGGCATTGAACACAGAACGCCACAGCACGGCTCCATAAAATGTAGTGTGCAACTTGTTCGCCTTTTATGGCTTTTCATTAGTTTTGCCACAGTGCACTAGAGCAAAAGCGGTTACTTTTTCTATCATAAATTGATTCGTAAACGATAAGGTTTCTCGTTTGCATACAGCAATTTTGAAGATAAGAAATGGATACTTGGTAGAACTAAAGTATGGCTAACGAAGTAATTTTTAAAGTTAACATAGCAAAGTCAAGTAAGAAGAAAGTCATGTCTTTTTATCAACAGAAGTGATAAAATTGTATTGTATCTTAGGATGAGCATATGTTAATAAAATCTTTAAGCCAATTTACTCAATTTATAGAACTTCAACAAATTTAACATTTTGACTGAAAAAGTGTATTTTATTTTACACACAGTGCAAAGTGGCAATAGACTTACTGTTGTGTGCAGCAATCGTACACTGTAGCCGTAGCTCTTGTTTGTGGCAACTTTGAATGTGCAACACAGCAGCCAGGGGCGAGTCGTTAGCTGCTTGCCAAAGTGTTGCCAATGTTGACGCGTGGGGCAGCTGTGTTTGACTGCTAGCCGAATTAAACTAGTGCTCATACTACGACAGCCCTTGTCACGCCCTCTCTCTCTCTTTCAATGCGTATTTCATGGTCAACGGGTGCTTGAGATTTTCAAAGCTGCGGACCCTTCGCAGTTGCCAACTGCCTGCTGCTTGCTGTTGTTGTTGGGCATAAAATTTAAATAAATTTCCAATTTGCGTTATTTTCTGCTCGTTTTTCCCCACTTATGCTTCCTGTTCACAGGTCACGCTTTTATCTTTTGAATATTATAATACTACGCGTCGAAGCATACATATACAAAGCTTACCTTACTTATTTGTTTGTTTTGTTTTTTGTGTGGGGCAATATTTTACATTTCTCAAACAAAAAAAAATGTTAATTTGGTGTTAACTTTGTGTAATTTTTTGTGCCAACGAATACTTTTTTATGTGCTGCCTGTTGCTCTGCGCCGGATTTCCTTTAGCACGGATACGGCTGAGTCTTGGCGTTTTGCGAACTCGGATCTTATCCCTGCCACGGGCATTATGGTGTTTGGTAAGTAGCCGCATAATATATGTGTGTGTTTGCTTATGCAACAGTTCAGCTTAAAGTATAAGAACAACATGATTGCCGGATACGAGCGCTGACAGCTATGCCAGACAGTTGTGCATGAATAATAATTAATTTGCACCCACTCTCGTTTTTTTGGGTTGCTTGTGCAATACCCACAGCTTTTATGTGTCATCATAACACTTTTCTCGTTTATCAATCGATGCGCGAGGCGACCATGGAACGCTGGGAGAAGGTCACCCACATCTCAATTGGTTTTGCCTGGACAGTTGCGGCACTATTCGGCATTGCTGGCTACTCGACATTTCGCGCTCTGTCCCAAGGTAAGCTAATTGACAATTTGTGCAAGCATTTAATTTCATTATCTTGGTATTTTGTATATACATATTTTTTTTACCTCATACTTTAATTAGAGAGCTTTAATATGCTTTAGTTGTTGTCAGTCTGCTATCGAGACCAACTCTTATTTGAATTTAATTTCAGGTGACTTGCTGGAAAACTATTGCTGGGATGATGACTTAATGAATTTCTCACGTGTGCTCTTCTCTATATCCATACTCCTAACGTTTCCCATCGAATGTTTCGTTTCACGTGAGGTATGTGTTTTTTTGTAATAAAAATATCTCCACAAAACGGCTTTAAACGGTAGGATGATAGGTAGCAAAACTAAAAAACTTAAAAAAACAACAGATAATTGTCGTGTGTGACTAAATTTTTGAATTAACTTGTCTGAAAAAGGAACTTTAAGTTATTTTACGTATAACTAACCAAAATTTCAAATAATAAAATATTAAAACATAATAAGTTAATTTTTGTAAAACCATCCACTTCGGTTTTACAAACTTAGTAACACTTGCGGAGTATTTCGTTGATGAACATCGTTTCACAACCTAATCTCTTCTTTTAACCCTCTCCACCACATTCAGATACTTTTTTGTGTAATGATAGCACTTTATTTTGACCAGCTGTTGCTCATTCTGTTGTTGGCAACATAGATTTGATAGCGTTGCACAGTTGCATTTTTGATAAAGTATACAATTTCGCTTTCAGATTGTTCGCGCTCTGGTGCATCGCTTTGTACTGAAGGAGCCCATCAGCGAATTTACCGTGGACAAGGATCCCAGTATGGAGAAGGGTGCCGATATCGACGAGTATTCGAAAGCGATTACATTGGCAATTGTGTTCGGCGCCTTCATAATATCGCCCATGACAGACTGTTTGGGCTCCGTTTTGGAATTGAATGTGGGTTGATTGACAACAATAATAACAATCGACTGGGAGCATAGTAATTTCATGCAAATTTTCATAACAATTTAGGGTCTGCTGGCAGCCATACCACTGGCCTATATACTGCCTGGCCTGGCCTACATACAAATGGAACCGCATGCGCTCTTCAGCCGGGAGAAGTTGCCCGCTTTGGGTCTGGTTGTATTCGGTGCTCTAGTCACAATATTAGGTGCTGCGGTGCTTTTGCCTGGTCTAATGGGCGGCGATTGCCGTTCGGATATTGTGATGGGCTATTGCCGGCAGGAGTTCCAAAATGCTACCGCTCAAGTGGCTCTCAATTGAGAGAGGTAGTAGAAAGGTGATGAATAAGGAGAAGAAGGAGCGGCATAGCCAGCCATACCAAAAGTCATTACTTTAGTCATAAGCATTGGCAATACCAATTTGCATTGATGTGGGTTTGCAGGTTGATGATGGGTGGGGAATCCATTTATTTTTGATTTGTACGTCATTTGGGTTTGAGTTTCTTATGCCCTTGCAGTTGTTACTATATTTTGCGAAAGAGATCTTTTATTGCTTAGGGAAAACATTTACATATATGCATTTCATATTTTATTCATACAAACTGACTGAAGTTTGTTGTTTCATTACGTTTTTTTGTTGTGTGTTTGTCAGTTTTCGTCGAACATGAGAGCAAAATTTTGTATTATATTATTATTATTATATACTTTGTTTTAAAAACTTGTAGCGTTTAATAATTACGATTCATATTGTTTTGAACTTTTTTTTTTCTATAACTAACTTACTTAATACATCTGCAAGGGTATAAACATTTCGACCATGCGAAAAAATTATTTTTACTGTCATTGCTTAGCTGGTATTATTTATTTTTATTTTTATTTCCATTTAACTTTTTTGTTTGTAGCTGCACCATTTACAGTTCATAAGAACATTTTATATGTTAGTAAAAAAGGGGCAAAGCGAATACTTGTACCTGAGTCTCTGATGTTCAAAATGTATCGAAAGCTGTGTCATAGTGTATGTGTATCTATGTGTGTGTGTGTTGAGAGAGTTAGCGAAATGTAAAGCAAGTGATACGAAATATTTGAAACCTGAATCTCAGTACAAAACAAACAAGTTGTTATATCATATGTACTTAGTTATAATGCACCCAAGATCGATATATTATTTTATTTAGAACCAACTTTTTGATTTGTTTTGCTGTTAGCAGAAGGTTTTAAGTTCAATTTGATTGATGAGAAGAAATGTTGTGCAAGTTCCTTGATCTTTAGATGTCGGTGTAATGCATGAATTTTTCGAATTGTTGTTATTGTAATTACAAGTAGCCATTAGCGTAGTCTGAAAATATTTGGGCACCAATATACACACAATACAAACATACAATGAAAAACTTGTGAATGATGTTGAGTATAATCAAAAACAAAATCAAAAACATAAAAGTATTATACGAAAACAATTTGTAACTATCTATTTATGGCAAACAGAAAAACAGTAATCGAATCGAATCAAATCATATTTAAACGTTTTATATATATATGTATACAACTATATAGAAAATTGCTTCAGCTCCAACCATGTGACTAAGCCTTTACATATTTTAAAATACACAAAAAACATGACAAAACTACTAGAAAAAACTTTCATCTACTTATATATGGATCAACAACAGTTTTAAGTTGTTTGAACAAATGGCACTGATTATACTTTGCATATATTGTATATTTATGGTATTATGTACACACTGGTATATTTTTATACGTATTTTGTTGAGTTCATGTTTGTATAATGCACTATATATCGTACTATTATGTAAATACATATTGTATGTAAATTTTTGATATGATTAAAGACAATTTTTGCCACATATTGAACATACTACTAACTAAACATTTATACATATGAACACAATGCTCACATCTTTACTGGTTATGGGAACCAAGTGTTTATGCTTTTTGTTTGTTCTAAGAACCAAATTATGGAAAAACTCCTTACAACTCTATACTAAGAGCTTAACAACACAACATATCATGCTAATCGAAACAATGGCCAAAACCAATGGAGCACAGGACATACCCCAAGGGCTTTTCTTACAAAAAACTTTTTACAAGAAACTATCGCTTTTACACAACAACAACAACAACAAGAACAAGAACACAAGAAAACTGGAATCAACACTTGTATATACACTTTATAGAGTATAGAGCTGTCTATTTAATAACCTTCTATATTATACAAAATTCATCGATTCAATATCTCACATCCAATAAAAGATTGCATAGTTGGAAGAAAAATGGAATGAGATACAAAAAAAGAAGTACAGAACAGTAATAATATTCTTGACAATTCCAGAGAAATGTTACTTTTATCTACAGAACATATAAAACTATATATATATGCATATAATTTAATCAAGTTTTCAAACAAAAACAAATATCATAAAATTATGCATGTAGTTACAGAATTATTTAGAATTTGATGTATGTACTTGAGCGCAAAGCGTAGAATTTGTTGCATATACTATATATATAAAGATAATATATACATACATATGTATATATGTATTTGAATGCATACAAAAAATAATCAAATTTCACTTAAAACAGTATAAACATAATTATAATAACAAAAATGAAAAATAAAGAATGTATTTTAGACATATGCTAATAAAAAAACAACAACGAAAGTGTTTTTTCCTTTGCGGTTTTTCAAGCTGTGTAGCACAGCTGCTTACCAGCCGACCTTATCAGACTCTTATCAGTGTATACTTTTTTGGCTGTTTCCCAGCGCTTTCTGTGGTTTCTGATATTATTTGATATCCACTCAACAAGTGGAGACTATAAAAGGCGTTGTATACACCTAGAAAAGTCACAGTTCTCAAGGGAGTGCCACAAGTACTACACTTTGTATTTACTTACTTTTTTTGATTGTGTTGCAAGTGTTTGATCCTGCTAAAAATGGCCGATAAACATAATTTACTGCTGTTGTTGGAGCATCCCACGGAACCCGTTTTCCTGGACAAGGGCAAAAAGGTGACCGTTTTCGATGTGCCCGACAACTATTTGACCGATCGCTATCGTCCCATCAGCACTGAGGTTCAGAGCCGCGTTGGCGAGAAGGTAGAGCAACGTGTTCCCGTTCGTGAGATCTCAATTCCCGATCTGCGCATACCCATGTCCCTGGGTCGTGATGAGAAGTTCTCGTTGTTCATTCCCAAGCATCGCCGAATTGCCGGCCGCCTTATCGATATCTTTATGAACATGCGCAGTGTGGATGATCTTCAGAGTGTGGCCGTCTATGCCAGGGATCGTGTGAATCCCGTTATGTTCAATTATGCTTTGTCTGTGGCACTGTTGAATCGTCCCGATACACAGGGATTGGACTTGCCTTCGTTCGCGCAAACCTTTCCAGATCGCTTTGTTGACTCGCAGGTGTTCCGTCAGCTCCGTGAGGAGTCCTTTGTGGTGCAGCCCGGATCCCGCATGCCCATAGTTATTCCACGTGATTATACCGCATCTGACTTGGAGCCAGAGCATCGTCTGTGGTATTTCCGTGAGGATCTGGGCATCAATCTGCATCACTGGCATTGGCATTTGGTTTACCCGTTCGAGGCATCCGATCGTGCCATTGTGGCCAAGGATCGCCGCGGTGAACTCTTCTACTATATGCACGAACAGATCATGGCCCGTTACAACATGGAACGTTTCAGCAACAACTTGGCGCGAGTGCAACCCTTCAACAATCTGCGTGACCCAATCGCCGAGGGCTACTTCCCCAAGATGGACTCCCTGGTATCTAGTCGCGCCTGGCCGCCACGTTTCGACAATACGCGCTTGAACGATTTGAATCGTGAACAGGATCAAATCAATGTCGAAGTGGCCGATATGGAGCGTTGGCGCGATCGCATTTTCGAGGCCATTCATCAGGGCTTTGTCATGGATGTGAGTGGTGGATTGTAGCTTCGTTGAGTTCAAATTTGCTTAACGTACTCTTCTTTATTTATTTTCAGGAGCGTGGACAACGTGTTGCGCTGGATGAGGCTAGCGGCATTGATACTCTTGGCAACATTCTTGAGTCTTCCATTCTGTCGCCCAATCGCACTTTGGTAAGTTCCACAAGACAAGCAGCCTGCTAAATAGCTTAGATGTCAAATAGCTGGTGAATAATAGAACAAACCCTAATGGGAATCTGTTTTAATAGATTAAAGCTAAGAACCAATACCTCAACAATCAACCATATTTCTTGGATCAAATCAGATTATTAAATCACATTAATTCTTGTCTTTATTAAAAATCCTTTGAAAACATAATTTTAAAACTCTTCCTCAAGAATCCCAGTTAATCTCAATACTTCTTATTTGTATTAGTATGGTGATCTGCACAACTTTGGCCATGTTTTTATCTCGTACGCCCACGATACGAACAACAAGCATTTGGAATCCTTCGGTGTCATAGGTGATTCTTCGACGGCTATGCGTGATCCCGCCTTCTACAGATGGCATGCGTACATCGATCGCATCTTCCAGGAGCACAAGTCTCGTCTGCCCGCCTACACGGACACCCAACTCAACTACTCGGGCATCTCGATCACTGGTGTTCAGGTGGCAGCCAATGGCGGTCAGCCCAATGTGCTGAGCACCTTCTGGCAGCAGTCCGATATGGATTTGTCTCGTGGCTTTGATTTTACACCACGTGGCAATGTGTTTGCTCGCTTCACTCACTTGGCCCATTTGCCCTTCACCTATACCATCGGTGTGAACAATGATGGTGGTGCCCAGAGATTTGGTTACATGCGCATCTTCATTGCACCCAAGAATGATGAGCGTGGTCAACCCATGTTGATGAGGGAGCAACGCCTGATGATGGTGGAGCTGGATAAGTTTGTGGTGTCCCTAAATCCCGGTCCGAATACCATTCGTCGTCGCTCTACGGAGTCCAGTGTGACCATTCCGTTTGAGCGCACTTTCCGCAATTTGGATAACAATCGTCCGGCTGCTGGCACCGCCGAAGAGCTCGAATTCAACTTCTGCGGCTGTGGCTGGCCCAACCATATGCTAATTCCCAAAGGTCTCCCCGAAGGTCTTAACTGTGATCTGTTCGTCATGATCTCTAACTATGAGAATGACAGGGTTAGTATTTTTTTCAACACACGTAATACACATAATATTTAACTTTGTATTTTCTTTAACGTCTTGTTTTCTTGCCTTGCAGGTTGATCAACAGCTTGTGGGCCGTTGCAGTGACGCTGCTAGTTATTGCGGTGTGCGTGATCGTCTCTATCCCGATCGCCAGTCTATGGGTTATCCTTTCGATCGTCTGCCTAGGACAGGTGCTGATCGTCTGGTCAACTTCCTGACTCCCAACATGAGCATTGTGGATGTGTCTATACGCCATGATAATCGTGTGGTTAATCGACAGCCCTAGTTAAATGGGACTATGAGGCTACAAACTGTGACGACCTTCGCTTGATGAGACATTGAACACAGATATTACATGTACTACTTCTAGTAAATAAGCATACTTATAATATATTGCATCTTTATTGCAAGAGATTGCATCTTTATTGAGCTTTAAATAAACGCATCATGGCATTTAATGAAGAAAATACAACTTTTTTATAGACCGACCAATTTATACTAGATTTCTGGCCTTAGACGCATTTCAACTTGATCATTGATTGCGCTTATCAGCAGCAGCAGTGTGCTCTATTGATAGCCAGCAGTTTATACGCACGCAAAAGCTGCTCTTGATACCCTATTATTAAAAATATACGTCAAAAGGGTTGTTCTAATGTATGCCACAAAGTAACACGTTATGTTTTACAAAAAATGTGTTAATAACGTATAAAGCTGTTATCGAAGTCAATAAAATAAATAATAATTTTAAAGGATTCCTAAACAACTACTAATCAGATCTCGATTAATTATACATAAAGTCATCAAAATCGGCTTAAAATCTATCAATTACAGAATATCATTCAGTCAATCACTCTTCGCTAGATCACTCTCACAGATTTCCCTAGATTTGTACACTTCTTACTGCCTTGCTCTATCTGAGCGACGCTTATAATCGAGGTGCTGTCTCTCGAGTGCCTCAGTTGTGGACGCACCGTCGTGTAGTACCAAAGTGAAAGTTGTTTGCTGAAAGTTCTGAAAAGATTATTAAAAATGCGCAGCGTGTGCCAATCTCTGCTGCTGCTGATAGCAGCTATTGGCGTAAGCATAAACAAAAACACAACAAAAAGTACAATTTAATCAGAGTGGGCTTCCTTTTTTGTTTTTGCATTGATTGACCTTAGGTGGTGACTGCTGGCGTTAGTTCTAGCTATGATCAGCAAGCAAAAACATTCATTGATCAGTCGAGTGAGAGATATTTCAAGTTGTATAATCAGATTGCCTCCGAGACATATTCGGCGAATAATGAGGAGGACTTTGAAGCGCTCTTCTCCAAGCTAACAAATGTGAAGAGGATTGCTGATGAGCTAGTAGGGATTTCCCGCGAGGCAAGTGAGTTTGATTTAAGCAAGATCCGGAATGCAGAGTATAGATCGGCACTGGAGGAACTTCGTAGCGCTGGGGATTTATTTGTGCTGGGCGAGGATTACTTTTCCTCGGTGCAAATGAATCTGGCTGCATTGCAAAAGATGTCGACGGACAAGGACATTGAGCCGTATCTGGGCGGTGCCAAGATGCCCAACGAGGATGACAGTCCACTGGCATATTATCCAGATATTCAGAAGATTGTGCAGAGCAGCAATGATGTGGATGAGCTCAAGTACTACTGGGAAACGTGGAGAGATAAGAACCAGATCTGGGCTTCAGTCAACTTTTACACCATTGTGCAGTCGTATCAGAAAGCAGCCAAGATCTTGGAGATTCCAGTCCATCAGTTGTGGTATCGGTACGATAGCCAAGAGATGCTTCAACAGATGGAACAAGCAATGGCCGAGTTGAAGCCTGCCTATCAGCAACTTCATGCCTTTGTGCGTGACGAGCTGCACAAGAAATATGGCAGTGATGTGGTTAGTCCCAATGGACCCATACCAGATCATCTGTTCCAGCAGGTTCTCGAGCAGGCTTGGGAGGAGGGTAGCATCATAGAGTCATATTTTCCACGACGAAACCTGCCCCAATACGACAGCTTTGTAGAGCATCTTAGTGCCAAGGCACTCGTCAATGAATCCGAACAGTTTTACACATCGTTGGGCTTTGAACCATTAAGCGCTGACTTCCACAAGAATCAACTGAAGGAGCCGAATGAGGATAGGCCCGATGATGATTGTCGTCCCTCTCTCTTTGATTTGACTCCACATGTTTTTATGATGTACTGCGAGAAAGTCAGCTTTAGGAAACTAATGCAGTATCATGGTCACATGGCCCGAGTCTATTATGCCGAACAGAAGAAGCATTTGCCCTCTTATTACTTCAAGGCGTATAACCTGGAATATCCGGTGGGTGAGGCTGTCGTCCTGGCTGCCTCTTCACCCAGCCACCTTATTGGTCGTGGCTTGGCTAAAACTGCCTTTAACAATGAGGCGCTAACAAATCGATTGTTTCGCATGGTGAGTGCAAGATTTAATTAAGATTGCTTTAAAGGATTGATAAGAATAGTTTGAGCTATGTAATATATTTTTAGTTAGCTTAATAAGGAAGATACACTGTTTAACAATGCTCTTTCAACCTATATTTTCGTATATTTCAGAGCATTCACACCGTACTCAATATTCCACTTTATTATGTGCACACAAAAGTAATGCACGATCTATTAAATGGCACCGTGGATATGGATACAGTGAACAAACATTATTGGCGACTTTTAGAGCTGCATGCAGGCATTGAACCACCAACGGATCGTACAGAGGGTGCCATTGATTTTCCCTACAAGTTCTATGTGAACATTGAGCAAAACTATCAGACTAAGTAAAACGTTTAATAACCAACCCACAAAATATTTTTTTGTTATGATTTCTTATTCCTTTACAGAAAGTTTATTTCGGAAATATTGGGATATCAGATTTATCGCTCACTTTGCCAGGCAAATCATCGTGGTCTTTTAAGCAATTGTGATTTCTATGGCAATTTGGACGTGGGCAATAGACTTAAGTAAGTTTATTATTTGTATAAATATTTAAGAATTTAAATATTATTTACAATTTAGAGCCATGATGTCTTTGGGCTCCACGAAGCCTTGGCGTGAAGTAATTGGCAAAGTGATAACCAAAGATCCACGACTAAGTAGTTTGGCACTCTTGGAATACTATCAGCCCATTGTCGACTGGCTAAAGACACACAACAAGCAGACTAAAGTTAAAATTGGCTGGAACTCCACAACCAAAAGTAAGTTTAGGGTTGAAGTGTTTTCGAAAAAATTAATATCACAATTATTTTTGAATTGCAGAAATCGTTTAAGCATGCTGCCCACAATTGTGTATAAAGTTAAAATTTTTTTTTTGCTTGAGTAAATAAATAAAGTCTTTATTGAAATTATTCCGATTTAAATTTAAAATAATTGCCGCCTTACTGCAAGCGTTTTGCAGCACTAAAAAACCAACTGATACCACTCTGCGCGTGAGCCAGTTCAGTTTATAGCTGTCGTCCTTGTTGCTCTGCTGTGGAATCTCCGCTTTGCGTAGCTGCCAGTGATGCGTGTGTTGAAGTGAGATAAATATATATGAACTATAAGGCGCTAAAGTACACAATTTAAAGTGCTTACTCCACTTGATTCAGAGTGTTGTCAGTGGAACTCAACTAGGGTTGTTGGGTACTCTAGCCAGATATTTTTATTGTATTGCCTTTACCAATTCTAATTATGATGCTTGCCCAAGAATAATTAGCTAGTTTACTCGTTCTCCACAAGCGCAATCGTCTGTCAGTCAGCCGAATAATCTGTTCCGGTCATTTGCCAGCGTGTGCTTCAATCAATGCACTTTACCTTCTACATGGCCACAAATGGTCAACTGTCTTGGTTTAGGGTGGAGCGGCAACCTCTAAGTTGATGAGCTTTGAGCCCTCTGTTAAAGTGTTGCAATGTCTAGTCGCAGCTGTCGGTCGCAGTTGAAGCTCATCGAAGCGCAGCTTTGTCGCTTGATTGCATTCATGCAACAACAGCTAAAAGCCACATCCACATCCCCATATCCGAATTCAACTCCATCCATATCCGAGACGTCGACAACTTTTGCCCAAAAAACAACAAACATCGGGCAACATGACATGCAACATTTTTGTAGATATTTTTCTCTATCTATCTCTTTCGCACTCTTTCTGTCGTTGCACATTCCAAGTGGCAGTTGGGATTAGAGTCTGCCCACACCCCTCTTAAGCGAACAAAACTTTTTCGACAGCCGCCTAAGAGAGTTTTCACTGTAATAGTAAAGTCTTAGTTCATAAATAAATTAGAATTACTTTTATTTAAAATGAAAAACCTGGTATATAAGAATTAGTACATCAATATAATTTTAGGAATTATAAGTTTCGGTTTTAGTTGAATAAATAAAATCCAGAAGCTTGGTTGCTTCAATTTAAACTTCCGAGTTTCTTGCATGTAGAAAAAACAACATAAAAAAATGTTTATACTGTTTTGTTATAACATTTTCTTTTGATTCACAGACGGTTAACTATGATAGACTTTTTGACTATAAGTTTTAAAATATTTAACATAAATAATCTTCAATTTGTTACAGTGTATATATGTATAAATATTGAATACATTCAATAAGTTAATACTTAATGGAAAGTCGGAAAAAATCGTGTTATCAGTTCACACATTCGTTAAATCCTACAGAGAAACGTTAAATATGTAAAATGGAAAGGGGAAAAAACGAGTGACAAATATGTAAAATATGTATAATATATATATAAGATAAAGTTTTATATAAAATACACGATTCGTATTACAGGTTGGACATTTGAAGCTGGAATATATATCGATTTAGCCAGCCGAGCTGCTAACGGCGGTAACTGACTGAAGTTTATCATATTTACTATATGCCTGATTGATGTTAAAGCTTGGTCTAGTTGCTGTAATCAGCAGGCGTGCCCAGCCGAAGTACTCTTTACCTTTTGTCTTGTGGGCGTACATATTGGTTAAATGAATGCATTTCGTGTCGTCTGCTTCCCCCATTTCCCTTCGCTTCTACGCAGCTAATTGCGGCAAATTGCAGTTGAAAAGAGGGGGGCCTTGCTTCACGGCATGAATGGCCATGAAATTAAATTGTTTCCACTGCATCAGCAGCTGCCACACAATGCCAAACTCTGACATTGCACGGTTGCAGCCGGACGTAAACTTCCAAGTTGGAGTTTAAAGTTGGAGTTGAGTGAAAGGCACCCACGCCAGCGCCCTTCTTCACTTTCCACTCTCCACTCTTCATTCGGCTTACTGAATGACTCTTTATGCAAAATACTCGAAACGGTCCACAAACAACATTAATACAAAAAAGCCAAAGCAAAGAAAGGGAAAACAAGATACATGAAATTTACATGCGGCTGTCAGCTAATTTGGCTGAACTTTTTTAAATTGCCGCATGCCCATCAACAAATGCATTAACATTAACCCAAAAATTCGTCTTAACTATCGCATGCGCCATACATTTGTCTCTTTTCATATGGTTCGCTCTCACTCGCTCGCTTGCCAAGTTTTGTTTACATATTCAAGTGGCGCGTTTTTGGCAAATATTTTCTCACTGGTTTCGCAGAAAAGGAAACCAAATGAAACGAAACCGCAGCCAGCGTACGAGCTAACTGAAAGAGCAATCTGACAAATACGTGTAGGCACAGACAATTGAGAATGGGGATTAACATATTACATATTTAAATACATAGTAAAGTGTGTCTGATTGTAAAGCATCTTCGTTTTGTAAAATTAAAAGCTACTTGATTTCTATACTTAAAATAATTGTTAAAATAAACTTATGGCATGATTTATTACAGTCTTTGGCAGATAATCATGATAGATTTACAATTAAACGAATTTTAATTATATAAACAAAACTACTCGGTACAAATTTACGTTTGTTAGTATAAGTTAGTTAGATGTTCGACTAGAGGATGTGTTCAAGTTGTTTAGGATTTTAGTTGATTTTATTATAACCAATAAAAATGGGGTTAACCTATAACCTATAAAACTGTGCTTGACAAGTCCGATTAACATTTATTGACTCTCCTTATGTTAAGATCCAATTTTAAGTAATGAAAGTTTACTTTAGGAAGTTTGGCAATCTAATCAAATTTTTAGTTAATATTTAATATTTAACTTACGTGTTTGCTATTTATATTTCTAATTAATCGACAAACATTCACAACGTTTTTTTTGCAATTCGCAGTTTTTATTCAAACACGTTACCAGAAATTAAAGTCCAAATGATGTCGAACAATATAAGTGTACCACGTTAAATCACTGAGCCGCCCTGAAAAACTTCTCTAAGCTTCATGATGCGCCATGCGTCTTGATTTCTGTGTTTGCGTTGCGGTCAACGCGCAGCTGAGTAGTCAAAAAACTAAAATACAAACAACAAGACATTTGGGCAGCTGACCCCAAGCAATTAAGAAATTATGTATATTGTGACGCGGACAGTGATGATGGCAACAAAGCAATAGAAATAATAATAAACACAAAAATGGGGGAATGCGAAACACGAAATGGTGGATTGTGTATACGCACTGCTGGACAGCGCACAGCTGCTGCCCCAAAATGTTGTATACTGGCTTATATAGTATAATAAAGGCAGGCGCCTTTTGTGTTAACCTTTCTTTCTTTATGATTATTAGCAGCTGCGGCACACAAAACAATCACTATGATACTGCATTGACCATAATTAACATTTGTTGCATTTCATTTCTGTATGTCTGTCTTTGGGGTAGCATAATGGTTAAGTCTTTCGGCTGTCGCATTGTCTTCAGTATTTTCCCCCTTCGCGTTTTCTCGTACAAATCATTGTTTAAGTGTGAAGATTTTATATTTACAAGCCGTAAGTCTTTTACACTTCTATTGGGTGAAAAGCGAATTTCGAATTCTTCTACTTGTTTTCATTTTCTGTTTGATGCGCGTTAAATGCAAATCATGTCATTTATTTCGCTTAATGTCGGCTTCCTGCCACATCAAATGGGGAAGGGAGAGGCAAAAACACAGAAGACTGAAGACACGAACGCGTCGAGTGATTTTAAGCACAGCTTGCGGCCAGTTATATAAGCCCATGCTCGCCTTTAACTCAACTCGACGCCACTCACCAAACAGGCAGGGGGGGTCAGAGGTGGCAAAGGGAGGTGGAGGAGACCCGCAGCGCTTGACTGCTGACGGCACGCTGTTTGTGTAGGTGGAGAAATTATGTTGACATCATCGCCAAAAATTGCCAAGAAGCCAACACTTCAACCGAAAATACAAAAAAAATATAACCAAATAAAATTAATTTTACTTTCATTTTCGCTTAATTTACTTTTGCGCTTTTTGTGGTTTTAATGAATTACATTTTGGGCAAAGGCAACCAGAAGCAAATCATCTGTTGTCTATCTTTGAGTGTTAGTTACTTAATCTGGTTGCATTTGGAATATGTTGTATAAGTCGTAGAGGCAACCAGTTTAATGGCTTAATGGCTCAATTGCTTGAAATTCTATCTTGAAACGACTGACCCAAGAGATTTGCTGACTGATTGTTAAAAGTCTCCTTAGACTTATTTATGTGGTGTTAAACTAAATAAACTAAATTTTATTAACATTAAACTATTGGCACTTATATTTATAACTGTCTTAGCCTAGTTAAGCTTACAGATTTGTTGTCTAACTGATTGACTGACTGGGGTGAACGGAGAGCAATGAGGAAATCTCTTTGAATTATTATTATTTTTTTTTATTATAATTTGCAACTTAGGCATAACAAAAAGTTGTGCGGCCAATTTGTTTTGATTTGTTGCGCCTACTGAACAATCCAAGAGAGCAATGAAAGTCAAAAGTGCTTGAGCTTTGAAATTACTTTTAATAGGCCATGGCATAAAATTTCCTGGCTCGGTGCCCGACACAGTTACAGTTACTTAAACAGTTGCGAAAACTAAAAAACCAATTTGTTTACCAATTACAGCTTTGGGTTGGTTAACAACAGCGACTTATGAAATTAAACTCAATGCATGTCAACTGATTTTTTAAACTAGTTTCTAGGTCAGCTGGCGCATTGCTTAAATCAAATATAATATAATAAAAGTGTTTGTGCCATTGTCTAACGTATTTCCAAATATTTACCAATTCCCCAAACAATTTTTGTTGGCTGCTGCACACTAATGTGCCAACTCGCTTCAAATCTTGTCGTCATCTTTCATTTTGACAATCAAATTTTCACAAATTGCAACTCAAGCCGTACGCCCAAAGACCTGAAAGGTAATCAACTCTATGCAGCAGCAATAAACCCACAGGCTGAAGAGGAACCCATGCATACAAAAAAAATTAAAAAGACACAAAACAACAAAATTTAGTCTTTGGCAAACCGAAGGATATGTACTCTTGCAGAGCGAAGACTGGAATATACTGAACTTAATCAAAATGAAAAGTTAATATTTAATTTGTTCAAAGTGATTGATCTTTGATTTATAAATACAGCAAAGATGGCTTCAAGACTGAGGGACCAGCTAACATCCCATTCTTGGGACTATTTTTGGATTATTCACAAAAATATTTAGTTACTTTATTATGTATTCTTATTAGTTAAGAATTGAATTTCTTTAAACGCTTTACATAGTTCATGATCAAATGTATATACCCTTGGCAAAAGTATCCAAATTGTTTCCTCTCCTTGAAAGCTGCACCTTCCCATAGGCATCTTGTGCCTGAGTGTTGTAAAAGACGATCATAAAACTTATTTCGCTGAACACAAGAAACACCCTCGGTTACGCATGCCCCGTTGAAATTGCTGCCTGTCTCAATTGTATAAGCCTCAATTCACCCGCAAAAACACAACACACACACACGCACACGTGACACATAAATATGTCGCCGGCGCAGTTGAAGTTAAAGTTGAAGCTCTTGCACAGACAATTGTGTAATTAGCCAAAGAGAGAAAATATAGCTCAAAGACAGTGGTAACAAAAATCTAAACAGCTATTAGCTTTTCCCATATTTATTTCCATAAGCTCCACCGTTCAATTGTCTATGGGTCTGTCATTTGGCAAGCAGCCAGGCAGCCAGACAGCCCAGTCCTCAAAACTGGTTGACACCTTTTGCACCCAAAACTGATTAATGACTGCCTTACTGCCAGCTGTCATATGCTCTCATACGCTTCCATACATCACGATCCATTTTCATACAATATGTGTAATATACAATGTATATTATACATATATACTCACTCGTATGTATTTTACCTGGCCGCTGTGTATTTATGGTTTATTTGTTGCTCTTTTGCCGGAGCACACTAATTGCCGCTGTGGCGGGCAAATCTCTTGGTAACTTTGGTCAGCGGCACGTGCCGACGGACAATGCAAGTACACCGAGAAAAAACAAAGATAATTTACAAATTGTTTACAAAATAAAAGTCTGAGTATATTGACAGAAAAATTAATAATAATAAACATAAATTTAAATCAATATTTATAAGAAATTTTAACTTGAAATTATGATTGTATGTTTTTTTTTATTTCAGGAATATTTTTAACATATTTTTAAAGTTTGCTGCTTATTTATTTTTGTATGGTTATAATCAATAATAATAATAAATATTAGTTATTTTGCTTTTATCTTTTTGCTTCAAATTCAATTTAAAAAAATTGTTCTAAATAATTAAATATTCGACTTTTATTCAATGTTTAATTATTCTTTTTCAAATTTGTGGTAAACAAACAATTTTTTAAAATATTAAATATTATCCGTTAAGAATTTATTTTAATTCTAGTTCGCTTATTCAATCCTTAACAATTTTCTCAGAGTGTATTAATCTGCGATCACATCTCCAAACCGCAGCATGGAAAGTTTTAAACAGCCTTCACAAACATATCGAACCAGATTTGCTTATATCCGCATTGGATTTCCGGCGGCACATGTGAGGTTCTTTTGTAATTAGTTTTGTACATTAAATTAAATAAAAAATTTTAATTAACTTGTTTAGCTGCGCTAATTTAATTAGAGCTATTTTTTTGCCTATATATTGATTGCTGCTAATCAAATGCAGCGAGAAAACAAAAGACTTAGAGCACAAACTTGATACTGAACAAACAAACACGCAAACACCAAACGTTGTGAATTCGATGTAAGAACTGTTGAAACTGGGACGCTAATTGGCATCACGCGTTTGGCTTTTCCGTCCTCCAAATGTGAACTGTGTGACAAAAACAAGCACAACAACAACGACAGCAAACAACAACAAATGTGGCGCATCTTTGGGGCAGCTGTTGTCTGTGCAGATGCGATTTTGCGCGTTGGTTTCAGCTTACAGGCCGGTAGTTTATTATATCACCTCTGGGTGAAAGTGATGATGGCATTCGCACACACACACACAAAGAAACACCCAGTCAGCCGCACCAATACTCACGTAAATGAAGCATGTGCGAACATTTTCCTGCCTCATCATTTCGGGTGCTTAACACTGAGCCGCAACAGGGTGTGGCAGTGCTATAAAGTGTACTTGTTATATATGAGTGTACTGAAGCTCCAACACCCTGTATTGTATGTGCAACAAATGTATGCTAATCTCTGTATTTATCTCTCTCTGCGCAGTGTGTGTGTGTGTAAGTATGCCTATTGCATATTTGTAACGCTTGTGATTGTAAATATTTGTGTTGCCATTTTTTTCAATTATCGATTTTTATTTGCTGTTGCCGTTGAGCTATGAAGCGCAGTTTGGGAAAACTTCCTTATTGCATATGTTATGCATGTTGCAGCTTGAGGCAGCAACAGATAAAGGAAAAAAAACTAACAGCATAAGACTACAACTTCATTTAATGGCTGCAAATATGGCGTCAATGTCTTTGTCTTTGTCAGTGAAATCGGCACACAAAAAAACAAAACCAACAACAAAAAATGCCCATCTTAATAAAATGTCAGTCAAATGAATATTCATAAAATATAAACAGCAGCTGCAAAAATTGTGTCAGTCTAAGCGAAATTAAGAGCAATTGCTACTCGAGTTTGCGGTTTGGCTTGCTGCTGCTGTATGCAAATATCAAAAACACAGACAACACACACAAAAAATACTTTCCAACTGTCCCAAACATCCGCCAGTAACTTCACCCGCACCAATGCCCAATGCCCATGCCCGACAGCTGTTATTGAAGTAGTCCCAGTCACAGTCACAACTACAGACAAACTTCAGTTGTAGAAATGAGCTGCTTGCTTTGCTCCTTTCACTTTCAAGTCGCCAGTGCGACGAAATGAGAGCAAAACGGACTTAAGCTTTTGCCAATAACAAGGCAGAGAGATAGCACAAAACAACAACAACGCTCTTCAACAATCAAAATAGAAGAAATTGTTGTGATGAATCATCTGAATTTGTTTCTGTTATACGCCAGCGGATGCTGCTAAACTTTGTTGACTTTGTTTACGCTTACGTAGATTTTCCAAAGGCCATTCATGTGAGTTGCTGTTTTTGTCAACTGCTTTTTGGGAGTTTCCCGCGCCCCGTTGGTTGTTGAGTTCAAGGCTCTTCGAGCTTAGCCTTGACGTTGAATCAATGCGCATTCAGCACAAGTTCGTTGCTTAAGTCTTTTGTATATTGTGTGTTAATTTTGGCTAACAAATGAACGCTTGAGTGGAGTTCGAAGATGAACTCTTGTTGGGAATACACCAGTTATAATTGCTTTTAACCTGATAAGTATTTCAACACGTGTAGGTTCTTGACCCTCTTAAGCGAGGGTTGCAATTAAATAACAAATCGAGCGTAAAAGGTAAAGTTCATGGAAGTATTTTATTCCTAAGCAACATATTATTTGTTAAATTAGTCTTGAGTCTTCAAGTATTCTATCTTTATTGCTAAAATTTGTTTATGCTATAGGCATAACCCATACTTATTACCCTTGGACTTGTACACTTCTTGCTCCAGTTAAATTCAAAATAGGCTCAATGCAAATCATTATCATAACAAATGTGGTCAAATATCATTGACATGAAGACGCTACATTTAATAGTGAAGAGTTTGTGTGCTTGTTTGTTTGTTTGCTTGTTGATGTTGTAGCTGACAAGGCGAACCGTTTACATTTCAATCGCATTGACGCGCCTAACTGCAATTAGCTGTCAAAGTCGAGTCACAGACATGTCACAGTCTGTCAAAAGGCATTAAACATCGGACGATGCTTTTGTTGTTCTGTTTGGTGTGTTTTTATTTTCTGCAGACGAAAAATGTTTAATTGACGTTTGTCACGACTGGAGAGTAAGTTGTGGTTGCTGGTCCGTGAAAACTGAAATAAAGCAATTAAAGCAGTTAAATACTGAATATTCGTTTGCGTACTTACTATTGACCATGGCGTCCAATGATGCCTTACCGACTTCATAACGTAATTACAGCTTACGAAATGGGCGCATGTCGTTAGCAGCAGCTGGGGAGGTGAGGGCGCCGCCGGCTGTCTGGGTCGGCATTAAGCAATAATTTTTGTATACACACACACACACACATATATATATATATTTGTTTTTTTTGTTTACACATTCAAGCATAAACTCTCATCATTGGCGTCGTCCCCTTTCATATCTTTTACTGTGCATATTATTGTTGCCTCATCGCCAACGCAGCCAGCGCCAGTTGTTTTTCATTGCTTTGCTTCTGCTTTAAGCTTAAAATCAGCCCAAAAAATACAAAATCCGAAACAACACAGCACGGAAGAGGCAGCAGCGACTGCGCAGCGGGCGTCGCATGAAAAACTTTTGACGGGCTGCAGCTTCGCTCAGCTTAAGCGGCTGCATTGCGTTCAGACTTCTTTGAGACTTCGCTCAAGAAGGTCGTGTGCGCGCTCGCCTCTAAAGCTAAACATAAACCCAAAAGCTTAAAAGCTCGTTTCGATTCGTTTCGCTAGCTCGTTCGGTATCGTTTCGTTTCGTTTCGCAACTCGCGGGCCATTCGTAAGTGTTTGCTACTGTTTTTCTGTCTTCTGTGTGTTCGTGTTTGTTTGTGTTTATAAGTAGGATGCGAAGAGGCATAAGGACCTGCTGATGGACTGCAAATTGCAGCAAGAAGTCGAGCTTATAAATAAATGCTAAAGATAAAAAAGAGAGGAATAACAATTGTGTTTAAAAATAAGAGTGGAATCGAGTGGCTTCGAGTGCTACGGATTGAAATTGGATTGGATTGGATTGTAGTTGAAGCTGTGCGTTGTTGTTGTTGTTGCTGTGTTGTTTGTGAGTTGCAATTTCGATTTCGTTGCGGCTGCGGCGTCTGACAGTGAAAGTAATTTGATTTTGCAATTGGAGTCGGAGTCGCCACAATCCACAATCTACTAGTATAGCTGTGGTAACTGTAGCTAAACAATATTTTTCAAAACTCTCCAACAGCTTGCTTTGATCTGTTTGGTATGATTATACCCATACTTTATGTATACAGTGTTATGAGCAGTAAATCAATGCATAGCACTGCGTTCAGCCAAGCCAAACCAAACCAAACCAAAAACCAAAAATTATATCCCAAAAAACAAAACGTTGCAATCAATTTTTCATTTTAATTTTAAATATACACATACTTATTATAATACCTTGATGCCTTAAGCGTGTTTTCCTAACAACTGTGCTTCATTAATTATAGCTGAAATATACTTTTGTATAACACCAACGTCAAAGCAGTTAACACACACACACACACACACAATTTTTGGATTAATTCTGCAAATATTAATTACAAACGTTGGGTAAGTTTTTCTTATGCAAATTTGTTTATGATATTCACACACACGAGAATGAGGCTAGCAAACTAATCAAATGTTCATAAATTTCACATTCAATCGATATATATTTATTTGCAATCGGTTCGTCAGCAGCGTCGCCGACAACGACGACGATTAAATCATTCAAATTGCAACAGCGCACGAACCGCAACAAAACAGAAATAAATAAAAAATAAATGAAAAATAAACTAAAGCGTCATTATCTAATAAATCTTGCAATAATAGCAATTGCTTACTACCACCACATGTAACGTTTAAACATGGTGCGATCTTTTGCAACATGTGGAAAGTCTACATATAAAGAGTTTGAACATGTCTAAGCAAATGACTGAAATAGTTGGCTGGCTGCTTAGAGTTACTGCCACAGCGATAAAAATAAAAAGCTTCAGAAATTATACTATTAAGTTGTTATACAAATATTTCTTTTGCTAATCATAAATTCCTTTTTCTCTTGCGATGTAACAGAAATTTAGTTCTCTAAGTGCCCAATTTGAAGCTTGCTTAGGTTGATCGTTTCGAAAAATGGCATTTTCTCTCCTATTACTTTATAATTAATATAGTAAAAACCGCTTGCAGTTACATATTTCTCACATATTATTCAATAAACGATATTTCAACAGCATTTCAACTTGTTAATTATTATATAATAAACATTTGCAAGAAGCACAACCATTGAATAATAAATAAACAATCGAAACACAAAGAAAAACAAACCAAAAAAAAAAAACCATGTCAAGTTGCCCATAAAAAAGTGTATATGCAAAAGCAGAAAAGCAAAATGAAATGAAACAAAAAGAAGCAACAAAAAACAAACAGGAAAACATAAATAAAAGTCCGTCGAAAAAAGGGCAATCGAGACGAGCAGCAAACAAAAGCAAAGCGACAAAAAAACTTAACCCAAATTATGCCTTAACCACAAGACGGCCCAAATAAAATAATTTGGCAACGTTTTTATAGCTCGGTCTAAACTTTAAAATTTGAGACTGCACAATACGATGTATATGTTTGTTACATACTTATGTACATATATGACATGAACTTCATAATCATTAAAGCGACGCCAACGCCATCGAAGTCGTTTTTAGTCGTTTTTTTTGGTAACATCTCTTTTCTTTCATTTCTTTTTTTTCGGTTTTCTTATTTTTATTTTTTTTTTGTTTTCCTGAAGTGGTTTTATTTTATTTTTATTTTTTATTTAGGGCTTTGCGTATTGCATAAGCGGAGAAACTCGTATTGCTCTGCATGCTCTTTAGAGCATGTTATATATTGAATTGACGTGTTGTGGTTGTTGCTCTTGTTGTTGTGACTGTTGCTGCTGCTTATTACGAAAGACTTAAGGCACAAACTTGAGAACTTTCTTTGCAGTCGAACGAACTGACACAAATTACTTAATTGGAGACTCGTTTTATTTTTTTTTTTATCATGCCTTGTAGTTGAGAAACGTGTTAAAGTGTGTAATTAAGTTTTTTTATTGTGCATACAATTGGGAAGAAGATGAATTTCGACTGTTTAGAGTGTCTAAAAATAACCAGACATATTGATTCCTTGTTAACCATACTCTTCATATGCTTTTCGGTATAGCAACTAAAATCCGGTTGAATTTTTATGCCCGGCCCTTGCCCAAAAATCATCTGGTAACAAGCCCAAATTGTGATTGTTGTTGCACGAAACAAGTTCCGCTAAATTGTGACCATGGCAATGGATTTGTGGCGAGCCGTTGCTTTTATTATTATTTCGGTTTATGTAAATATTCATATATGTATATATATATATATATGTACTGGCGCCTTAATCTTTCTCTCTGTCTTTCACATTTTACTTTGTTTTCTGGTCGACTTATGTAAAGCAATCGAAAGAAATGTAAATGATTTCCCAACGCGCATCCACTTTGAGCGGCGCAATCGATTATGCATTCATTTCGACTGTTAATTGGACGCTCGCTACTGTTTTTTTTTTACCAATACACATACAATGTGTGTATTTGTTTAAAGATATTTTGTGTTTGATTTGTTTAGCAGGCTGTCCACGAGTTGTTTGGCTTCTCATTTCTTAGCAGCTTTTTGTGGTTACTGACCGGATAAGCAAAAAAGTTGATTCAATTCAATTCAATTTGCACGAATCATTAGCAAAAGGCATAAAAAAATATGGAAAAACTAAAAGATAACTGTATTCTCAAAGTTCATAGCGCTTATCTAATATTCACAGCTGCAAAGAGACGCCCTGCAGCTGGAATGTGAAACAGATTAAACAAGTTCGAAGGCTCTAGCTAAGAAATCCCGACTAGGGGATACCCTGAACCCTATACTTAACGCGAACAATCAGTGCTTGCATGTATGCGTTTGTGTGTCCGCCTATCTGTATGAACGTGATTGTAATACTGCGATGCTGCATAGTTGACTTAACTTCCATTTTCGATATCTCAGTTAAACCGGAAGCGCTATTTGAAACAAACTTGTACTGTCCATGGTTTGGGAGAGCCTGCATTCCAAAGTAAAATAGTCTCTAGCTCTTATAATTTCTGAGATCATACATACAGACGTACATGGCTATATCGACTGGGCTGTTGATGCTGATTAGGAATATATATTATATGTGTACAAAACCATTATACCCTTTGTTACCCATATAAAACATTGCTCATACGCAACTCTAATTATATAATGATTATCAGCATATTAGTTCATGTTGTTGTAACTTCAATTTGCATGCAATGCTTATGCCCTGCATTTTCTTGTTGTTATTGTTGGCAGCGCTTCTTAACACATACATATACATTTGCTGCTGGTGTTGATTTCACACATTCATAACAATTGCGCAGCGAGCGCTTGTCTTGAATATTAATTAACACTGTCCCCCCTTTACTCTGATGTAGCTCAAACATCTATTGATTACGTAGTTGGGCGTGTGGCAACCAAGCCTTTTGGCACTTGGTGATGGCTCTTACAACGGCACTTACCTTACCCAAGACCCACTGCCAATAAGTCGCTTTGGTCTCTTTGCATTACGTTGTGTTTGTTTGCTTATGGCCCGGCTAAATGTGCCAATGGCATGACACCAATTTTCACATAATGTGCGCCTTTTGTTTGGAGTTCAGCTTTGCAGCGGCACCGCTGACCCACTTGAGCCACAATTTCTGTGTGCTTGTGTGTGTGTGTGGGAAAGTCAAGCGTTTTGACCTTTCTTGCATTGACTGGTCCGTAAACAATTTGCAATTACCCAATTGCTAGCGATTAAAATAATTGGGATAGCTTCAGTAAGTTCGCTTTTTTCTTTGAAATTGGATTTGTTTGAAGTGCATATAATACACTTGCAAAAAGTAATATGTTGTAAAAGTAGGCAAAGGAATGATGAACAATATACTGTTCCCTCAATTTCTTTATTTGAGAAAATTAAAATTCTATTATATCAATAATTTTTGTTGTTATTGATAATATCTTTTTGTTTGTTAATTTATTTATTAAATGTTAGCTTTAATGATAAAATAAATAAGAGAAAAAGTAAAAAAATAACTTACATATGTATATATCATAAACTAAGTATTTAAGGTTTATTCATTTTTTTAGACTTATGTTCATAAAACTTTAATATGCTGGCAATTTTTCTTGGCATTTTTATTTTTTTTTCTTTTATATGATTTGGGCAATCCTGTAATTGACGCTTTTTTGTAAAATGCATGCATTAAATTTATCATAGACTGACATTAATTTATGCGCAACTCGTCAGCGTCACATGCCAGATACAACAACAAAGATAAAGACGAACATCAGACAAACAACAACTAGCGACAAATAAGCGACGAGGCAACTTTTTGGCTGAGCATTTGCCGCGATTGCCATTGTTGTCATCATTTTGTGCATTAGGCATTATATTATTTTATCTTTGCGACTTTTATATGTACGATTTATGCAAACAAAATTCATTTGCTTTGAATAATGCGTGGTAAAAAATAACTTAAAAACGTTGCACAGATGCAAAACGCACGAACAGCTGTTACATTTGAACAAACCGTGCGCAACGCTGCGTATACGCAATGTGTTGTATCCGCATCGGCAGCCAGAAAAGCAGCTGTTGCTTGAGCTGCTGCTGCGCATTTAAAATGCATTTATCTCAATTACAAAAACGAAGAAAAAACCAAAAAGAAAAAATACCTAAATTGCTTGTTTACAACGAATAAACGAAACACAGCGAACGAATTGAGCAACGCATTGTTTTGAACACAAACAAACTTTCACTAGCCAGAGCGCAAAACTAAAACAAAGTGCACATGCAGATAAAAGAGCACATCAAAAGCAGGCTGTGCAATAAAAACCCAAAACTACATATATGTATAAAAAGACGAGCAGCCACAAACAATTGTTAATTAAAACAAATAAACTGTCGGGCAGTAAAATGTGAATGTGAATTATGCGTACAACAGAAGTGTGAACAAAGAAAAAGAAAACAAAGAGGGAGAAGCGAAAGGCAAACATAATGAGAGAAAAAAGAAGTTAAGCCAGTTTCCGGCGTCCTTCACAAGGTCGTTGCAATAATTGCTGATGCGGCAGCGGCAGCGGCACCAGCAGCTGCTGCTACTCAAGTGGCTGATCATTATGAGGCAGTTCAGCATGTTGAATCATGATCATGTGGTAGCAGCTGTCCATTGTCGGCATTTTGAACGCAATGTTTTTTGTATTTATGTAACTTTAATCAATTTGGAGACTCGCATTGCTAATTTTTTATTTCTTCTTTAGTTTTTAGTTTTTATTTAATTTATTATTGTTTTTTTTTTGCATATATGCTTTTCCAACACTTGTTCAAGTTGTTGCCTGGTTGCATCACACATTAATTCGCATAAATCGTGCAGCTCATGTTGCTGTGTCAATTTCGACATAAGCTAAATGATATGCTGACAAACCAGTTAGTTAGTCGGCGGCGCCAAGATTTCAGTTTTTCACATTTCATGATTGAAAACAAAATGAAGGAAAAATCTATTAGCCGCCGCAACAGCAGCCAAATGTGTTAGGCATTATGCAAAACGATCCTCACGGCTATGAAGGAAGTGAAAAACCTGGCCTCTGGTCACGTACATTGCATATTGCTTCCTGTTTGCAAGACTATCTATCCTTATATTTCCCCTTCATACCGGCACATCTGACTACTTCACCCTCTGACACAGACACAACACGACGGCATGAAAAATCCGCTGCTTGGAAATCAAGTTCAAAATGTCAAGTTTGCGCAATTGCAAGAGGCGAAAAAAGTAACGCCCGCGCCAGAGGAAGCTTAAGCTCAGCAGCAGCAACTGCAACAACAACAACATCAGCCTTAGCATCTGCAGCTGTACGTGTGGTGCTTGAACTCGAAATGAAAGTGAAAATTTACTGGCAGCGGCAGCAAAGACGACGACTGCAACGCAGCTGAGCGCAAAAAAGTTGCCAACTCTTACTTTCAAAGCTGTTGTTGTGTTGTTGCTGTTGCTGTTGTCTTTGCTGCTTCGTTGACCACGCAAAAAAAAATATAAGTAAATAAAATAGCAAGATGGAACGTTGCAGAGTAGGCAAGTCGAAAGCGAGATGCTCTACAAACTGGAAGACAGTACTGAATTAGTTATTTTTGATAAAAACATTCAAAGTCAAGAAACGTTCTTTTCGACTAACTGTACAAGTGCGCAATACACAAGATTACAAGCTTTAAAAAATTAAGATATTTAGAGAAGCTCAATTTAAATCTTAAAAATTGAATATAGATTTTTTTTTCTAGAATATTGCATCTTTTTAAATATTGACCAAAAAATTATAAAACAAATTATGTTCTTTTTATTTGGAGCTAAAAATAAAAAAGAATTCATAGTGCCATTTTTTCCATTAATAAATATTTAATAAAAACTTTTATCACTTTAATGTGTTAGTGAAAGAGCTTTTAATCTTAACAACTTAGCAGCAGATAACAAAAAGTTGATAAGTAAAATCATTTTAATTGAAAACTGCTTAAGTCTATTTATATGAAAATTAATGGAAAAGCTCCTTTGAAATTAAAATCAATCAATTTGTGTCATTTTTTAACTACACCAAAATAATATATTTCACTTTAAATCATCTTATTTTTAAAATTTACTGCACATAATCTTGACTTAATGCACACGATCAATTTAGTTTAACAATAGCCGTAAATGGTTTGAAATGAAACAATGTTTGAAATTTGAAATTTGGCAATTATTAATGAGGAGTATCCAGAGGGGGGGATCATGAGACTAAGCTGTCCAAATGAATGTAAACGTTTACACTTTCCATTAAAGCGCATTGGCTGCTTTTATTGCAGCTCATTCATTTCCTTCTATCGCTGAACGTAAAAATAACTCTACACGAACCAAAAACAAAATGCAACAGAAACAAGAAAAATATATAAAATACATAGGAAAAAAATTGCAGAAAAAGAAAAGCAACGCAGTAACATTTTTTTATTTAGCTTTCCAGTTGTACAGCGACTTTTATTTTATTAACTGGTTTTTCTTTGTTGAAGTTGTTGCCAAAAGTTAGCTGCTGTTGTTGTTTTTTCTGTTGCTGCTTCTGCTGTGTGGCTTGTGACCGAGGAAACGCATGTTGCAACTGCAACTGCAACCAGCAGCAGCAACAACAACAGCAGCTGAGTAAATTGGTAAACTGCAATTAATTTGTTGTCGGTTTAATGTGCAATTAATGTGCATATCTTTGATTAAAGCTGCCAGATGAAAGCTCATTTAAGCGTTTAAGCTGTGGCTAATAGTCTGACACGCCCACCCCTGAACGACCAGCACCACCACCACCACCAGCACTAGCACCACCAAATAACTAATATCTATGTATAAGCCACAAACACACCCACATTTAATGTCATGCTCGCGGACATTTAATGGCCAAAATAAATGTTTTTGTGTAAAATACCAATACCCGTTTTCTTTATTTATATTTATTTCTTTTATTTTCTTCTGCTTGCAGGCAATTAAGGAAGTAATTTGTGGCCGTAGTAGTTGTTGTTGTTGCTGCTGTCGTTGTCGTTGCAAGATCATCAACCAGCCATCCAGCCAGCCAGTGAGTGAGCGTCATGAATGCAACCACATGAAACGTCGGCTGTTGAAGCGTCAACAGCAATTGCCATAATTGCTATTGGAGCAGCAAGACGTACACACACACACACACACCCGAGAGCTGCAAGGCAAGGAGTACAATAACCGCACCACCAGCAAACTCGCCACACGAGCCGTTCGCGGCAGGCACAAAACAACAACAAACACAAAAAATATCGAAATCCAAACGGAGCTCCTTCAACTGAATTGTAACAGCGTGCAGCATCGGGCGCCGGAAAATCCCCAAAGCCAAAAAAAAAACTAAAGATATCAACAACAACCAGTGAAGTGGGGATCAATGAACGCGGCACGCAGCAGTAGCTAGCAACAACAACAACAACAACAGCAGCAGCAGCATAAGAAAAGCGAAACGAAAAACGCTTGGCAACATTCAAGTTCAAAATCGCCATAACAACAACAATAGCGGCAACAATTGCTAGTAGCTGCAACAAGCAGGAAGTTGCACAGCTGCACCTTAATTGGGCGCAGTGTCATTACCACGACAACAACAACAACAACAACGACAAGCAATTGCAACAACCAAAACACATACACGTGCTCATCTAACCCGCTCAATGTAAAATGTTAGTGGCCAACAAGCACAACGACAACAACAACAGCAGCAGCAGCAGCAGCAACAGCAACAACAGCAACAGCAGCAACAGTTGCCACATCAGTTGGACTCGCCTAAAGCATTGCTGCCTGCTCATTAGCTGTAGCCTGCTGCTACATTATGCTGGCCACGCCCACGCATCTGCGCCCACATCTACATCGACAACAGCAGCATTGCTGGCAGGTCACCAGTTAGCGCCGTGGCAAACAACATTGCCGCTTGCAACAGGTGCCACAGCGGCGCCCACAGCACGTAATCTTTATGCGCCCTATCAAACGTTTAGCCAGCAAGATGACATCAGCTTTAAGGATGTGCGTCAGCGCAACGATGGCACCTTAGTGCAATCCTTTGGTTCCTATCGCACAGCGCGACAGTCTTCGGCTGCAACTGGAGCTGGATCAGCTCAGCGTCGCTCCGATGTGGAGATTATTCCAGCTCCAAGTGTGGAACTGCCACAAAGTGAGCTGATAACGATACCCAAGCAGCTGGTGCCAACGCTGCCAGAGAACGTGACCCGTCAGGGACGCAAACGCAACTATATGTACATACCCCTCCAAACAGAGGGGACATCAGGTGGCGGAGCTCCCTTGTTGCAACTACGACCCAGTCGCAACGCAACACTCTCAGCTCTAGGACCTCCAGCCGAGGGTATTGCAGCAGTGGCACATGAATTTGGTGTCCAGTTGGCGGCACAGACAGAGCACCTGCAGCAGCAACCGGATCGCACAGAGCGCAGTGATCTGGTGGCAGCTGCCAGCTCCACAGATAGGCTGGAGTATGCGGAGCCGGAGCACACGAGTCGCCGTGTGGGCTTCCAGTTTCCCAGCTACAGTCTGAAGCCGGCGAATCCATTCTATCCACAAGCATATCGCGAGGATAGCCCCATTCTCGATGAAAGTAGCTACGAACCGCAACCGTACAGTGAGGATGCGGCACCAGCTCCGTCCCAGTATGAGCAGGAAACGCGACACACACGTCAACTGTACTTTGACTCGGAGGTCTCACCCAGCACAAGTTTTGAGTTTCCTGGTTTGGTGGCCAACTCCAAGCCACATACTCTAAATGCTGCCGTTGCAGCTGGCAAACTCTATCGCGATGATGTCACCAAATTTGGGGATATTAATGGACCCATCACTGCACTTCCGCAACGCCTGCAACGTGGACTCTACTTTGGCGATACGGAATTTCGCACGGGTCCAAGTCCGATTCGGCAGTTTGGTCCGCAGAAGGCCTTCAATGAGTATGTGGGTCCAGGCGATTATCAGAGTTCCCGCAAGAGTCGCTACTACCCGTACAAGTCGTCTCGGAGTCCGCGAGTTGTGTTTCCCAGCAATGATAATGTCGGCACAACTGGACCAAGTGGATCAGGTGCACCCTCCGGAACGGGCGCATATTTTAGCGACAATATTGCTTTTAGGTAAGTTATTAAGCCTATAAAAATCGCCAAGAGTTTGTGGGTTAACATAATTATCATGATAAGAACTAAAGAAACAGTTCTAAATTCAGTTTAATGAAATTTATTGCAAAATGATTAGGCTAAGAGACTGAAAAATCTTTTCTTTGAACGCTTAAATAACTTATTTTAAATATGTTATTAATCTTTTTTCTCTTTCACAGGGATCAAAACTTTGGCATTAACGAACTGGCTGCCGTTCAAGATGTACGCAATGATTATAGTCTACAAGAACTGGATAGCGGCTCAGAAGCCACAAGCAGTCCACAATCGGCAAGCACATTCAAGGAGAAAGGTAAGAGTCGGGATCTGTACTAGTTTGGAGTACCTTCCCGTTTTGCTAGATTTGCTAAGTTAAGCTTCTTCGCTGCTGGGAACTGCTTGCACTAGGCCTAATTCTCCTAAAAATGCTCAAAAATACCACAACACCATATGAACCACAAATCACACCACTCTCATCTCAACATACATACAATTCCCCCCAAAAACCATTTGACAGTCGACATCTCAACGGACATGGAGTGTCAGCATCGTGGCGGTACTTGCGAGTTCTTTTTAGGCTGCTGGCTATCTGGTGGCCTCATACAGGGCACCTGCAATGGATTGCTGCGCGGCTGTTGCCATCGCACGGCCAAATCGGCAAACTTGCGCAGCTCGGACTATATGGGCAATACGGTCGATTTGACAGATCTACCGCAAAAGAACTATGGACCCGTCAGCAACGAACCCAGTGAGTGTGGCTGCAACAACACCAACAACAACTACAACTACAATCAGTCCATGCACGTGCACACTAAAAACAACAATGAACAACTATTTTGTAACCAAAACAAGTCCAGCTTGCTCAATGGACTAAATCACAATAAAGAATTGTTCATTTCGGCTTGCCGAATATCTAATACCCTTGCAGACTTTCTAATTTGATTGTTATTTAAAGTATAGCAACTGTTTGTCAGAAATCAACCATCATTTTTAGAAGTTTTTCCATGCTTTATCATCTTTAGTCAAATGTGAGTGATAGAACCAATTTCGATATATGTATATATATATATATGTATGTAGGCAGATTATAGAAAGATTTCATTACCATTATAAAAAATATTCAAAGTAAAATTCGTATGACATTTTTTTCTTTCTACAAATTTGTTAAATTTTTCAAAATGATAAAAGCCAAAAGTTCTATTGTCAAATATTTTACATATATTAACAAAGCCAATAGTAACTATAGGGTAAAATTTAGTTAATTATTAACATCGGCTATTGATAGAAACTGGTCTCATCCTCCATTTAAATATTTACAAATTCAAAATTTAACCGGTTGGAAATTTCATCAAACATCTGTACAATTCGCGGTTAGGACTCTACATACTTATATATATTTCGGGTTTTAACAATTACCAAATAATAAAACCCTCTGCAAGGGCATTTATTTTGACTATTTAAAAATTACTTCCTGCATGCCTAACTTAATAATTTGTTTGTAGTTAATGCGTTTTGATTTGTTTCGTTTTTTTTTTTATTTATGCGGATTGTTCTGTATTTGTGCACCATATTTGTTGTTTTTATTATAAATTTGCTTAATTAAGAAGCAAATTATTAATGTAACTCTTAAAACACGCTACTAAAAACAAACGCCTCGCACAAATTTATTTGGAAGGGCACCAAGTGGAAACCTTTACGACTGCCCAGCATGCGCATGTTTAATTACCAGAAAGTTAATGACAATTAAGCCACATTAAAAGAAACAGTTTAACGGCATGCCGAGCAAAGTGAACTCCATGTCCAAGCGATCCTCAGCCAAAAAGCAAAAGAAAGAGTTAATATACAATACAGCGACTAGAAAGTTAATGCTTAACCAAACTCCCGCACGCACACCCGCTGTCCATCCCCCGTCTCTCTCAGCAACAACAACAACAACAAGAGCAACGATTTGCGGGCAGTTCCAAGCGGCGTTTTTATTTTTTGTTTGGCTTCATTTGGTTGCAAGTTCCACCTGCCTGCCTGCATAAAAACTCACATTAACCGCTGCTCCTCACTTGTTTCTGTTTCACCTGTTTGCTAGTTTGCTACTAACTCTGTGAAATGCTATATATTTTGTTAAACAGTATACCTTTGAACTAACTAACCTCAAACCACTTTCTGCGTTTCTCTCTCTTTCTTTTTTTTCTTTCTCTTTTGCTATTTTGCTTAGGTTGCGGCATCTCGCTGGCCAAACAGACCGCCCAGCGCCGCATTGTGGGTGGAGATGATGCCGGCTTTGGCTCCTTTCCCTGGCAGGCCTACATACGCATCGGCTCCTCGCGGTAAGCAGCTGCCTGTCCCCTTTCTCTCACTCTCTCTCTCTCTATCACACTAATTGTTTTCCTTTCGCTTTTATTTGCAGATGCGGCGGCTCGTTGATCTCGCGTCGTCATGTTGTCACGGCCGGTCATTGCGTGGCACGTGCCACGCCCCGTCAGGTGCACGTCACGCTCGGTGATTATGTCATCAACTCGGCCGTGGAACCGCTGCCCGCCTACACATTTGGCGTGCGTCGCATCGATGTGCATCCGTATTTCAAGTTTACGCCCCAGGCTGATCGCTTTGACGTCTCCGTATTAACGCTGGAGCGTACGGTGCACTTTATGCCCCATATAGGTAAAATTGTAGTTGCAAGATCAATGCCGCGATAAAAAGTTGATTATATAATATAGTCACGGCTTGGTATCGGTGTGATAACCATTTGCCAAAAGTTAAAAAAATGATAAGCAAACATTTTCAAATGATTTGGTATTGATAAAATCGAGGTTATATTTTCTTAAATAATATACCATCATCAAAATTTGCATTACCAAGGCATGACTTTTCGTCTGCGTAACTAATGATCTTAGCAGCCCAATGAGTTAGCAATAGATTCGCGTTATCTTTCCAGTGCTCGCTCATAATTACTCATAACAAATTGATGACTGATTAATATTTAAACTGTTTATTCGCAGCACCCATTTGTCTGCCAGAGAAGAACGAGGACTTTTTGGGCAAGTATGGCTGGGCTGCTGGTTGGGGCGCATTGAATCCCGGCTCCCGGCTGCGACCCAAGACATTGCAAGCTGTCGATGTGCCTGTGATTGAGAATCGCATCTGCGAACGCTGGCATCGGCAGAACGGCATCAATGTGGTCATCTATCAGGAGATGCTTTGCGCCGGCTATCGCAATGGCGGCAAGGATTCATGCCAGGGTGACTCAGGTGGTCCGTTGATGCATGAGAAGAATGGTCGCTGGTACTTAATAGGTAAGTTTGTCAGTTGGCTTTATCAATGATCAAAAATCTAAGCTTAATTCCGTATTTCAGGTGTCGTCTCGGCGGGTTACTCATGTGCTTCGCGTGGGCAGCCGGTAAGAATTATTCTTGATTACACTTTGTTTTTGATTAAGCCTAACAATATTTTAAATTTTCATTTTGTCAGGGCATTTATCATCGTCTGGCCTATACGGTGGACTGGATATCCTATGTGGTTGGCCTGACAGCCAATATTTAAGCTATGCTAATTGTATCTTATTTATTTCGGAACCCAACGCTTCAACGTTCAAGCTTGCAACTTGCCCCACACAAAAAGTGGGCCGGAAACATTTTGTACATAATTTACTTTCTCAGCTTTGGTTTCTGTCGACTCTCGCGTTCTTTAACTTTATTTATGCATACTTTTAATAATTTTCAACAACTTTCGCGCAGCGCTCAACAACAAAATTTTCTATGATATTTTAAGGAAGGATGAAGTGGAAAACTGCGTATATTAGAATTTAGTAGCTATGCGATATCTTTTTTGGATATCTGACAGCTAAGCGATTTTTTCAAATTGTACTTTAAATTAATTATTAATTAATTACTTAGTCATATGCGCTGTTACGTAATTTTAAACTATTTATGAACTAATTGTGTGTAAATAAATTATGTAAATGTTGAAACTGCCTTTTACTATGTTCTCCGCTACTTTGATAAAACATCTTAAATGATGTAACTAACTACTACTGCTTGAACGAAAAACTTGGATAAAACAATGGCATTCCAGATGCATAAGCATTCTCCGTATCCTGACAAAACTGCTTGATGCGCAGTTTCTTCTCCTGCATAACGCGAAATAGTGTAAAGACCTCATGGTAAATTTTATAATAGATCACTGCAGAGGAGTTTACATTAACACGAAATGTTTAATTTGTTAAAGTACGTAAAACTCACCTAGCACAAGGGCGAACACTAGTAAACACATCAAGAAACTGGACATATCTATAAATAGACCAGCCATGGCATAGAATATGCCCAAATACAGACCAAAACCGAAGACAACACCATGGTATATCAGCCAGGGATACATCAATCTGCTAGAATCCTGTGATTTCATAGAAAAGTTTTAAATCATAGTAAATTAAAGTTAAGAATATCTTAGAGATGATGCAAACTAACACAATTATAAGCAATATGATATAGCTGTAAGATGTAAAGAGAAGGCGGCTTTTCAAACGATTATCAAAATCAATTTTCGAAAATCTTAAATCAAGCGAATTTTTATAGCTTGACATTATAAAAAGTAGTGTTTTCATCTCAGATTAAGTATGAAATACATATATTAGACTTACCCGAGCTACACCAATGAGCAGCAATAGACTGACGCCCAAGTTAATCAAGGACATGCCATAGGCGATTGTGCTAAATGCAGCAAGCACTAAGATTTTTTGAGATAGTTAGCAAAAGAAATATATAAGTTCTTCAAAAGTTCACTTACGATTTATAAAAAGCTGCACTTCCTTATCGGTGGCCTGGTGTAGCAGCACTTGTTTGATCAGCCCTTCGACATCGGTGTGCAGATTAATGATCATCATGGAGCTGAAGGTCATTACGGCTGAGATAATTACGCCAAGCCAGCCAATAATGATGGCATTATACTTGAGATTCTGGCACTGCACATAAGCAATGCTGCTGGCATGTGCGGCAGCCATGCCCTGGGTGGCAGCTTTTGCTGCTGGGTTGCACGTCATATTCAACTTCAGCTCTTAACTGTTAAAATTTCGAACCGGGTATAAATTATTCTTATAAATGTATAAAAAAAAGTGTTCGTAGGACTTATTCCGATTATATTCTGTGTGCTTTTGTGTTTTGTGTTCATAGTATTTGTGTTGAACTTTATAGATTTTGCTTTTGTTTGGCGACAAACAATTGACAACTAAGCTAAACGCCTGCTGCGACGGCAAGTTGAAATATATCAGCATCACAATTTCGTTGATATGCTAATGACCGACTGACCGATCAGAGCAACAGAATCATTAATAAGAACTCCGCGTTTTTAGAAAGTTACATAAAAGAATGGCATTTGCCCCTTCTGGCACGCAGTTAACCCAAAAAAAAAATAAAATAAATAAATAATACAGGCAAAATTCTAGAGACATTTCTCATAGATAAATTATTGAAATATGCATGCAGCAGTGGTCGCATGTTGTTGCTGTTGTTGTTTATTGTTTGCAATAATGTCGCATAAAATAATTATAGCTCTGGCTGGCGCATACATTTCCTGCGTTTCGTAATAATTAGCCACAAGACACCAAGACAACAAACATTGGCAGTGAGAACCCAAGCACCTAAGATCAAGATTTGTGTGCTCAAGATGCCCAACCTGTTAGTGAGAAGAAGTTCACAGCTGAAGTTGGCATTGAGACTGAGACTGAAAAAGAAGTAGCGGAAACTTCAGTTGGCACCCAGTTTGATTCTGGCCAGCGATGCGTGCGGTTGTCGCTGCTCTTACCGCTTTTTTCGTTAGCTGGCTTTTACATTTTTGTGTTTTAGCGCTATTGTGCTAAGACATGCCACAATTGGCAGCAGCAGTAAAGAAGAAAATTATAAGCATGTGTGAAACTTTGTAAGCTGCGTGCACCGCCTGCCAATTGAAAATTGTGCCAGCGGCTGTTGCATTGGCACAGTTATTATATAAAGAAGTAGTCTGTTAACCCATTTAGAGCTTAAGAACTTGTTGCACGCTTACTGCAAAGCGTATCAAGGACACAAAGCATCATTGAAGCTAAGCCGACAGCTAGAAGTGTCGCCCATATGGGTAACAACACACACAACAACAGCAACAAAGAGGAGTAAAAGTGGAGCAGCAATAATAAGAAATCTAAGTAGAAATATCAGCTCGAAATGGTAAAGCAGAAGACACCAACAACAACAATAACAACAGCAATAAAAACACTAACAAACAACAACAGACATAAAAGTGAATAAGAAGAAATTGTCATGCTTTCATTAACAGCAGCGACAACAAAACGATACAAAAACAAATACACAAATTTAGCTGTCAGCGAATTGTGTTAAACGCCCACAAAACATAAACAGTGACAGGCGGTGAACGTGATCTGTGTGTTTTGTGTTGTGTTAACTGTGACTTAAAATGCGGCGCCACTGGAGTGATTTTCTGCTGCTCATAAGTCTGTGTCTGTTACTATGTCAATTAGCACCGCTTCAGGCCAGTAAGTAAACCTCGCCCATGTCCTAAGCTTAGCTAATGGAATTCATCTTCCATCTCCACCCATCGCCAATTAGGCATACTCAATACATTGCTGGGCGTCCCCGCTGAATGCGTGCATCAAAGTGGCATCTGGCCCTGTAAGCTGAGCTTCTCCTGCTGGCTGCAAGGTGGCAAGCATGCCAAGGGCTGTGGCAGCAATAAGTGGTTGTTCAGTTGTTGCGTGGCAGAACCACATTCACAGCATTTCCAGCATCCGCATCAATCGCCACTCGAGAATCTGGTGGACTATGGCAAACTAAGGATGGGTCTTAGTAATTTGCCCAAACGCATTATGTTGCGGCGACGCGACGATAACGAACTACTCAATCTGAAGGTAAGTGGTTTGTGTTTTAGCCACAATTGATCAATTACACTAGTAGACACGGCAGCGATAACAAATTGTGAACGAACTTGTTATAAACCACAAACAAGACAAGCCATGCATTGTAAATAAGAAGTTTTTAGGTTCGAAGCCTTGATAAACATTATAAATAGATGTATATATATATTTATATATATATGTATTTTAGGTGTTTTAAGTTCACAGAAAGATATAATTTACAGCTACATTTAGAGAATATATCATATATACACACAATATGTATTGATTTGTATCGCTTTGTGTTTTCTTATGTCTCTGTATTTTTTTTTTTTTAACGTCATAAAGTGAACAATGAACTATTTTTAATGTATGCTATTTAAAACGCCACAAAAGAAGCTTGAGAAGATGCAAACAAATTTTTGTACACAATTTTAAGTTTTTGGCAGTTGCCAATATTCTTTTTTCTTCTAACTTTGATTGATAAGTTTCACTAACAATAACTATGCATACAAAAATATTAACTGGTCATTTGTGCTCTGTATATTTAAAATAAGAGTTAAATATTTTTTATAATTTGTATGCATAGTTATTGTTAGTGAAACTTATCCCTTCGCTTTTAATGACACCATAAATTCAATAAAACATTTTTATTTTAACGCAATTATTATTATAACAAAAGAGATCTTACGAAACAGTTGATTTTTACATTACAGACTATAATAAAAGGTTGTGTAAGAATAGTACCAACATTGTTAAGAAGACATTGTAATTATCCTGGAAAGCAAAATGTATGTTTGTATATTTTAAGAGTTAATTTTAAAAGCCGTCAAGTTCACAGCGTGTGAGCAATGTGAAACAAAAGCACAATTGAAAATATTTGTGTACTATGGTAAAAACTAGTTTTGTATGCATTTTCATTATGCTTAGCTTTTGTATGTTAAGTATGTGGTCTCAATGCCGTCATTAATTATGCTGCTGCTGCGCATTGACTAATCCGTTGTACTCTGCTTCTAGCCGGAATGTGGCATGCCACGCACCACACAGAATACGCTGCAGAAGCGCATCATTGGCGGCAGACCGGCCCAATTTGCAGAGTATCCATGGCTGGCGCATATACGCATTGCAGAGTATCAGTGCGGCGGTGTACTGATCTCGTCCAATATGGTGGCAACGGCGGCACATTGCATTCAACAGGCTCAGCTGGCAGATATAACCGTGTTTCTGGGCGAACTGGACACACAGAATCTGGGACACATACACGAGCCGTTGCCTGTGGAGAAGCACAATGTACTGCAGAAGATCATACATCCACGATTCAACTTTCGCATCACACAGCCGGACCGCTACGATTTGGCGCTGCTGAAGTTAGCCCGACCGACGACTTTCAGTGAGCACATTTTGCCCATTTGCCTGCCCCAGTATCCCATACGATTGGTGGGACGCAAGGGACTCATCGCTGGCTGGGGCAAGACGGAGGCGCATATGGGTCATGCGGGCACCAATATGCTGCAGGTAGCCAGTGTGCCAATCATCTGTGAGTACGATGAGCATTCAGTGCAACTATCTAACAACTCTCTCACTCTCGGTCTTTTTGTTTCTATCTCTTCTGATTTACAGCCACGTTGGACTGCATTCGCTGGCATGAGAGCAAACAGATCAATGTGGAAATCAAATCGGAAATGTTCTGTGCCGGTCATTCGGATGGGCATATGGATGCATGTTTGGGTAAGGAATATCAAATTGTGTTGCATACTCTTAGGCTGTGCGTTTACAGCGCTCTGTTAGGACGTTAACAGTGCTGGAGCTTATGTAAAAAATGTTACGCATTGATTGAAGTTAAAATTAAAAGGCAAACAAGTAAAAGTCTTAATGTTTATATAAAACTAACCAGATACTGAGAAAGCACGGAAACATTGTCTTTACAGATGTATTCATTCTTTTCTGGGTATTTATAATATTGTTCTACAAAGAATCATTTTCGACTTATTAAATTCATTACATTTTCGAGAGATTTGAAAAACGTATAAAGTTGATTAGAGAAATCGTTAAAAAAATGATATATATTAACTCATAACATTTAAAACCTAAAAATATTTCAACCACTCATTTTTTAAAGCCCGTTAAAAAACACTAGTAGATAAGGAATAAATGTTAAAAATGTTTTAAACAATTCTTATGGGAAATGACACATTTTATTTATTACAGGTGATTCTGGTGGTCCGTTGGTCATCAAGGAACGAGGTCGCTTTGTGCTAGTGGGCATAACAAGCGCTGGCTTTGGCTGCGGCGTAGATCACCAACCAGGCATCTATCACAATCTGCAAAAGAGCCTGCGATGGGTCGAAGATGTTGTGGCACACAACGAGCTGTAGCTGCGCACAAAGACAGCAGATGAAGCAAGCTGACAGTTGCAGACTTAATTTGGCTGCTCCCTGGGGATGTGGCAAGCAATCACATTAGTTTATGCCGTGTATCATTAAGCAATGGCCATGTGCAATGTCAACAACAGCAACAATGAAAACAACTCAAAAAATAAAAACAAATTATAATTGATTAGATGTATTTAATATTATTATGTAGCTAATGTAAGTGGGTCTAGTTGCCTTGTTAGTGGGTATTTGGCTGCGTGTGGCACAATGAACGACCTTGAACGATGGCGGCAACTGTGCATGTGGATTTTGAATTCAATTGAATTACGCACTTTACAACACGTACAACAAATTTTGCTTTGTTATGTCATTTGCCAAGACGCCATTTGGCAATTGGCATTCATTTCATTTTCTGCCGCTGCTACTGTTGCTTCTGCTGCTACAGTGCTGGCCCATTTCCCATTAAGTGGCGGTGGTGCTTGTTGTGGCGGTGGTGCTGCTGCCATAAATGGCACAATCAACCGCTTTCAAACAACAACAGCAAGCAGCAATAACAAACTGCAAACACAATAATCATAATTTGTACTTTAAACACATTAAGACTGGGCCAAGTCAAAGACTTAACTCGACTCGACTTGAGTGTCATCTGCCAATTACCCAATGCTGGTACTTCAATTTTGTTACGTTCGTTTTAGATACCCTGTAGACACACATTTGATGTCAGAGGGTATACTTGTGAGCCCTTTTGAAGTAGTTATATTATTTAATATGACAAAATAAAAAGCTTTGAATATCTTTAAGTTTTGAGGTAAGTTTAGCTAACATACAAAATGTTTTAAGCCCCATAGCAATTTATAACACTTTATTCTTAAAATCGTATAGCATTGAATTTGATTAAGCCAACATATAGTATGATAGGTATAAAAGACTTTAAGTTATGTTTGGTTCTTAAGTAAAAGCAAAAAAAAATATTTCTCAAATACTTGAATTACATAAGATGTATGTCGTTTATCAACAAGTAAGAAGGCTCTAGTCTTCTGGTCAGAAGATACCCTGAACCCTATACTACTGGACTACAGGGTAGCTACTAATCGATCACACTTGAATAACCATTTCTATATTTTGATTTTAATTGTTTCTTTGTATTCAATTTTTAATTGTCATTTCCAAGTGTGTCATCAATTTGACGGACAATAATCAGCCAATAGTTTTCCATGAACTCGCAACAAAACCAAAAAGCTTAGCCATCAATTATTTAGGCTTTGTTCGGTTTTGATGGCTTTTCAATTTTCAAAGCAGCAGCAGCATTTTCAGTTAGCCGCAGTCACATTGTTGAAGTTTTTCACGCTTGAGATAAACTTGAAATAAGATGTTGTGTGCGTTAAGCTTTCGCTTGGTTGCCTGATTGCCAGGCCGCCGTTGGCTTGCTTGCTGGTTTTTCCTGTTGCAATTTGTACAATTGTTGACTTTTTTCGACTTTAACTTTGCTAAAATTCACTATTGGCAGCCCCCACACACACACAACATTTTTGTTGGTGGCAAGCATGTGAGGTGTGAGTGAAACAATTTGACTTCCTCTTTTCCATTTTCTCACCAAACAAGCAGCTCTAAATTTGACATTACTCATGGCACCACCAACAACAACTACAACAACAACAACATTAAGCGACATGTGATATGCAATTGCCAAGTGAGCTACAAAAAGTGGTTGTTTCTGTTGCTGTCTCTGCTCTGGGGCCACGTCTTGCCTTGTCTTTTTCTTTTCACTTTCGATTTCGATGCGAGTGTGACTCTCCAAATACACACAGAAAATATTTACTGAGAGCTATAGTTTCACACTCTTTGGCGTATATTACTCAATAGTCGACGTTGCGACGATGTCTCTTCTGTGCGTGTATCTGTTTGTGTGTGTGTGTGTGTGTTGGTGAGCGTGTTGATGGCCTTTTTGATTTTGAATTTGTCAGCCAACTGTTTATTAAGTGTTTTGACGTTACCGCAAACTGTTCGTAAACGCAAAATTCGCCGCATCACAGCAAAACAAAAAAACTGTTTCGACTTGAACGATAGAAAAAACAACAAAATATATATATATACAAAATTCGACCACAACGTTTAAAAGCCAAATTAGAGAAAAAGTGCGTGACGCGGCATTTGGAGTAGTTAAAAATAATGTTCATAGATTAAAAATGTCCACATTAAAGTGTACAAGAGGAGTTATTGCCAAATATTAAGCAAATTGTTGCTGTGGCTCGCGAATTTTATTTATTTCAATCTTGAGCTGTGCGCCTGCTATGCAAACGAGCGATTATTCAATCAAAAAATCGCGCCGCTACGTGAATTAAGTGAAACACACAATTGCACAAAAACGCAGACAAACAAGACAACAAGGCAACAACAACGTCAACAAAACCAACAACTACAGTAACAACAATAACGAAAGTATTTCAAAATGCGCGCAGTTGCATGGCTGCTGCCGCTGCCAACGTCGCTGTCACTGTCGCTGCTGCTAGGCCTAAGCCTGTGTCTCCAAGCTGCCCACAGCAGCAGCAGCAGTAGTAGCAAAAGCTACAACTCCGTTTACAATGCGGCGGTGACGCCGGAGTTAAAGCAGGCCATTGACAAGGATTTGCCCAAGCAAGCCAAGTTCTTCGATGAGCTCGATTGTAAGTATTCAAGTTTGTTGCCAAAGTCTTTCGTTTTGTTTGACCAGTCTGACCTTAATTGTTCCAATGTGCAAAAATATGTCGCTAGAGTCTTTTTTCTGTGAGAAAAATCAAAATTTGTAAACTGACTTTTTATTTTGTTATGCAAAATGTTCTCTATGAGTTATACCAGACTTTATGATAACATTGATATGATAACAGGTATCTTAACACTTTAACGTGCTGTGCTGAAACAAAATGATAAATATTTAAGAATATGCAAGCACCTGATATACTCCATTTGCAAGTTCGTTGCCTGAGTCTTTTGTATTTTGTTGCAAAGTTTAAGGGGAGAGCATGTCATAAAAAGCATAAAAATTAACTTATAATGTAAAAATCAAGAAAATACATTATCTTTTTGGATGCAATCTATGATTTCATGAAACAGTTTGATATTTTTTATGTCCTAAATTTAGTTTGCACTGTAAGACTTCAAGACTTATACCAGTAAAAGCATTGGTTATCTTATATATTATTACTTATCACGTTAGTTAATTGCTCACTTTTTTTTGTAATAACATAAACAAATATATATACAATCAAGTCTTAAGACTTTTGTGAAAAATGCAAAAGAGCTCATTAAAATTTCCACTTTTTATGTTAGTTCGATTAGAAAAGTTTGGTTTTTTAATTAGATGCAAGTTAGCTTATTTCCATTCAGTTATACCCAGCAAGTTTGTTGCCTAAGTCGTTCGTGACTCAGCAAACATGGATACAATTTGTTTCAATTACATAATTATTAGTTAACCTTGAAGCTGAGCCATCGATTCGATGTCAAGTTCACATGATTTACACAACGATTTCCTTACCATACCAAATGCGAATTATGCCAGCGAAAGTAAACCACACTTGTTTATAAGCACGGCTAAAAGGGTTTGTACACTTTCGTGTTCTCGGCACGACCCAGAGCAGATAGTAACGGTTAATTCAACATGTAAGAGCGCGGACACTTTAATTGGACTTTCCAAAATAAACAACAACGACGGTCCACTAAAGAAATACGTAAACCAATTAGCCTCGAGAAACGCAGGTTGCAGAGTTTAAAGTCAAATTAAAGTTAAAACTCAAATTTCAGAGGTAATTATTTTCACGCACATCCGACATTAACATGTGGCCTTTTCTGCGCCCAAATGAAAGCGCATTAAGCTCCATTAAAACAATTAGCCAAATATTAAACACAATCACAAAAAAACAAAACAAAACAGCGATTTGCATATTACAATAACTACCAATAAATACTCAGAGCAGCAACAGAGTAACAACACCAAGACAGCGATCACAAATTGCAGCGCAAGTTCAATGGCACCCGCCATGTAATATAGAAAAAGCAAAAGTCTTTTTTTCTGTGTTGTTTTCGACGCCAAGAGATACTTAAAAACTACTCAGGAGCAGGAAAATCAACTGCAATTAAGCGACAATTGCTGCTGCAACTGTTGCTGCTGCCACCGACATTCGAAAGTGTTAAACAACACAACATGCTATATATGCGATAGATTATAGATTTTTTGTGCTTACTGCCAGCAGCGCCAACCAGAAACCTTGACCAAAAACCCCAAAAGCATGGCCTCTTGGCAACATGTTGCGCCGTACGCTCAGCAACAAAGCTGCTTGCTCTCTTTCTCTTAAGGCGCGCTCTCAAGCAGCGGCGTCTTCGGGTTTCTGTTGTTCAGTGAAATGGCGAGAAATGGTAGCAAATGTCTTCGGCAGCTTTAACGCAGCACAAACACAAAACTTTGGCTTAGTTCTGAGCTGAGTTTCCCGACGTGCGGTTGCCTTTAGTTTGACGCGCGCTCACGAAACAAGTCCAAAGATAACGTTTGTTCAATTTTCTTTTCATGCGCCGCGTGCCGTGAAATAAAGCTGTCGTTGCGCATGCGTAGCTCGGGCAAGAAAGTCAGCGAGCGTTGTGTGTGTGTGTGAATGAAAAAAAAAGTGAAATCCTGCCAAAAATGTATTAAATAAGTTAATACCTAAGTTAAGCAACAAACCAAAATAGTATATAAGCAGCACAGGATTGCTGCTCAAGCAAAAAGAAAGTGAGCGCAATAGCGCCAACAACCAAAAAGAAGTGTTTAACCACGAAAGTGAAAGTACGCGTTTTTTTATTGAGCTGCTCTCAAGGAGTCAGCCATGTCGCCGCCACGAACATATATGCATTTGATAAAGGATAATTGGCTCAGAGTGCGCCTCAGCCTGCTGCTCATCTGTACGCTGACCCAGCCCAGCTTTAGTTTAGCTGCTGTTAGCTATCCCAGTGCACAGCAGGAGCACGATATGCTCATCTTGGATGCACTGTCGCGGCGCAGTGGAACCGGCTACTATGGCGAGAACAGTGTCATGGAGATGCTATCACGAAGTACTCGCTCTTAACTGTTACTTACCTTAAATTGTGAAAATATGTGGACAACAAGTTCAGAATATGTTTAGTTCTACATTTTACGAGTCAAACCTAATACTTCTCACTTATGTCATGACATTCTATCAAATACTATAAAAGTAATACCTATTTGATCTTTTCATCCAATTATGTCTCTACTTCTTCCCCGATATCACAACTGGTGTGCATGTGTGTGCGTTAACTGAACTAATGCCCTTTCAATTTAAAATGTCTTTACAGTGATACCGCAATCGTGCCGCTTCCGTGGCCACAAATTCGAGTGCGGCCTGTCCATCTCGTGCGTCTTGGGAGGTGGCAAGCCGCTGGATCTATGCTCTGGCGGCATGATCTGGTCATGCTGTGTGGACAAAGACTTGGATGCCGAGGAGAGTCCACATGCGGCGCCCATTAACAACACAAGTGAGTAACAGTAACTAAGTTCTAACAACCACCCATCCCTCCCCTCAGCTGCTTTCTTATTCCCTAAACAATTTACCATGCTTAGTTTACTCGTTGTTGGATTTGTTTTTTTTTGTGTTGTTGTCTTAGCGAGCACAAATTGCAAATTGCTGCTCTTCGACTTATGCAATGCACTATAAATTAGTTCGCATTTCGAAAATGACAACAAATTGCTCGACTCTTGCCTGAACATACACAAACACACACACACAAACACACACATTTAGCTGCAGGGCCGTTGAGGCAGACGCACACACAGAGCAGAGTAAATACATTGCACTGACATTACCAAATTCCTCTCTTCCTCAATTCGATGCACTCCTCGAGCACTGGGCGCTGGAGTGGAGGTGTCAATGGTAGACCATTAAATGAATCGTTCACGGTATAAGCTAACGCACACAACAAACTTACGTTGCAGCAATTGAAATTTGAATACGTTTACGAGTACTTCATTTATGTGGTTAACAAATTGGCATATTTTATTTATATAAAGTATGATACACAAAATCACATGTACTTGAGTAAGATACGATTAATGTACATTACAACATTGATTTTGATTTTTGCACTTTGGGATCAGTTTTAAAAGCATTTCCTTTAAGCGCTGACCAAAGGTATATAAAGGAAAATACATTGAATGTTCTTTCACCTCAGTTAACAATTTGCAAACGTACTCTAAATATTCAGTCTATTTGCTTATAAGTTTATTTTTTTAGTGAATATATTAAGTAGCTGAGCAAATGATGTACTAAAAATGCTAAAAATTATTTCAATGACTGCCAAAATGAAAACAAGTTAATTTGCAAGATTCTGAAAATAAATCATTGTTTAACAAATACGTTATTCTCCACAATGTGACGAATGGAGCTGAACGTCGTCTACATAGGTCACAGCACAATAAAACCAACATTAATGTATTAAAGATTCAACACGTTAAACAAAATATACTGTTACTATACTGTAATAGCATGTAGGCCAGCCTTATATACTTCACACCTTCTCCACGTACACCGTTTCCAAAAAACATCCATTAATTTTTTTGAGTTTGCACTTTACATTCTTTGCTAAAAGTTGATTTTGATCAAAATGCAATTAACATCAAGTGCATTCGTTATTTATATCGTAATAAGAGACAGACAGCGAAGCCGATGAGCTAAGCTGTAAGCAATAGTAACAAATATTATGCCACACACACACGCACACACACAAGCAAGCACACTCACGCAGCCAGAAGCACTGCTGCCAAGACAACTTGCTGCCATTTTGTTGTGCTCTGTTTCATTTTCTTGGCTTACACAGCAAACAACAACAGCAAAAACAACACATTACAACATGTTATAAATAATTCTTAGTGGAAACTTTTTAGGCACCCACCAAAAAGCCGAAAAAAAAATGAACCCAATTTTTATATACATTTTTCTTCATGCGTGGTACATTTTTATTCCTTTTTGACGGCACAATTTTCTTAAAGCTCATAAAGTATCTGCTCACTTTCTTTAAGGGAAAATGCTTTATACCGTTTTGCTTGGGACGTTTTTTTCTTCTGTGGTTTTTGTTTTGTTGGCTGCGTGTCGCTCAAGTGTAAAATTTTTGGTCTAAGCCACAGAGAGACGCGACAATGAAAACAGGCCCCGAAAAACTTTTGCGGAAATAAACGAAGGTGAACGTTTTTTTTTTTTTGCTTTTGAAAAGTGAAATTTTACTGCACCACCTTCTGCTTTTTCTTGGTTGGTTGTATTATTTATTTATTTGTTTTCAACAAAACAATAATTGTGGGAAATACCACAGCGTCGAGAGTTACGACATTTTGCTTTTACGTTCAAGTCCAAGACGAAACTCGGCCAAGAAAGAGGCCCCCAAGAAAGTGTTAATCAAGTTTGCGGTGGCCGTTCTGTTGAAGTTTGCTTTTGTTGTTGGCTTTTCCTTTTTGTTTGTTGGAATTACGTGCGAAAAATTATCTCATCTCGTACTCTTTTTTTGTCTTTTGTTTCTGTCATGGACTTTGGGTCACTTGGCTGGTTTGGGTTTGGGTGTGTTAGTTGTGAATTTACTTTCAACTTGATTGGCTTTATTTGGGTGACATAATAAAGTCGTGCAGGGCCCACTGTTTTTGTTATTATTACTACGTCTTTGCGTACAAGTCTTTCACTTCTTAAAAAAACAAATGAATTGCGGCGAAAGTTGAACTCAGTCTTGAGCAAAATACCTGGTTTGTGTATTGAGGAAAAACTGCAACATCATCATGATTCTTACACACACAGGTGACATAATACACTTGCACGACATTTATCCCGACTTGTCGCCAACTGTGAACAAGCCAGCACATCATCAACATCATCATCAGACGCAACATAACAACAACAACAATGGTCTGCCAGCGGCAACATCATCGTCTGCATCACGACCTGTCTATCCCAGCCACGCCTATTACAGCACAAAGCGACCTACTCTCTACACCGGCAATCCGTATAAGCCTAGTTCCGTTCCCAGCTCATCCGTACATCGACCCACTGGCTCCAGTTTGAACAGCTGGGAGCATGACTCAAATCATTTGGGCATCACAAATCATCTGGATAATTTCTTTGATGGTGAGGCACCGCCAGATGGCGCTGGTGTGCCGCATCCGTCCGCACCACACGAACCACAAGCACAGCCATTTGCGGTGGGCAATGTTCTGGATCTGAATGCTGGCGAGGCAGCGGATGCATACGAATCTGGAGGTGGCTACAACGATGGCAGCTTTCGTCCTGTGCCGGGTACTAAAAACCAAATACATCTGTACCAATCTTATCACTCTCTCTCTCTCTCTCTCTCTCTCTCTCTTTCTCTCTCTTTCACTCTCTTTATTGTGTGTTTCTCTTACTGTTTTGAGCACCTCTGCAAGGTTATTTAAGTATGCACCACACAAAACAACCACATCATCTCTCTTACACCCTTTTATTTACTTAGTTTAGTTTCGCACTATCCGCTATTGCGTGCACTTATATTTAACTTCTTATATGAATTTCCCTTTCTAATTGCTTTTACCATTTATTTAGGCTGTGGCGAGGTTTATTCTCGCTCCAATCGCATTGTGGGTGGTCATTCCACTGGCTTTGCCTCACATCCCTGGCAGGTGGCGCTCATCAAGAGTGGTTTTCTCACCCGTAAGCTGAGCTGTGGTGGTGCGTTGATCTCCAACCGTTGGGTGGTTACAGCTGCTCACTGTGTGGCAACGTAAGTAGCACTCGTTTTGACGACATAAGCAACCACTTATACTGTAATTACATTCTGTGCAGCACCACCAATTCGAATATGAAGATCCGTCTGGGCGAGTGGGATGTGCGAGCGCAGGAGGAGCGTCTCAATCATGAGGAATATGGTATTGAGCGCAAGGAGGTGCATCCCCATTACAATCCGGCTGACTTTAAGAACGACGTGGCACTGATCCGCCTCGATCGCAATGTGGTTTACAAGCAGCACATTATACCCGTCTGTCTGCCGCCACCAGCCACAAAATTGACGGGAAAAATGGCAACGGTGGCGGGTTGGGGGCGCACGCGGCATGGTCAGAGCACAGTGCCCTCGGTGCTGCAGGAGGTGGACGTGGAGGTCATCTCGAATGATCGCTGTCAGCGCTGGTTCCGCGCCGCTGGACGACGTGAGGCCATACATGATGTGAGTTGTTCCATTCTCTTCAAGAAATGTTTTCGAAATAAATCAGAAAATGTACAAAATTGCTCGAGCCCAAATATTTTATTAATGAAATGAATATTAACACTTTCTCATATCTTTTTGCCAGGTTTTTCTCTGTGCTGGCTACAAGGAGGGCGGCCGAGATTCATGCCAGGGCGACAGCGGAGGGCCGCTAACTCTGACTATGGATGGCCGCAAAACGCTCATAGGATTGGTGTCGTGGGGCATTGGCTGTGGGAGAGAGCATCTGCCTGGCGTTTACACCAACATACAGCACTTTGTGCCGTGGATCACCAAGGTTATGGCCAATGACAACAATGCGTGAATACACACACTGTTCAGTTAAAGCCACACGCGGCTGTCACTTAATCAACTGTAACTGAACTGCAGTCACCGCTCGAGAAGCACGGCACAGAACAGTTGGTATTGGGCGTGCAACTGTGGTGCAAGTGCTGTGGTGCAGCTGCATTAACCGTTGCCTGGCCATGTGATTCCTCTTCGACTCGGGGTTGCTAGTGTTTAAGTTAAAGCTTCAAAATTTTCTATTTATTTTATTTGTAGCTCGGCTCGAATTTTTTATACACATACACACACATGTAACGCATTAATTCAAATGCTATTCAGCTTTACCGTTAAGCACTAAAAGTAATCATATTTATTGCAAATATTCACAGAGAAATATTTGAATTAAAACTTAAACATAATGCTACTGTTAATTAGAAATTAAATATGAAAAAAAAATATATATATTTTACTTATTTTTACTTTTACAGTCCATATAAAACTAGATTCAAACCGATTATATAAAATATAATATATTAATAGCTTAAAAGTTTATTTCTTTCACCTTAATTTCTGATATTTATTCTTCTTCTTATTCATAATTAAGCTAATGATCACCGAACTGCCGTTACTCAATTGTTTGCCAATTTTTAATTATTGCAAATTTTTAATTAATTTAAGAGGTTAAAACTTCTACAACATAAATGGCTTTCAAATTGCTCTGACCTATGTATTTATTATTTATTTCTTGATTTTTATTTTAAAATACCAACAAAGAACACATCTTGTGTACCAATGTGTACCAAACGCTTTAAGTGACTGCGGTTCATGCATTGGCTAAATTGCACTTTAGCTTAAAAGAGGCAGCATAATTTTAGGTAATACTCGTGGTAATACGTTACGCAGAAACAAATCATTTGCAACTTTATTTGGATTTGACGCGATAATCCAAGGTAACGAATTTTATTAATTGAAGTTAATTATTTTGAAGTTATATTTTTGATTTGTACAAATTGTCACTATTTAAAAATTAAAGAGTTAACAAAATCTGTAAAACACAAACAATACATAATTATTGCATACTTTCCGGCAGCGATGAAAATCAAGCTGCAAATGACTTGCCGCACATTTCAACAAGTTGGCAGCGCTGCAGTAACACCTTTACACACTTTACACAGCTTGTGCGGCAGATTCAAATCAAATATTTAGACTAGCCAAACAAAATGCAACCGAAAGGCAAAATAGATAAAAGATAAATACTAACGCAGAGAAGGTAAACATTGAGGGAACACATCTTCCCAGAAGCGCAATTGCGACACACTGACTCAATCTGAAGCATGCAGGTGAGAGGCACACAGTTGAGGCATGCACAGAATTTCTAATGACGCAACTTCCGTTGCGCCTTCTAGCAAGACACAAACTTGGGCTGCACATTGTCAATATGTGCATGAGTGCGTGTGTTTTGATACGAAGAACAACAACAACTGAATCAAAACATAATCACATCAACATTAAACGCTTGACTCAACCTGGCTTATCAGCCGCAGCTTCTTTTTTCTCCCATTTCACACTCGCACTCACACATCCATACTCATTCATTCTTGCTCTTTGGTACCTTGAAATGAATTCCACTCTTTGTTACTCCAAAGATCTGTTCAAACTGGCCACAACTTGTTGCCTGCCTCGCCTCAGTTGCTGTAGAGCAGCGCCAGTGTCAAGGTCTCTCAAGTTCAAAGCGTTTGTTGTGCGTTGATTGCTTAACTTACAAAACATAATAAGACAAGAAATAACAAGAAGAAAATAAAACGCCAAACGGCATTTTTTAAATTATATTCTTCCAAATGATGTGCCATTAAGCATAATTGATGATTGGTTGATTGATTGATTGTATGTGTATGTGAATGTTTACTCGTTGATAGCTACACAAGAATAAAAACATAAAGACCCAAGCTGCTTAACAGTGCATTAACATATTTCATTAAGCAAATGAGTGTGTTAAAAAAAAACTCATCAGCTTACGTCAAGCATAATTGGCACATAAAAAATAATTGCAGAAAGTCTTATCAGTCAGTTGCCTAAACAGGTATTAAACACACTCACACACACACACACACTCACAGACTAAAACTAACTAAAAGAACGAAAGAAAAAAACGGCAATAATAAAGTTTGACTTTCTTAACCTGAAGACGTGCATAAATTATAACACAAACAACCTCGCGGCAAACACACTCACACACTCATACAAATACAAGCGCATACAGCGTCAGTTAGTGAACAAAGAATGGCGACAGGCTGTGAGCCACTCATTTGCACCACCGCACCACAACACAACACACTCACAAAACTACAAAAAAATACACGAAGAAAGAATATTAAAGAAAAAGCCAGCCAGCAAAAGACACCCAAGTCACCAACTGCTAGCTGTTGCTGTTGTTGTTGTTGTTGTTGTAGCTGCTTCTTGCTATTTTAATGTGAAAGCGCTGTTAACCCCAAACTTCAGCTGTACTGCCCCGCACACCCCCTCACCAGCTCAGCACGGTCCAGCATACAAATGCCGCCAATCAGCTGTGGCTTGTGACAACAAGAGCGCAGCTAACAACAACTGAGAGAGAGTGTGTGTGTGTGTTTGTGTGTGTATGTGTGTGCGTTGCTGTTCATTTGAATAAGCAAGAGCAGCAACAACAAACAACCTAGCATTTGTTGTTCTCACCATTTTGTGAACTGGCCTTAATGAAAACCGTTATGCGCGAAGCTCTAACTAACGTCGCTGCCGCTGCCAACGTCGACGTCAACGCTAACGTCGCCCGGCTACGCATGCGCACATGTTTTGCCTCTCTACATGCGTATGTGTATGTGCGAGTGTGTCTGTGTGCTTTGCTACTACTACCAATTTTTCTTTATGGTTCCTTTATAAGTGCTGCTCGCACAGCGCAGTCGCAAAATCTCAGCAGCAACCGCAGCAACTGTCGTCGACTGCGACGCTGACGTTGACGTCAGCGTTGGAGTTTTGTCTTTGGCTTTGGCTGACTTCAACTGGCGTGTGGATCTTTTGTATGCGCGCTTCTCTCCAGACGTGCGCAACACACTCAATCGCGGTCTTTGGTCTCCTCTTCGACTTTCTCACCTCGTTACGTCTCGACTTGCGACTGTGCGTTTGCGTTTGCGTTCGCGTCTGTGTGTGTGTGCGTGTGTGTGCGAGTGAGTGCGAGTGTATGTGCTTTTTTAAAAGAACTTGAGTTATTGGCCTCAAATTGGCTTCAAGTTTTTCCGCGCAGTGTACAAGTTAACAAATTACACTCCTTTGTACAAATATCAATATCTTTTTTTCGAAAAACAAACCAAAAAAATCCAAGCAGAGAAAGAGAAAGAGCATAATACAAAAGCAGTGTGAGTGTCAAACGAAAGCCAAATGTGAAGAAACTCATAAAATAATAGAAGGAAACATAAGCAAGAAACCAACAACAACCGAAAAGCCGCAAGAAGTTAAAACAGCAGCAACATAATTCCAACAACAAATAATAACAGTGTGGCAGCCGAGTTACATGAAATGACCCCAAAATAGTTGCCAGTGAAGTTTTCGTAGCCAACAAACCAACAAAAAAAAAAAACACTAGCACACAAATAAATAATAAAGAGTTCTACGCAACGAAGTAACAAACAAAACACACGCAAGTAAATGCAAAAGATACAGCAACAACAAAAAGAATAATACTTTAAGATACGCATCCGTCAGATACCGCTTCTTTCTGTGTATGTGTGTGTATGTTTATGTGCTTAAGTAGCTGTGCCGCACTTTCTACCACGTACAAGTCAATTAGAGGCACACACACACACACAGGGGCACAATAGTTGCGCATAACTGCAACTAACTGCAACCGCAGCAGCAGCAGCAAGTTGCAGAAAAACAAGAGCACCATCAGAGGCATTTAGAGGCAGGCAACAACAAGTTCAAGCGCCTTGATTTTGATCAACGGCCAAAGTCAAACGAGTCCAAAGCAAAAGTTGCCTTGCGCTGCAAAATTTTTATTGAAATTCCTGTTAAAAGCAACAAGAACAACAAGCGGCAGCTCCAAGAGGCAAGTGTTTCAATTGCCGCAGCAGCAGCAGCAGCCAACAAGACACACACAAGAGCAAAAAATAAATAAAAAAAAATTCTGTTCGGAACTGGTCTCTGCTAGCTGTTGCTCTTGTTGTTCTTGCTGTTGTTGTCGCTTGGCTTTGACTTTGGTCTAAAATGCAGAGACTGCTGCTGCCTCCGTTGCCTGCTGCCTGCTGGTTGCTGCTTGCTGCCAAAGAGCGAACCTCCCCCCATTTGCGGCGCGCCTTTGGCATTATTTGCATTTCTGCTTATTCTGGTTTTTCGCCAATTGACGAGAGGCTTGAGCTAAAACATTCTCAAGCTGAAGCTGCAACTGGAGCTAAAGATAAAGCTGAAGATGCTGCTGTTGTTGCTCCTGCTGCTGCTGCTGTTGGTGGTAGAACGCCCTCCCAGTTGCAACGTTTAATGTCATGTTAATTATAACGATTTGCATGCGACTAGGCAATTGAAAATTTGAGAAATTTGCGTTTTGTCGTCGCAAGTTTGTGTCCTAAGTCTTTTGTTTTGTTGCGTGGCTTTCTAGAGCCAACTGAACTAATGAACTGCCGCATCCCGCAGCAAGCAATAGACAAAAACGCACACACACACACACACATACACACGCACACTGACATAAACATTGCTTTGAAGACACGTTAAAATTTCTCCAAAGCCGTTTTTGGTAACAAGCAAACACAGAAATGAAAGCCAAGTTGACGCAGCTAAGCAAAAGTGGACGACGCACTTCTGGTTTTTGATTATGTGCGCGACCAAATATCAAATGGCATAATTCTTTTGTTTGTCCGCCTCTTCTACGTCTTCGTTGTGCTTCCTCTTTTCTTCTTCTTCTTTTTGGCTAATTTGATATGACAATATTATGCTTTCTGCATGCATTTCACTTTTCTTTTAAATAAATAAAAATATACAAATGTATATTCATATTTATTACCAACCACTAACAAGTGAGAAGAAGAGACATACAATTTGTGTGGCTTTCGCTTTTATTTAAGGCACACAAATGACTTTTTAATAAAAAAAAAAAAAAAACCCAACAGCAACAAGAAAAAAATATTATAATCAAAGAAAAAAAAGTTCCCCTCTAATTTCACTTTTAACATGTGTCGAGTGGAAATAAACATAAAATCTTTATTTGTCCAAGTGGAAATTACTTAATTGTTTTTTTTTTTTGTTTTTTTTTTTTTGTTAACTGTTTAACAGGCAACGCCTCCAACTACAACATCTTAATAAAAAATTCAATATCATGCAAATCATCTGTCTGTGTGTGTGTGTGTGTGTGTGTGTGTGACCCACTTTAAAGAGAATTCTGCGACTCATGTGTGTGTGTCCGTCTGTCTTTGTCTGACACGGCTCGGCTGTTTTATCGACAGTAGCCACACAAATTCATGTTAATTTGCACATTTCACGAAATGGAACGCGAATACAATTACACGCATCTGATATTGCTATATAGCGTCAAGAACGTGACCCAAATACACAAATAGCTGCCACTCAGAGCTGTGAGAAAGAGATATTTGTATGCTTTGATAACTCAAATCTTCAAACTGATCAAAATCTCACTAATTTGATGCTGTGAATTTCTGATGTGAATGCAATTTGTGTTATGCCGATTCTGACACCCAATTAAAAGCAATCAATGTAGCTTTGATGCGGATATGTTTTATAGCTTCCGTTCTGTTTATTTTTTCTTAGCAGGCACGATCAATTCCATTTAATTGCGGTAGAGCATGAGATACTGCAGAAATAGAACAAGTTAACGTGATCTAGGCCAGATTTCGAGGCTGGTAAATACTCTACCCGATTGTAAGATTGTGAAATAAATATTAGACTTACTAAAATGAAGTGTGGTATTAATGGCAGGATGTTTATACACTGAACACATTAAAAATGTGTAAGAAGGGTATAATGGTTTTGTGCAAAAGTATGTATCAGGCAGAAGAAAGCATCTCCGACCCCATAAAGTATAGTGGAGTCGATTTAGCCATGTCCGTCTGACTGAATGTATGACGCGTCGATCTCAGAGACTATAAGAGCTAGAGACTAGAGACCAGATTTGTAACATAGGCTCGCTCAATGCAAATGCAGTACAAGTTTGTTTCAAATTTTCGATAACTTTCCCCGTTTCCGATATACAAATGTGATCGATAACAACAAAATCGACGAGACGAAATAATGAGAATCTGTGAAATCTGTGAATCTGAGATATGCAGAACTGAAGTTAAGAAAGTATTCAGTATACGCGTAAAGTATATGGTTCAGGGTATAGTCTAGTCGGGATTTGTCGACTAGAGCCTTCTTACTTGTTTTAAAAGTTGGTTAGGGCAAATTTCTTGATGTGCAAACATTTAACTAGTATTATTAAACGACTTTTTCCACATTTCTCAGCAATCCTGAAAAACTTAGGAATAAATAAATTTATAGAAGTATAATTTTAATATTTAGTACATCATTCCTTTAACACACTTTATACCCACGGGGTACTTTACATTAAAACGCAACTATAGTTAACAAAATCCTAAAAAGTTAACAGCTCACTGGAAATGTTTAGGATTTATTTTAATGATAGTTTGCAAGACTTTTATTTTATTTAATGGCATTTCATAGCATTGTGTTTTCTTTCATTTTTGCGCACGCAACCCGTGTGCGGTTAAAATAACTCTTAAGCTGTCGGGCAACGGTTCTAGCTTGGTGTCAATGACCGTATTACGCAACGCAACGTCTCCTAAGAACGCGAGCAGCAGTTTTTGTTGCTGGGACTTGGCCAAAGAAGACGCTACAAACAAACGCAGTGCGACAGCAAATATCTCAACGCTGCAGATCGTGACGAGCGTGTGAGCAAACTAAAAGATATAGAAAGGGGAAGAGTGACAGTACAGCTAACTTCTAATGCTGATGCTGACGGATCAATGAAATTTTTATGTTGTGTTGTGATGTGATGTGATGTTGTCGCCAATGCGTCATATATATGAGGCAGCGTGTGAGCCGATTGGAAGTTATTATCATTATCAAGAGCAGGTTGGCTGGGCTTCCAATATCCAGTACCAGTTCCAGTTCCAGTTAGATTCCGTCGACTCATCGCTGCCCATTTCTTTTGTTGCGCTTTCTTTGATTGTGTTACAGTTTATGTCATCATATCTGTACATTTGTCATGCCTGAAACTTTCTCAACTCACACAACACACAGACACACGACTGCTCATCAATTAGGCGTCTCTTGAACTCTGTATCTGTGCACTGAGAACCAGTTGCCCATGCAACTCGAAACTTTTGTCCACTCGTTTGCACTCTAAACAGTTATATAAACGCTTATACAACCCGTAGTTTCAGCTCTGTTACCGGGATACAGGGCCGTTGCCATTAGCACATTATTGCTCTAGCTGCTGGTGTTGCTGTTGTTGTTGTGCGCTTTCTTCACACCAACACACACACACTTTTGCTTTCCATTTAGCTCTTTGAGCATGACAATACGCTCGATAATTACGACGACAGCAGCAGCAGCACCAACAATGCTGATAACAGGTGCACAAATTATACATACGCCCAGTTCTCCCTTTAACTATATTTGCAAATTGAAAACATTTCTTATCGCTTCGTTGATGCTTACACTTTACGCATGAATATAACATTTAAAATTTAATTAAAGTGAACGTTATTTGAAGTGCTGTAAAAATATGTTGACTTATACTTGAAGTTTATTTTTAAAGACAATCAAATATTATCATTACTTTTATCTTCATCTCTTTTGTTTCATACAACTTTTTTACCCAGCTAGTTAAGAAGAACCTAGTCACAATTGTTAAGTAACTTCTGAAGCGTATCTGACGTTCGCTGTGGAACATAGAAAGTCTTTCTTTGTGTCTGAAATTTTTGATATTATTTTATTTATTCTCATGTATTTTTAACGTTTTTTTCGTGTTTTTTTTTTGCATATGCAAGTCACACGATACGAACGACTTTCACCTACTACTTGGGCTTGAGTCACACAAAGCTTCTACGCACTTGCTGTCTGTTTGGTTGTTGTTGCTGTTACTTTTTGTTGTTATTTTTGCCGTGCCCATGGGTGATGGTAGAAATTCCGTGTTTAGCTTTAATTTGAATATGGATAAGGCCCGTGAAACGTTTCACATTTGCCGCAATGACTCATAAAAAACATTTTTGTGTTTATTTTTTTCCATTTGCAGATGGGCGCGTTGCAACAGCAGAGCTACAGATACTCAGCTACAGATACAGTAACAGACACAGATACGGCAAACAAAAGTAGAGCAGACACCAGAGACTTCACGCCCGCATCAACAGTCAACACCGGAAGCAGCACAAATATGTGCAGCATCGTCATCCTGGCGCTGAGCAGTCTTCTGCTTTTGCTGCTGTGGTTGCCAGCATCGGATGCCAGTCCCGTCTTTGTGGATAATCCCAGCTTAGCACAGTGTAAGTAACCAGATTATGGCTAGCTGTCAAGTGTAATCAACTGGCCAGCTTTTCTAGAGAATCATTCAAAGAAAGATAGAGAAAGAGGCAGACTTATAAAGACATCACAACAACAACAGCAACAGCTTCACTTTGTCAGGCTGTTGACGTGCTTTTTTACCCAGAACTACAGCACTTTCTCTCACGTAGGCTATTAAAAGTGTTTTTGGGGCGCGCTCCATGATAGCATCGAAATTAAATGAAATTAAATAAAAGCGAATGCTATTTGTAAGTAAATAAATAAGGAAATAAGGCATGTGAGAACTTAGAATGAAAGTATGAGAATATTTTAGTTAAACAATACAGCTGTTGCTAAACAATGAAAGGCGTCTTAGAAAGCTCAAACAAACCTTATTTCTCGAAGTGTCAGGCAACGACCTTTTAACAGGATATTACATGCTGAAAAGTCATGTATCTTATCTGTTTGGTTGTCAGCAATTAGTTTTTGTTTGATTGGAAGATTAAGCTCATTAAAGCAAAAATATGGCAACAAAAAGATTTATGATTCATGTACTTAGGGTCTTGTACATAACAATATAAACACAGCTGTTATAATTTATATAAATATTACATTGCTTAATAAAACATCATTAGCGATTGTATTAATTCACTTAAATATTTTTTTTTATTTAATATCGAAGGTAAATTCCAGTAGGGCCCCGATTTGTGATAAAATCTTAATTTTTAAGCTGCATTTTTATTTATGTGATTGTTAGTTGACAAAATCAACAACTTAATACAGAGAAAAAGTGTTGAAAAGAAACGGTTGAATTAATTTTTAACAAACTTTGGATTATAAGGTCTTACACATAGGAAAGCATATTGAGAACAGAAAGCAACATTAAACTTACAATTACCATAAGATAATAAATAGCCAAAAACTAGCAAACTTGTCGAATCGGTAGCAGCCGTACGAGAAACGCAGGCTATTAAATTTAATGGCCAAAAATAAAACAAAAGACTCAAGACACAAACTTGTTCGGGGAAAATGTTCAAAGTTGTGAATGTTGCCGCTGCTGATGTTGCGACTTCTTGCTACTTCCTCACAGCTCTCATGTAGCGTCTCAAATGAAAGTAATCAAATTTAATGATACCCGGCGACAGGCGTTACAAGTTTGAGCGTTGTTTAATTGGGTCATAGCCATTAAGAATCAAATTTTGATACCATTAGCACTTCCTCTCCGATGCCATAAGACAAGTGTGTATGAGTGTGTGTGTGTGTATGAGTGGCAAGCCGCATCAACAGCTGCCAATTTGTCGACAACAAAGCTTAACTCTTGAGACAGTTACAGTAGTCACAGTCGCAGCATCAGCTTTGCGAGCGTTTTTAAAAAACTAAAACTATATACAACTTTCTTGGCTTAAAGCAAACTCACATACACACACAGACACACACACACATTGACTGAGCCAAAAACGGGCAAAGCCGGCAAACGGCCAAACGTCAGCGAGCAAAAGCAATTGAGGTCAACCATCAAAGAATGTTGCCATAAAAATGAGCCACCAGCGCAGCAGCAAGAAAGCGTGTGCCAGACAACAACAACAACAATACCAACAACGTTAGGGCAAGCATTTCATTTTTATGACTCGACTGGACCAATGCCGAACAACAATAATAAGTAAAAAACTTATTTAGAGATGCGGAGCAGAAAGCGGAAAGTAAATTGACGCCAAGTGAAAGGGAAATAAATAAAAACAATGCACCAAGCTCACGACGAAATGAACTCATTCTCAGCTGGCCAGGTTATATGGTCACTCTAATGTCACCACACCCACGCATAGGTCGCCGAGGCGACCCAATTTTACATACAAATGGGGAACACAGTGTGACCGCATTCGCATGCCAAAAACGAATTTCCGACATTGCAATGCGGGTCTGGGCCTCAGTTGGATTCTACCTGGCCAAGACGTTATTTAGACTTGGCCAGTTAGCCAGTTGGCTACTTTGGCTGTTTGTTAGGCAGAGCATGTGCTAGCGAAACATATGCTAAGCTGTTGACCCAAAAACTACAAAACCGAAATGCAAACACAAAGAGAGGGGGAGACAGAGAGAGAGAGAGAGAGATAATCGAGGCGCTGAACAAGCATGCAAAGAAAAAGCTAACGTCAACGCCGACTGCGCTGCCAGCGTTGCCTATGAAACGTGACAAAGTTTTATACTACAAAAATATAATCATATACCAAAAAATAAGTGTGTGTGTGAGTGTGTTTGAGGCCGGCAATCGGTGCTGCTGTTCTTTATTTGTTGTGCCTGATTCTTGACCAGAGGTTCGTGTCTTAAGTCATTTATTTAGCCAGTTGGCAGCAACAGCAATATATCAGCATTTCGTGTTAATTGCATAACCAATAAAGCTCATACAGCTGATATCCAAGTTTACAGTTAAAGTTCAATAAACGCAAAACACACACACACACACACATGTGTAGAGCTCCTGCAATGCTGCTGCTGAATTAACACTGAAATACGAGTAAATCTCAAGCGAAATTTATACGCTGAAGTAATTTAGCGCTTAACGAGCGACTCGGCACTGTGCCGTGCCGTGCTATTTATGACCGTGCGAGAGAAGTGCAAACACAAAAGGTTCCACACGCACACAGTGGCGCTGCTTAAAGAAAGGCGGCGCTTGTTGTCGCCAGTTTGTTGCTTAAGTCTTTCGTTTTTGTTCCCTTTCTTGTTTGAGTGTCGTCTGCAATTACATAAGTTCAAAGAGTGAACAACTCGACTGTATTACAAAACTCGCTGTCGATTCTTAAATAGGCAATGCAAAAGAATAATAATAATAATAATATTGCGACTGTTGTTGTTTTTGTAGGTGTGACAGTGTTGCCTCATCGTTTCTTCTTAAGCGAACGCCCTTAGGCAAACTCTTGCGCCGCGTCTTTTATGGCCTGTTATGCGGCTACTGCTTGCTGTTTGCTGATTATTGTTGTTCTTGTTGCCACTTCATTTTCACTTGCGTTAACTGTTTGCCTAACGGTAAACGTCTGCCTCAAATTGGCGTGCAATTTGAAGGCGGTAATCGCCCCAGCAAACGGAAATGGTGTGAAACATCAGAATAGAGAATAAGAGCAAATCGCAATTGTCATACTGTTAGAAAGACACTGAGAGAGATAATTAAACATACGGGCATCAAAATGAATATTTCTATACACAAAAGGAATTAAATATATTTCAATTTATTATTTAGACCTTAGGAGATGAGGTACCTATTTCTTACAGCAATATGTGAAAGGAAACTCGGAACTGTTTTTAAAAGATTTATTTATTTACTTTCATTACAGTTCAATCCGGTCGCAATATACGCCATCTACCGTGCATAGTGCGTAAATCGGGACGATCGGGCACCTGCATGTTTGCCATCGATTGCATCAAGCAAAATGGCACACATTTAGGCACCTGCATCGATCGATTCTACTTTGGATCGTGTTGTGCTCTGAAGGCAAGTTTACAGCTGCAACAACCTAAAAATTCATTCATTTAAAACTAATCTCTTTGTGTAGGAGGAGGCATCGTTGTTTGCTCCGGAGATAAATGACAACAGCATCGATCAGAACACCATTTCGCATTTCTCGCACGAATCAACCACTTTGCCCACCAGTGCGCTCTTCAAGCTCACCACTGAGAGCAGCACCACCGTCAACAGCCACAACTACCAGCAGCAGCAAAACACCGCAAGTGAATTGTTGAAAAATGTGACGCAAAGCTATTTGAGCAGCGTGAAACCTGTGCGCACCACCAGTAGCAGTAGCACCACCACCACCACCAGCATTGCAACGAGCTCCACGCGCCGGCCCTCTGGTGCGCACACCACACACAAGAATTCACATTTTGTGGTACGCACCACAGCAAAGCCCAGTACGGCTTCAACGCTGACAGCTACAGTGAAACCACTGCGTCGTCGCACCACCACCACACGTCCAGTGTTGACTACCTCTCCAGTAGTTGAGCAGCGCATTGAAACCACCACAGTGCCCAGCAGATTTGTCACTTTCCAGATCGTGGAGACTACCACACCAACAGCTACCGAGCCTACGACCGAAACAACCACCCGGAGGCACCACAGACCCACAACGAGCAGCAGCAGCTCATCAGTAATCAGAACAACAAGCAGAACAACAACTACAATGCCAGCAAGCACAACAACGACACCAGCAACAACAACAACCACAACAACAACGGCACGTCCAACGCCACCACTGCGCACCACAACATCAAAACCACACAAACAGCAGTCAAGCAAACGTCCAGCACCACCCAAAAAACCAGCAGCATCAAGCACCACCTCAACAACAGTGACAACCAGTAGCAGCAGCAGCAGCAACACAGCAACAACATTGCCTGCTCGCCGACCCACCAACAGCACTACCAGCACAACAACAACAACCACCGTAACAGATATGCATAAAACAACAGCAAGCAAATTGCCCGAACGAACCACTTTATCGCCCCGGCCAAAACCACAGCCGACTGGTGAGATTGTTAAGGTGCCAGCATTGCTGGCGGATGCCAACAACAGCAGCAACATTAGCAGCAGCAGCAGCAGCAGCACAACGACAACAACAACTAACACAAAAGTCACGCGCAGACCAACAACAAACACCAGCAGCAGCAGTAGCTCAGCTACAACAACAACAGCTCCCAAAAAGCCAACCGGAAGCACCACATCAACAGCAACAAAAGCAACTAGCACCACCAGCACACCTAAGCCAACACGCAGGCATCCAACAAAAACCACAACTGCGAAAACAACCACCACAACTAGCACCACAGCAGCGCCCACAACAACCGCTGCAACGCTGCTTACCACCAATGCACCCAAATTGCAAACAGCAAATAAGCCAACAGCAACATCTTCAACAGCAGCAACAACAGCAACCAAGAAACCAGGTCTAATCACTTGGACTGATGTTGAAGCGGAGCCGACTACGAATGCGACCATTTCCAGCGATTGGCAGCCGGGACAGTCGGCAGATTGGGTGCCATTGCCCACTTTGTTGCCAGAATTGTACAACAACAAGACGACAGGTAAGTGGTAGAACAACAACAACAACAGCAATAACAATCAACTCAAGCTAAACATGAATCGAACTCAAATTGCAGCAACGCCCAGCGCCACAGACAAGGTGGTTATCTCGGTGGCCACCAGCGTCAGCACCAGCAGCGATTCAAAGCCGGGTCAGAGTCAGATGCATGCAGAATCCATGGCAACCACCGCTAGCAGTGCAAAGCCGCATAGAACCACCAGCAGGCCAGCATCTGCAACAACAACAACGACGACGACGAGAACAACACAAACATCAACAACAACACCACGACCACCAACAACAACCACAAGTACAACTGTAACTAGCAAAACCACAGAGGCACCACCAACAAAAACAACAACTAAAGCACCAGCACCAACAACAACAACAACAACATCAACAACAGAACACTTGGAATTAGTATCCTCGACTGAATCGTACACAGAATCAAGCAGCGAGTCAAGCGGCAACATTGGCATCACCATCACCACAACGGATTACAGCGGCGAGGAGTTGAACACAACGATCGATGCAGCTGGGAATACAACTGTAGCGCCTGCCACTGGCTTGGAGGGCGTCGATTACAGGGAAGGTAAGTTTAACGATGCAATGTTGCTTCTTCATTGCTTCATTGATGCGATGCAGGCGAAAACAGAGAGAAAAAAAACAAACAAAATCAGAATAATCATTGCCTTACATAGGACTTGTCGAATATGGCATGCTCTTGCAGTTTAGTTAAAACAAAATTAACTTAAGTTGTTTCAACAACTCAAACTGATAATCAGTAGATTCGTTTATACCACAAAATGTTTGAATTAGTTTTCCCTATGCTTACTTCATTCTGTTTTCGCTTTTCAAGTTTTATTTAAAGTTCCATCAAGGCAACATTTTAATTTACAATCTTTTGAGTATACCTCATAACGTAGCTAAAGTATCCATCACATTTACAAAGTTTAAAAATATACACTGCAAGAGTATAAGTAGTAAAACAAAAAAAAAAAAAAGAAAAGAAAAAAGAAACTAGTTTGCTGCCGAGCACAAAAGAAGAAATCTATTAATATACCAGACTTTGGCCATAAGACAAAGATGCGTGGCCATTAAATTCAATTTGAAGGCTGAACATTGGCCTTGAGTAAGAACTTTGTCTGTCTGTCTGTCTGCCTGTGTCTGCACGAAGCGAGAATGAATCTCAAGTCTCTTAGGGATGCTGCACAGGAGCAGCAGCAGCAGCAACAGCAGCAACAGCAACCCAACATGCTGTCTAGAAAGCTAAGCGCGGCTTTTACTACCACAAAAAAAAAGGAACAACAACAACAACTGCAACTCTCATGTCCGAGGCAATTTTTACAGCAATAATTTACAATAATGACTGGCGTTGCGGTCATTGTGCCGCCTGGGTCACGTTGTCTGTTGCTTATCCGTGCTTGCATAGTCAGGGATACGATCTACAACCCCAACTCACCCCACTCCCCTGCATCGCCCCCTTTCGTACGTTGCACGCAAAATGAGTCAGGAGTTTGTTGCTGCCTGACCGAGGCCCCGTTGACCGATTTGCGAGCCAACTGCAAATATCTTGATGCACGAAGCGAAACGAGCCGTTTTCGTCTTCGTCTTCGTCGCTGTTGTAGTCGTCATAAAGTAGGCCGTTGACTGTTGGCCAAAGTCAAGGCCTGGTCAAGACCATAACACAAAAAAAAAATGAGCGAAGACATGGCCAAAGCATATTACATTTAGCCGGAGATGACTGCGTGGATGACTGAGTGCCTGTTGTAGTGATTAAAATGTTTAAAAGGCTTTTGTGGCCATTACTTTAATTGTGACCTGTTCGCCTATTAAATTGCCTGCCTCCCTTTTTCTTTTTCTTATTCTTTCTGTTTCTCTTTGGTTGCAGTCTGTGGCCGTCGCATGTTCCCCGAGCCGCGCATCGTTGGCGGCGCAAATGCAGCCTTCGGACGCTGGCCCTGGCAGATATCTCTACGTCAATGGCGCACCTCCACCTATCTGCACAAGTGTGGTGCGGCACTTCTTAACGAGAACTGGGCAATAACCGCAGCACATTGTGTTGACAAGTAAGTGGCAACAATGAACGAAAGGGTGCCATTTAAGAACCCATCTCTAACTGACAACTATGCTTGCGCTTGTTTTATTTAGTGTGCCGCCCTCTGATCTGCTCTTGCGTCTGGGTGAATACGATCTGGCCGAGGAGGAGGAGCCGTATGGCTTCCAGGAGCGACGCGTGCAAATTGTTGCCTCACATCCACAGTTCGATCCGCGTACCTTTGAATACGATTTGGCGCTTCTTCGGTAAGTCGAGAAAAATAAAAATACCGCCAAAAATAATATTAAATACATTTTTACTAATAATAACGACTAACAGAGTGATTACAACAGTGTATGTGTCTTCAATCGATGCATTTTTTATTGGCCTGAAGGTTTTTCAAATAAATTCTTAACGTACAAAATGAAAGAACAATTTGTATTAGCCTAGTTTTAAATTGATGCCACTAAGCAGAAAGGCGTGTTAAGTCAGCAGATAGTTAAATTAATGAATTCCTTAATATATTCATATGCCAGTTTGTTTTTAATATAGTAATTAACTTTATTGGTTAAACAAATACTAAGATCGCAAAAACCAAATTAATTTCACCAAATTTATTTACTCTTTCAGATTTTACGAGCCAGTAGTCTTCCAGCCCAATATTATACCCGTTTGTGTGCCCGACAACGATGAGAACTTTATTGGCCAAACGGCCTTTGTCACTGGCTGGGGTCGTCTGTACGAGGATGGGCCGTTGCCCAGTGTGCTCCAGGAGGTCGCTGTGCCTGTCATCAACAACACCATTTGCGAGTCAATGTATCGCTCTGCGGGCTACATCGAACACATACCGCACATATTCATTTGTGCTGGATGGAAGAAGGGCGGCTACGATTCGTGTGAAGGTGCGTATTAAAGTTGCGACATGAGTTATGTGTTTTGCTAATTGCATGCAACATGCGCATTTGCAGGTGATTCTGGTGGCCCGATGGTGCTGCAACGCGAGTCGGATAAGCGATTCCAGCTGGGCGGTGTCATCTCGTGGGGCATTGGATGTGCGGAGGCAAATCAGCCAGGAGTTTATACGCGCATCTCCGAGTTCAGAGACTGGATCAACCAGATTCTACAGTTTTAGTCGGATCGTAGTCTCTTGTGTATTACGCCTAATCCTTAGTGAATGCCCCACAGTACCCGAATCGAAATCGATATCGCGATTGAAATCGACATCGAAACCGAATTCAAGCTCGAACTCGTGCTTTGGTTATCGCCAATCGCTCCACACACTTTATGGAGTTTAGCGCATAACCCAAGCAACGATTTCAGTTACTTCTCCTCAGCCCCTTTTACTCCATCCGCACGCAGCACGAGTAAAACAACAAACACAACCAATTCCATTGTCATAATATTAACTTTAAAGAAATGCTTAGCTTAATCATAAACAACTAGAAACTCCCTAATAATGACGATGATGATAATGATGTGAAGATGTAACGTATTAATTGATTTGACTCTTAATTTATTTACCCCCCAGCACACACACATTTGCTCTGTAAATAATTTTCTAAATTATTGCATAACATTTATTTAGATTTAAGCTTTATTTAATAGACATTTGAACAAATTGCTCTACTCGATGTAGGGCATTTGATTAGGCGCTTCTTTTGAACGAAGTTATTATACGAATACATAGAAGAAGCTATTGTAATTTAATTTAATACACGTATTGTAATTATTTATTTAAAAGCACAACAAATTAATTCAATTAAAATGTTCAAAACAAAATAATATTGCTTACTTTTTTGACTCTTATAAATCTAAACACAAACTTTTTAGTTGGGCAAAAATATTATAAATGTTGAGACAACATATTTATATAGTCTGTGAATTATTTATTTATTTTATGCGGTGATATTCGTATTCATCAAATCTACCTAAGATTATCACACCGTTTGCAAAAGTCAAGCAAATATTGATCCAACATGCGGTTGCACTCTGAGACCTTACAAGAAAGATTTAATCTTTTCACTATTACATCAGCCGTATCAAATGTCCTTGCCAGCAAACCCAGTCTATAGGTAGACGACTTAATAGAAGAAGAAAAGAAAAAGAAGAGTTAAAAGGTGCCATCCATTGGATAGTATATTTAAAATTTATTTTTTTAATATTTATTTATACTTATATTTTAAACCTTGCTAATACACTTATCAAAGTGTATATTAATTGGATCATGAAATGTGAAACGCATTGTTAAGTAAATATATTCTAAGTAGTTTCCAATTTTATGAGTTACTAAGTCTCTCTAGTAAGTTCCCATATACGAATCAGATAAGTAATAAATTTGGCGTAGCATAAAAAAAAAGTGTTAGCTGTTTTTTTTTTATACTCATTGAATTCCGTTAGTTACTTGTACTTAAAAATTAAAAAAAAAAAAACGTTTTTTTCATATGATCGGATGTTTAACTAACTAATTTATTGATTTATACGGTGGTATTTCTTTTATTTAAATTTAAATAACTAATTCACTCAATCTATTAACAAAGCCAAATCCAGCTCAGTCCCACTTTTTATATATTTGTGTATTTGAACAGGCGTGTAGCGGGGCCCTAAATGCTCAAATGACAATGAAGAGTCGCTGATAATTTTATATTAAAAAATTAATAGATCTGGCTGCCAAGAATTGTTTGGCTTTTATTATTATTATTAAAATGTATCAAGCTTATATTATACATTTGGTATTATTTTTATGACGTTTTAATTTTTGTACCCTGGACCCATTGTAAATGGGTAATAAGGGTATAATGGTTTTGTGCAAAAGTATGTAACAGGAAGAAGGAAGCATCTTCGACCCCATAAAGTATATATATTCTTGATCAGCCGAGTCGATATAGCCATGTCCGTCCGTCCGTCCGTATGTATGAACGCGTCGATCTCAGGGACTATAAGAGCTAGAGACTCCAGATTTGGTACATAAGCTCGCCTAATACCCGCGCAGTACAAGTTTGTTTTAAATTTTCGATAACTCTTCCCGTTTCCGATATACACATGTGATCGATAACAACAAAATCTTGAATTTGGAAAACTTTTCATTCAGTTTGAAACATTAGACGAAATGACAATCTGTGAAAATTTTATTGAAATCGGTTGAGAAACACCGGAGTTATGGAGCATTGAAATTAAGAAAGTATGCATTATACGCGTACACACACTCACATTCTTGCAAGCACTGACTGTACACATAATGTATGGGGTTTAGGGTATAGTGTAGTCGGGATTTCTCGACTAGAGCTTACTTGTTTGTTATGTGTCTTCAATTGCACTCAATATAAAAAATTATTGAAAAAAAAGCAAAGCTGTAATCAAGTCAAAGAAATATAACTTATTAATTATAAGAATATATTATATAAATCAAGTCAATGAAGGTTTAAATTTTATTAACTGATGGAAAAAAACTTTTGTACGACCAGAATTACAGAATTTATTCATTACATATTCGCCCCTGTTACCTGATTGCAATATTTTATAAAAGTTCTACAACCATAAAGTTTCCCCTCCTTAATTTTCAATTCTCTTATTTTTTATTATTTTTATTTACGAAATTTATTACGATATTTAGCTAAGACACCTCGAGCTGCCGCTACTCACGTTACGATATTCATAATTTATTACGAGATTTAGCTAAGACACCCCGAACTACTGTTACGCTTTTTATACCCTGAACCCATGGAAAATGACCCATTTAGGGTATAATGGTTTTGTGCAAAAGTATGTAAAAGGCAGAAGGAAGCATCTCCAACCCCATAAAGTATATATATTCTTGATCAGTATCAATAGCCGAGTCGATATTAACGCGTAGACACACACATACTTGCAAGCACACTGTACGCCTTAAGTATAGTGTTCAGGCTATACTCGGGATTTCTCGACTAGAGCCTTCTTACTTGTTTTATCTTGTTTTTGGTATTTTTACCACCCCACCATTCTTAATATTTTATCATTTTTGCCTCCGCTTCTTTGGTTCAATAAAAAATATGTATAGGAAATACGCCGTTGCATACTTTTAGGCAGGGATAAAATGTTTTAGAAATAGGGTCTGCTGGCTTTCAACAGCCTCTGCTCTTGAATTTTGTTTGCGCGTTCGATTGTGTTTGTAAAAGACGCCCGCCCGGTAGCCAAATTTTAATTCACTTTATTATTTTCTACTTTTACATATACAACATACATATAATAATATTTACAAGTTTAAAAGAAAGCATAGCCTGACGTATCCCATCTGCAAAGACTTATATCCGCCTGCAAGGCCACCGAACTTCTAACAATATTCATAAAAGGAAGCATTTAAATTCCCAATGCATGCGCAAAACTTGGCATTTGTTTAACATTTAACATTTTTTGGCAGGCGCCGCATATGATAAACGCACGGACAAGACAAAAAATAGCTATACAAAAAAAAAACAATAACATTGCCCAATATCTTTAAGTACACACAAAACTTTCTTTGCAAGTTAAGCAAGTGACGAATTTCCAAATGGATTTTGCATATATTAAGTGAGAAAACGAAAATGTTTATTACATATGCGAAGCATGCAACAGACGACCGATACAAATAGTCAGGCAACAGTAACAAAATCACCAACCGCAAGCGACAACACATTTTGTTTGATTTCTGAGGCACTTTTCCGAGAAAGAAACAAATAAAAATAATATTAAATTTGTTCAGCCGAGAAACTTATTGTGGATGACTTTCTTAAACCTAATATAATAGAGTTTAATTTTAAAGCCAGAGTACAAATTCATAAGTGAAAAGACAAACACTTTTAAGGAATAAAAAACATTCTGAATTAGTTGTTTTTTCCAGAATGTAGTATCTAAACAATATTGATATAACCACTTAAACATTGCTATACATAGAACATGACTGTAAATTATCTTCTTGCTGCTTCAATACATCTTAAGAGTTACAAATACATATTCCATGTCTAAATATCTCGATTATACATCTCATAAGAAAGTTATTTTAACCATTTTAAGGGCCCAAACGCCTGTTAGCCAGCACGATGATAAACGCCCAGCAATTACAGTTGTCGACGTCATTGCGATGAGTTCGTTGGTCATGGAAACATGGAATCATGGAACTTTCGCTTTCGGACAATGTCGGTCATTTGCATATGACAGACAGCGAGAATGCGAAAGAGAGACAGGGAGACAGAGCCGTTAGCTGCGTTTTGTTAATGGCGTGTGGGAGCAACAAAAATTTTTAGCCACTTGAATCAGCGGCAAGTGCATTTTTAAGATTTTGTCGGTGCAGGCACAACATATTATAATTTGTACAGGCATCACGTCTCGCGTGTCTTTAACTTATGTGTTCCGATTATCAGCGGCTACAATCACGATTGAGAGTGTTGCTCCTTGACCAGCTGCAAGAGTCTTTAGACCGCATGTTGCATGAACTTTCACGTGCAATTTGGCAGTGGGCCGATAGCATTCGTGCAGCTAATAAGCCGCTTTTTAGTAAATGCTTGGGCGTGTGTTAAGATTATGCGATTTGGCCATAAATTGAAACGTGCTCAGATCTATTAGCGGACAACGATCCTTTGATCGTTGATTAGCTAACTGTCCAACTAGCTAACTTCATAATAATTTACGGCGAAAGTGAAATGAATTTTGCAGGCACATTCGCAATCTCTTTTATTAGGCTATATAGTGTTCAAAATAATATACTTTCTGTGCATTTTTTATGATTTTTGTATTTGTTTTTGTTTTTATTAATACCTTATACTATGTTTGTATATATGTATTTGAATTGTTTGCTGATTCACTATTGTCACCATCAAATACGTGCCAATTTGGCCATTAATGATATTGTCAACACTTTTATGGATTGTGATAGGTCGGCAATTTATGTAAAATAATAATAATAAATATGTAAAAATAAGCCGGTGAAACTTTTTGACACCTTTCAATAAGCTTGCATAAGTTTTAGTTTATAATTATATTATTAACAACTATATTTGTTTTTAACTGGAAATATGTGTGAGCTTAGTATTTATTTTGCATTCGAGCTGCAAAATTGTTAAATCTTTGTATGATTTAATGTCGCTCCCTTCTCGACGTTTTCCTATTTTTATACCCTGAAATGGGTAAAAAGGGTATAATGGTTTTGTGCAAAAGTATGTATGTAAAAGTATGTATGTAAAAATATGTACTATAAGAGCTAGAGACTCCAGATTTGGAACATAAGCTCGCCTAAACCCTAGGCAGTACAAGTTTATTTCAAATTTTCTATAACTCTTCCCGTTTCCGATATACACATGTGATCGATAACAACAAAATCTTGAATTTGGAATACTTGAAGACACCGTTTAAAACATTAGACGAAATAATGAAAATCTGTGAAATTTTTTTAAATCGGTTTAGAAACACCGGAGATATGGAACATTGTGATTAACTCAAGTATGCACATACTTGCAAGCACTGGCTGTACCGCATAGGGTTCAAGGTATAGTCTAGTCGGGATTTCTGGACTAGAGCCTTCTTACTTGTTATACATATATGTCTCCGTGACTTAGAGCTCTCTCTTAATATCATCCTTTTTAGCTAGCTTGCTCTCTCTTTTTCGATCTCAGCTCGATCACACACTAGCTTTTTCTTAAGCATCTTTGCAATGTATTTCGCTGTCTTTCTCTCAATTTCTCTCTCTTTCCCTGTAGCATTCCTTTACTTTCGTAGTAGAGATAAGACATCTCTTTGCGATATCGAAAATGTTATGCTTTAAATATTTTTGCACCATAGTATTGCAACATAAGTAAATAAAGTTTCCTTTCCTTCCACACCAACGCAGTATAAAAAAAATCATATTTTCAGGTTAGCTAATTTATAAAAATATTAAAGCATAAATGAATAAACACAAGTAATTTAATTGAAATTTGCATTTGGGAGCAAGCAATTAAAATTAATCACAAAGACTTTAAAATAGATAAAGGTTAAATGAGAAACGCCTTTAGTCATTGGCTATATTGTTAAAGAAAACGAGACGGTAAATAGAAAAATTCCCACAGAAAACGGCGCATGTGCACACAATGAAAAACGAAAGCGATGAAGTAACTGAAAAAGTTGAAGTTTAAAGTCTTGCGGGCAAATCTTGCATTTAATTTCCATAGAAAAGTTGCACAATTAAGCATCTTGAAGCATCCACTCTCAGTACAAAAGAAAGAATCATTAAATGCTGCGCACTTCACGGCGGTCATAGGCCAGAGTGGGCGAATGTGTCAGTTGGAATGGGCCGGCGGGTTGGAGACGGGTTGGAGATTTGAAAGATGACCAAGTTCCAGTTGTATGTGTCCCGCATGCACAATAACTTCAAACGACGTTTTGAACTTTCCCAACCTTCTGGACAGGCGGACATTGTACAATGGAAATGCTTTGCTCTTGTAATTTTTTTCGTTTTTTATTTTATTGCGACCCACAAAGATTTATAGGAAGCAGTGCGCCAGCCACTCGAGAAACAAACAAAAAACGAAAGTTCCACACTGCAAGTGTCCAAAGAAGTAACTGAATTTTCTTTCTCCAGGCCTTAAAACTAACAACAGTAATAACTTAACAAGAAAAGAAAAAAAAAAAAAAAAAAACAATTGAAAGGTACTTGGAAAGGTAAACAGTGCCGCATGCTGCAAGCAAAAAGCCGTCTCAACTGCTGCTGTTCTTGCCGAACAGCCTTAACCAGACAATGGGGCCTGTCAATATCATCAAATGCAATCGTACACAACAACAACAAAAAATCCCATCTTGAAAACGTCTTTAACGCTTTCGGGGCAACTGGTCATTAATTTGATCGCATCATTTCTTTTTGTTCTTTTTTTTAAATGCAACCCATAGGAAATTACGCCTCATCCGGTAATTATTGGTTTGCCTGGCCCTTAAATCTTGATAGATAGATCTTCGACATGTGTAAGTACATAAGTCCACACATACATACACACGCAGTCACACACAATGCTATCTGGAGAGCTCATCCCGCATTTTCTCAGCGCCGCCAGCTCTAATGAATTCGTTTTGATAGGCTTGTGTACAGGTGTATCTAAAGTAATGTTACAATATGGGCGTCATAATTGTAATTTAGTTAAGATGAAGTGTTGAAACAATACCAAATGACAACACATTTAGAAAGCCAAACAAAATGGTAAGTAATCTTCGAATCAAGGCGGCAATAACAATGTGAAATGTTTACACACAATTTCTTCATATTTGATTTGGTCCGTGAGCCTTGTCTTCATGCATTCTTTTGAGAAAGAAAACTTTTTCAATGGAATTCCAACCTCATTTTAAATCAATTTACTTAAATACATTTAACAGTCAGCGCAATTTTCAATTCATCAATATACAAGCTTAAGTTCACACTAGTAAATAAATAAAATATATAAAAAAAAATTGTGTGTTGGCAAAGTTATTATATTTCCCGCCAAAGAGTTAACACTTCGAAAAGCGTAAATTAAGAAAACAAAAAGTATAGGCAAGTAGTTAAGCATTTTCTTTTGACTCTGTGTTTTTTCTGTTAAGTAATAAAAAGTTTCGCTTTCTAATTAGTTGCTTTAGCTGAGACGCCTACACAAAGCGACTCTCGGCGAGTCTGTGAAAATATTTTCCCTTTTTTTTTTGTTTTCGATTTTCGCCAATTAAATGAACGCGCAATCAAATATGAAAAAAGAGATGATTACATTGTAAGAGCGAAAGAAATGACGACGTGTCCGAGACGGAAGTACGTAAACATTCATAGTTGGGAAAAAACATTCTGTGAAAGGTGCAAAAATATGCGCAATTGGGTGGAAAAAGTGCAAATACACAAACTAACAGACACACATACATACACACAAACACGCACATATAAAAAACCAATGAAGACGAAAGTTGTTGCGCAAATGAAATTAAATACAAGAGAGCAAATAAAATTGCTCGAATACAAATGAAATAATAGTGCAATTAGTTAAAGGTACGACAACAAATTACAACAACCGCAAACAGCTAACAGCAAAAATTTCGCCCCTTTCTTTTGCCCTATTGAATAACATTTGCGTAATTAAATTTAAGTGTGCTGCCGAACCCAATTAAATCATACTCTTACACGTTTGGGGGAACGGAGTTGGAGTCGTACCCTTTCCGGGCCATTGACACGTGCTAATCAAAATCGTCAGCGATTTGTTGCTTGCGTTTTTTTTTCTAACGGACAACATCCGAGAGTGCTGCAGCTCGATTCGAAGCTCGTTATGTTTGCATTTTGTTAACGTGTCATACATTAGTTAGTTAACAATCATTGTAAGTGTCTGTGTATGTATGTGTGTGTGGTATTTGTACTTGCTGCTGCTCACTTTCATTTCTAATGCGCCGTTGCTGAAAATTTCTTTTATTATTATGCCCTTGCTAAAGTTATTACAACTTTCACATGACGTTTGCAATAAGCGCAAAACTAAGTTATGAACAATTTTATTTAATTAAATAGATTTATTAAATTTACATTCTTTAGGCATAAAGACAACTTGGTCAACTAAATAGCTAATAAAAATTTAAATATATCAAAATAAAATTGATTAAGTGATAAAAATAATGAAACTCTTAAGACCTAAACATGAATGTAATAAAACATAAAGACGATTTGTTAATTTAATAATTTTAAGTATACACAAAAACATTAATATAATATAAAACTTAAGAGCTATACAAATAAAATCAAGCTGCAAAGGATCACACAATCTAAACATACAAATTATTATTATTATAAGAAGAATTTGAACTTAACAATAATCTCAGGTGTACTAAGATAGAAGAGTATTAACACCTTCAAGTTTCTACAAATTCTTTTGGCTTCTAGTCTATTGTTGATTTAGTTTCCGTTTGTGTTTAAAATAAACACTCTTGCCACTTGTTAAAAGTGAAATTATTGTTTTTCTTTATATGTAAAATCAAGCTGCAAAGGATCACACAATCTAAATATACAAATTATTATTATTATAAGAAGAATTTGAACTTAACAATAATCTCAGGTGTACTTAGATAGAAGAGTATTAACACCTTCAAGTTTCTACAAATTCTATTGGCTTCTAGTCTATTGTTGATTTAGTTTCCGTTTGTGTTTAAAATAAACACTCTTGCCACTTGTTAAAAGTGAAATTATTGTTTTTCTTTATATGTATATATACTGTATGGTATATGTTGTAGTTAGCCAAGTTAAAAGATGCAATCGAATGCTATTATAAGTACCACTTCGCCTTAACATTGTGTGCTTTTGTTGTGGCATCAGCCACTTTGCGACTTAAATGGAAAGTATGGTGCAAAGACTGATAATGATCATGAAATTGGTTGGCAAAATATGTTAGCTCAATTTAGCTGGCAATTAATCATAAGGGCGTCGTCAAACTCTCAACGTGATTAATTAGACTCGAAGTTTGGCGAACATTTCAACTTGTTGAACTTTCGTTTTCATCGCGCGGCAATAATGAAACAACAGCAAAATCAACAGAGCTAATCAACGGACTGCTTTTTCGGAAGGCGTTGTTTTCTGGATGTAAACAACGGGTTGTGACTTGCCCTCCGGGGCAGCCCCTATATATTTTCATGATCTACACCTAACAACAAAATTATTTGCAAAATAAGATAACACAAACTTTCGGCGGCATCACACACAATTGATCGCTTCAACGCCCACGAAACTCAATTCCCAGCATCGCCTTTCGCACAATCTTAGAAATGCCATTTTACACACTTGTCGATCACACAGCGGCTAATTACAGGGACGCTGATGTTATTATCGAATCCCGCTGCTTAATCCGCGAAATATTTGCGCAGCGGTAATCAGAAGAAACATCGATGGACTGAAATTTAATCTCGATGATGGATCATCATCAGTAAGCAGCCCAAGTGATAGGTGAACACAAGATGCCAAAATAAAGAGATAATCTTAGGAAATTTACCTATTGTCTATTTTTAAAACGAATGAGATGGAACAAACGATGGAAGCAAAAGAAAGCATGGAAAATGCTGCTCAATAATGGTTTGAGTTAGCTAATCGATTGAAAAGACCATGTAAACTGAAGTTAATCGATCTTTCAGTTAATTGATTCAACAATAAATTAAATTTTCCTTTCATTAATAATTATTTCTAAAGGTATTTGGGTTAAGAGTTTCATAAACAAAAGAAGATACAAAAAAAAAAACCTAAAATTTAAATTTAAATAAAAAACAAAAGTTTCGAAAAAAAAATTAAACAACTCAATATTATTATTAGTTATAATAATATTAATAAAATCACCGACAAAAATAAAATCTATAGCTTTATGCCTAGTAAATAAATGGAAACCGCATTCATTAACAAATTGTAAAGTTGAGATTAGCTTAATGAACACTGAAATAAACGAACTTATCTATTTGCCGTGTGTTTAAAAAAAAAAGCGATAGCTCATTCATTCATTCAAATGTTTGTCGAATACCATTTGTTTCTTTCAACCGGAGCCTGGCGGGCTTGAGATTATGTAATACCAAACTTGCGGTTACTACAAAAGCTTAAAACAAGCGCAAAATCGCTTCAGCCTAAAGTTAATCATTTTTGTGTTCGACTAAATTGCGTCTGGTTTTTGTATATATATATATTTTTGTTGTATTTTCGCTCCTTCTTGGCTTTGTTGGAGTGAAAGCGAATCGTTCGCCAGTTGTCTTCGTTTTATTTGGTTTACTTTTAAATGAAAATCAGTTAAAAAAATAATTTGCGAGTGTCGTAATCTCAGGAACAGAAACTTTGAAAAGCTGAGAATGTAGCGAAAGGGAAAGGTGTGAAAGTACACTTAGTTTAAGTTGTTCTGAGCTGAAAAGAGTTAAACGTATGTGAGCCACCCACGTGCCCGGCATGACCAAATGGCAAAGCCATAAGCCGCAACGTTTTCCATTTCAATGACCATGCGCCAGACCGCAAGAGCAAACCAAAATATAAAAAAAATATTAAAACAAAAAGCAAAAAAAAACCAAACACGAAAAGAAAACAATCACAAAACACAAACCAAGCGACGAAGACAATAACGAAAGTGAAATTCTACACATAGAGATCGAGTCGAGTCCACGCTTGACCAACGGTCCAACGGGCCTGGCTAAAGCTCGACTTGACTTTGACTATGCTAATGTCTTACGGTTTTTATTTTTTATTTTTTTTCGCTAGGCCCAGCCCCAACTGCAGTCGCGCTTGCAGCTAGCCCAAAGACGTTGACAAAACTCAAGACTCAAGTGAAATTTGGGTCAAGGAAATGCCAAACGACAGGTTAGAGCCAGCACACACAAAGATAACAGTTATTGCCAAGTGCTGCAAGTTAGCAATTTCGAATGCACTAATTGAAAACTTTTGTTTGTGTATTGACCACAAACGGATCTGTAGCGGGCCAACAACCTTGCTTAATATGCAAGCTTGCTAGCTGACTGATATCGTAGCATATCGTAAATCGTACAGTAGGCGAAAGCTAGCCTACAAAATAAAAGATCTAACGCTACTAGTTGGTGACATTAAGCAGATTGTAATTATGACATTAACAGCATTAACAGCACCTGCAGCAGCAGCAGAAGTTTAACAGCGTGTGGAGCTGTTAAAGTGTTAGCCCGAAACCGCAAGCCGGCGCTGTAAACCGATTCAGTTGAGTTTGAAACGCGCACGCGTGCGGACGTCAAGAGCGCAAAACACACACACACTCACACACACAAACGAACGAACGAAGAGAGAAAGCACAAAAACGTAAACAGGAATCAGTAGCTCAAGTAGAAGCAGCCGAAATAGAAATGTTTACCATTTAAGCGCGTCATACTAACAAAATACTCGCACGTACGACAGAGTTCCTCTCTCTCTCTCTCGATCTGTGCTGCTCTCTTGATCTCTCTCTCTCTCTCTGTGGCGGGCGCGCTAAAGTGAAAGTTGTGCCACACACAAAAGTGGCAAAGGTCCGTTATCTTCTTGGCCAGCGCTTGGCAAACGGGCAACGCTGACAATCAGATACACGCGGATCGTTCAGCTGACCGGACGCATGGCGCTTGACTTTGTCAAGAAGCACAACACAACACAACACAATACACACACTGTGCACAACACTCTTAATCAATTCGCCAATATATAAATATAATAATCAACAGTGCTGTCTTAAACATAATATCATTATTTAGTGTGTGTGTGTGTGTGATCGATATAACAGTTACCGTTATTTGTTTTTCGTACGCTTGATTGCAAATAATTAAATACATAAATAAGAATTTCTTTGATACGTCTATCAAAGCATTAAGTCGTGCATGAAACGCGTTCGTTGCCTAAGTCTTTTGTTTTTGCCACTAACGGCACATTTGTGTGCGAACGTGCGCGCATCGCGGTTTTCAATTACACAACAACAACAACGTTTAGTTTCGCGCGTCCACACGTCGTCCACTTTTAACCCCGAAACCAAGTAGAAGTAGGAACAAATCGTACAAATCGCTGGCAGACTGACCGTCTAGCCGGAGTCGCTTGTAGTCGTACTCTGTGTGTCCAAAAAGCGCAAACATGTTTAAGTGGGTTATGCCGGCGTCAGCGTTAAGCGCGACAACAATAACAACATCAACCGCAACCGCAACCGAAACACCAACAGCAACTGCAGCAAGAACAACAACAACAAGAAGAAAACGGCAACTACTTTCCAACGCTTTAACAACTTTAATAATAATAGGCGCATTATTTGTGCAGACAACAAGTGGATTTAGATCAATTGAAACGAACGGCGGTAAGTGACAAAACAATTTCAAAGTGCAAAGAAAGTCAATAGTAGAATTACAGACTAGTATGTCAAAGAATTGAATGAAAATCAATTTGGCAAATTGGGAGCTCAGGTTTTTGCGGTCGCTTCGTTCGTTCTCATTGAGACAAATCGAATCGTATTGCGACGAATCGAGGCGTGTCTCTTGACACTTTGATGCCACTGTGTGTGCGAGTGAAAGCCTAGTCTTAACTCTTTTCACAATGGCCAAAAAGAGCAGAAAATAAAGCTCATACATACAGGCTACAAAACTGTGCCTTTGTGTCAATAAATAAACGTTGGCTACCAACAACAACAGTGATTCCACATGAAAAACTTTGGCACAGAAAATGACTTTCCATACACACACACACACAGAGACAAGTAGAAAATAAAAAGAAGCGCAAACGCACTTGGCAATTATTTGGATCATTTTATGCTACATTACGAGCACACACACACACACACGCACACACTCGCACCCTATTTGCCATTTTTACCTTTTCAAATAAGAGCTGAAGATGAGCACATGAGTCTCAACACACACACACACAAATTTATATGTGTAAATGACACACACTTTCTTATGACAGTTTCTTAACGTTTTCTGCAGCTGCTTTCGGTGTTAATTGTTGCCGATTTAAAAAGTGAAACAAATTTCTAATGTGTCAGGTTATTAGCTGAAATCGAAGGCACTGGCACACCAACTAATGAGTTAAAGTTTCATATTTGTGTGTGCTCAATACATTCAAAGACAAAAGAGCATGACAAACGTACTATAAAAACTGTGAAGAAAAAACAAATTTGCTGAATTAACTATACGTTAACTTAAGCTTGTAAAAATTTTGCATACCATTAAAGATATTAGTAATTGATAAAAACAAAACAGTTTTGATGAAGTAAGAAGAGATATTTAATTCAAGTACCGATAAAAATTTGAACTAAATACGCAAAAATATATAAACTCATTTCTTGAGCTTAGTCTTAAGGTGCACACCGTTAAAAAACAATAACTATTGATTTTTTAAAGCTTTCACAACAGCATATCTTAAATTCCAATATTTCAGCTTCAACGAATTTCACATCTCAAGCAAAATCATCATAATCAAAATATTTATATGCGAAATTTCACACCCAAGTCAGGGCATAGGCTCATGAAAATCAGTTGTATGCAACTGGGAAGACTTAGCATATATGATTTTACCGTTCAATTGGAACGAAATACAAGTGATTCAGGTTGTTAAACTCTACAATACACTAGCCCTAGCACAAGCAGAGAACTGTGAACATCAGCAGTTCTATCTTCAGTTTGCCAGCTGTTCGAAGACTTTGTTTATGCAGCCGAACGCTGTGAAAACTTCTTGAGTGAAAGAGAGAGAGAGAGAGAGAGAGAGAGAGAGAGAGAGAGAGAGAGAGAGAGAGGGAGAGGGAGAGGATGAAATATATACATAATCAAATCATCGAATCATTGAACAAACACTTTTGTAGGTTGACTCAAGGTAGAAAAAAAAAGAAAGAAAAGAAAACTCAGTGCTTCCGTTTTGCGGACATGTTTGCTGCGTCAGGTCAGGAAGACAGCAAGAGCCAATCATGCACACAATGTATCATTAACAAACAGCTACATAAAGGTGTATCTGTGTGCTTGTGTGTGTGTGTGTGATTATTTACTGGTCGTATAGGCATAAAACAATTTTCAATTTCTATTCAATTTTTATTTTTACAAAAGAAAAATCCCGCGGCCGAAGCTGTCCAAAGCTCTGATTGCGTGTGTACGAAATGAAAATGTCTTGGCCAGTAGCCACAGCAACAACAACAACAACAATGGGCAAATCTCTTCTTATACATATACAGGTTCTGATAGCAGCGTGTGCCAGTTAGCGTCTATGCACTTGTCGGCCTGCAGTTGACGTTGAATTTGCGGTAATTTGCGGCTCAACTCCACTTCACTCTAGTCTACTCTACTCAACTCTGCTCCACTCTAACGCTCGCCTGGGGAAGGAAGCTGAAGACTGCAAGACCGAAGATAGACTCGAAGACTGTAGACAGCAGTCAGAGTTGTGTGCTCAGAGCTGCTGTTGCTTGCTTGCTTGCTCTGTTCAATTTTGCAGTGTCTCTGGCATCGATATAATTTCGAGATCACGTTTTTACCGCTGTCCGGTCAAATGCTCCACATAAGCAAACTTCTCTTACTGCCCGCCTCGCCCGTTCCTCTATCTCTTGGCAAATTATTGTGGTTAAAAAGCAATTCATAATGTCTTTTATTTGCCTTTTAGGCTCACCGTATAAGTGCTTAATCGTTCTTGATTTGTGCTGGCTTTTGTTTTGGTTTTTAATTTATGCAAATTGCGTATACGCAACGGTGTTTTAATTCATATTTCATTTACATTTGCAATTAATGTGAAAGCGACAATTCTTTTGACTTTCTTCAAATAATCTGTTCCGGGGGAGGGAAGTTACAAGTTTTCCCACAATCGTTTACCACATCATAAGATCTTAGCTCAATCGCATTAAAACTGTGACACATCATTAACATCGAGTGCCCGCGAGAGCATTTCACCCAAAAACACACTGACACACACACACACACACATTAAAACCCGTACTTATACTACATATACCATATGACAAGCTGCACTTACTACGTTCGAGAGAGTCGAGCTGGTAACTATTAGTGCATAGCTTCTGTTCGAGTGTGTGTGTGTGTGTGTGTACTCATACATGCGTATGATTGTATGACTCGTTTGTTGTTCGCTACTTAGTTTATCTTTTAAGCTCATCAGCATTGTTCAAGTGCCTACCACTATTATTGCGCGACTCTGCACTTGGCCATAGTTTCCTTTTATCGGTATCGCCAGTCAGTTACAAATTATCGACTTGTCAACACTCGAGTTGAAACTGAAGTCGGACTTTATGTTATGGATGCGCGTCTAACAGGAAATACATAGCAACCGTCAAATTTGTTTTGACATGTTTGGCGGTGAAAGTGAAATGCTCTTAACTTTGCTCGATTGGCTTATGTCTTTTGTTTGGGAATCTGTCTTCTTTCTGTTGCTGGTGTTGTTGATGTTGTTATTGTTAGTTACTTCCGTTGTGCTATGAATCCAGATACATATCATTTCGCACGAAATCTGCATACATTTATTGATGTATGTGTAACTTGTGCGTTTCTTCGTCGTGCATCCATTAAAGTTTATTGATGTTTTCATGCTTTGGTTTATCGATTGGTTTATCATTTGCCAAAATGATGTCATTTATTGCGGCCGACAACTTTCACTGTTTACTGTCCCCCAGTTCACACTGTTTACTGTCGAAACAGTCGGGAACACTCTTCTTTTCTGGTTTGAACGTTTTGCGATCGTCGTGCATATTTGATTTGATGTTCCACGAACATTTCTTTTACCACATTCATTTTGACTCAAATGTAGCGCTTATGTTTCCCAAGCAATTTAAAAACTAAGTCATTCTCGAAAACGGAGAAAATGCGTTCGTTTAAGTTTTTCACTTAGCCAAATAATACAAAAACCTTTGAAAATATCATTTACATACGCCTACAAAGCAAAAAGTTCTTATCATTCAAATGACCGGGCAAAAAATAAAAACAAAAACGAGTGCCACACAGAAGAAAATTATAATAAAAATAATATGTAGTTTCATAATAAGAATGATAATGAAAACAAAACGGAATTATGTACATGAACAATAAAGCAGAGCAGGCAACTAAACGAAACGAAACGAAACGAAACGAAACTGGCGCAAAAACCGACAAGCAAGATGATATCGTGTAATAACTATTCACATACACATACATACCTATGTTTGTATGTATGTTCTTGACCAATGCTTGGACACCGCTTTTGGTGTCGCTACTCAACCTGTTCGGAGCTGAACGATCTCGACTCGTGGTTGACACTCTGCTTACCTTTCTTCTGATTGCGGTACAACAAAACTCACACACGCACAAACAAGCAACGAATAGAGATGGCCGCGTGACAGGCAGAGAGAGAGAAAGATATTTTAAGATATTTATGTACATTTTTCACATATTTCGAGCTTCTTTCTGTTTGGTTAATGTATTAACACTCTATAACAAACTTTAGGTGCATTTTCATTAAAATATGAAAACAGTATGTACAAAAATTTCATCAATAATATAATTTTTTTATGATTGGCTACAATTTTCCCTGCTTAATGTACTATTATTTGACAAATTTTCTTGATGAAGAGACGTTTCATATTAACAATTCATAAGTTATAACAAGACATTAATTTTCTCTTAAATAATTATGCACTTAATCAACGTGAAAAAAATACAAGAACATATTTTTTATTTTTATTATCGGCATCTCTATGAAAAACGTTGAAAAATGTATATTTCACGCATTATGCTTTGCAAAAATATGTACTGTTACCTTCTCGTTTTGTGATAGGCAAAAACTCTTTCAAGTTAAATAAATATTTTCAATACACATTTTTAATATTACACAAATACACACAGCAGTCTGATACATCTTTTCCAACACTCTCTATCACGAACACGATTTCGCGTCACAATTTCCACAAATTCCATTCACTGCTACTTGTTGTAGTCGCCATTTATATTCAGGTTTTTGCAAAATGACAACAACTAGCTACTACAATTTCCCATTAGAGTTGCATGCGTAGGAAACATACAAGCATAAATGTATATTTGTATGAATGTATGCACGTGTGTGTGTGTGTATGGGTGGAGTGACTGTCAGCGTTGAGGCACTTGCACATTCACTGTTACATTACCGGTCTTTTCGGTCGCCGCATTTTATTTGGGTCACTGTTACAATTTACACCAGGCCGTCCAAGGTGCTCGATTCGAATTCGAATTTCGAACTACTTGGATGCTGTGCCGATTTCAGCAACATGACATCCAATGGGGGGAATGCTGAAATGCGAGCATCTGCATATCTCTTCAGATTGTACGTACGTATGGTGTATGTGATTATGTATGTCGCTAGACTTTCAAATGCAATTTTATGTAATTCAAGGCGGCTTTGCTGTCTTTCGGGTCGCGTGCAAATCGGTTATGTGCTGCATGACACAGTCCAATTCACAGCAGGCAGCGCCTACTAGAGCGTGCATGCTGCAAGTTATGCTTAATATGTTACTTGCTACAGCTGCTGCAAGTGCAACAGCAACTGCACTACCGACTCACTCATTGCTATTGTTGAACAATTCAATTACAATGTGATGAATTGAAATGTTTTGTTTCGGCTCAGCTGCCACACAATGTTGCACTCTATTTGCCGCAACGCCTGTGTGTAACCCCGACCATCATATCAGATTTTCGATAACACTCTCTGCACAGCAAGTGCAATGTTGCTCAAGGGTCATACACACTTCTGTTTTATTACACAAATAACGATGGCAGCAGCAGTAGCAGCAGCAGCAACAACGAACATGAAACTTTCATTTTCCAGCACGCAAAACGGAAGACTTCTTGCGTGACATCGCCGAATGGCGTAGAAAGAGATGTTAGCTCTAAAGTTGTTGGTAACAGCGAAGAGTCGCATGTGAAGCCCATTAAAATTAATAAAAACAAGATGAATAAAAAATAACATCATCGTAAGACATACAAATTCAATTCAACAACGAATTAAATACAAACAGACACTCTCGCTTTAGCTGAGATGATGATTATTATTGCTGTTGTCGTTGTCGTTGGGATAGTCATAATTAGTCATACTAGCCCAAATCAAGTGATAAAGACTTTATTACAGTGCTTCCAAAACTGTGAACAGTTTTCCTTTTGTCTATGAAAAGTGAAATTAGCGTCGAAAATAATTGTTTAAAACTGTGTGTTTGTGATATTTTCGTTGAAAACAAATTAATTCTTCGACTTTGTTGTGATTTATTATAACTAGCCATGATGATTTGGCATAAGCAACTGAATAATAAACAACTGATTTGACAGATGTCACCAAAACAAAATGGCCGCCACGTGCCGCCAAAATCTACCCGCGCCAATTGAAAAACCCTTTATATTTAGTTTGCATATATTTTTTTTTTTGTTTAACTGATACCATATCTTTCATCGTACGTATTTTTGACACTATTATTACCATAAATCTAGTCCAAGAACATTTTAAACACTTTCGCAGCGCAACCAGAGCAAGCAAATCATTAAATGCAAAAAAACTGGTCAGTAAAATAGAAATGCTACCCACAAATAACAGCCTTGTTTAACACCATCTGACACGTGTGTATTGCATGTTTGCATACATATATATTTATTTATATATATTTATTTCTCATTATTCTGATTTTGTTTTTGCAACGTTGAGCTAATTGATCGATAGTAATTTTCCATTTTACCGTTAAAGCGCCTCGTTTGTTTACATTCTTTGTGCCGTCGCGGCAGAGATTGGACAGATGCTTGTGAAGAAAACAAGTTCTACGAATTCGATCTGTTGCTTGGCGTGCAGCATATTTCATGATTCAATTAATTTTCGTTTGCCCAGATGTGTGTATGTGCGTGTGAATTTCACTGCATGCGATCTAAATGAAACGCAGTAAATAACTGTTTAAAGTCTTCACCAAAAGAAAGAAATAATTTCATTCAAAAATTTCTACATCATTTCGATTATGTTAAGTGCCAAGGGCCCCAGTGACACACTGTCTTCATTTGTTTTGCCAGCATTAGTAGGTAGTTATGTGATCAGTTTAAAAGATTAGACTAAATAATGTCAATTTTATTGAAATCGGTTGAGAAACACTGGATATATGGAGTATTGAAATTAAGAAGGTATGCACTATACCCGTATACATACACACACTCACACATACTTGCAAGCACTGACTGTATGCGTAAAGTATAGGGTTCAGGGTATAGTCTAGTCGGGATTTCTCGACAAGAGCCTTCTTACTTGTTCAATTTGTATGTTAAATACCGAAAAAAAATATGGTTAACGCAGCGCAAAATTATTCTGGCGTTTGACACACTTTCGTTCCCCCCAACTCAAACTCAAGAGAGTTGCGCTCAGAGAGAGTGTATGTGCATGTGTTTGTGTGTGTGAGCCGGCTTTTTTGGCTCTCATTTGTTGTAGCTGCGATGCTGTAACCTATTTTGCATGGCAAATCGCATTTGTTACGATACATTGACTTGAATTCGGGTCAGAGGATGGCGATAACATACCACATACCATAATTCATTGAATTAAAATCCAAGCATATCTTGACTCAGTAATCACAAATCAGTAATAAGAGTCACGAGCACTCAGCTATGATTTTATATTTGCTGCTGTTGCTGCTGTTTATGGCAGGTGCGTTCTAAATAAATTCCTATGTTTATGCAGCGACGCGTTGAAACATTCTTTACATATTTAATGGCCAAGGGGACGCGACGAACATGAGCATATTTTTTCTATTATTTATGAATTTCTCGATTTTTTATGACACTCTCTTTAGCTATGGAGTGGCGTGAAGGTCACAACAAAGAGCATAGCTAAAAGAAAGAAGTGATTATTGAGACAGTTAACAGTTTACAGTTGGCTGCTAATGGTAATTTGAAGAGAGTTTAGCAATAGTGTGATCTAACCAAGAATGTATAATCATATCGAGTTCTTTTGCATAAAATGAATACGCCGTATAACTTATAGAACAAGAAAATGAATTCGATTTTACATAATACCTTAAATAAATCCTCAATAAGCTAAACCACTGTTAACAGTTATCTTATCTTACATCTATTAATCAATGACAAGAAACTATGTTAAATTGTGTTAGCTTAGCAAGTTTGAGAGCTTTAAACATTTAAATTATAGTCATTCAAGCTCTTAAACTGATCTTACTGATATCTTAGCTTAATGTAGCCCTTGCATGTGGCATTAACACTTGGCTCAACTTCCAGCACACAAATTATAGTAAACTACATAATTAACAAACACTTGTTGTTGTTGTGTTCCTCCATCTCTCACACACACACAACACTCATTCATTGAAAGTTCGCTCTCAGGGCAAGTGCTGCCTGAAACCACAATTATGTTAGATACAATGGATGCTGTTAGGCCAATGAGAATGTAAACACTTACATTCTCATTTCTGTTAGGCGTGTGCTGTTAAGTTAACAGCAAGCTGGGCCTGCGGCTATTTCTCATCGTTTGTCGGCAGAATACTTCAGGCACTTAAGTGTCTAATCATAAAATGAAAAAGGTCTGCAAATAATAAAGCTACAAAAAATCGGCTAGTAAATTAATAAAAAAAAAATGAATCCCACAAATTCACTCAGCGGGAAAACGAAATCGTTTGCAAAATTACAAACGAAAAAAGATTTAATAAATAAATGAAATTAAAAGGGGAAAAAACACTATCACTTTTCTCAATTATGTGTTTTTATTTTTTGCGGTTTGAAGTTTGATGTTGAGAGTCACGTACTGGACATTCTAATGAAGCTTTTTTTTAGCGCTGTTTGATAGCTTATTCAGTTTTCATCTTGTGTTTACTTTCACTTGAGCTTTGAGCTTGAGTGCGTGCTTTGTATGTCCAGGAGTTGGCTGAGGCTTGGCTACAGGTTTTAATCAAAGTTATAAATTTAGTAATGGATAACTTTTTGTAGACCAGTTGAAGCTGTAACTCCAATTTATGCCTACTCTTCATTTGATTAGCAACTTAATTGTGAATTGATTGCGACCACAAAGATTTTTGGTTCTGAGAAACTAACACTTGGCTTCAATTTCCTACACTGAGAAAAAAAATAAGAACAAATGTTCTTTGTTTTTCTTACTTTTCGTTCAGAATTTTTATACATTTTTTGTGGTATAATGGTTTTGTGCAAAAGTGTGTGCGAACATGTGATCGCTATCAACCAAATCTTTAAGTTGGAAAACTTTCAGACGCCGTTTGAAACATTAAACGAAATAATGACAATCTGTGAAATCTGTGTATAATAAGTATAGGAGGGATATCTTCTAGTCGGGATTTCTCTACTAGAGCCTTTTTACTTGTTCGATTCCCGGCAAGAACAATGTTATGAACTGATTTCGAGCTAGATCAAACAAATGATCCAAATTCAAGCACAAATGGTTTATAAATTAAGTTCGGAATATGCCGTGTTGAGAAGTTTAATATTAGAAAATCGTTACTAAATTAAGAAAATCGGGTGCTGGCAGGCAGACGACTATTCAACTGTTCTTGAATTTGCACTGGAAAGAACGGATTTACTTTCTCCGTGTATTTTTATAGTGTACACTGTTCCAGTTTCGGACAAAAATTGACACAGTCTTGCGATCAACTGGAAATGAGACCGCGAAACTGGAGCAAGTAGTAGACCCAGCTTGGAGTGCTTGAGGTGTTAATTGCCAGTTTAATCGCTTCAGTTGCTTCGCTTGCCACTTCCTCTGATTAATTACAGTTGGGTAGGAAATCAATGAACGTTACTCGCGGCCGCAAATGTCAAGTGAGTTTGCAACTTGCTTGTAGTAATTTTGGTTAATGAGAAAAGTTTTGGTTTTTTTTTTCTCTCGTATTTTGGCGGTGAGACATCATTTGCCAGTTTAGCTGGAAAGTAGCGCGCAAAATGCAATCAAGGTGCATTTTGCTCAACGGCAGCAAAAACCACAACATCTTAAGGCAGCTTTGAACTTTGACATTGCAGCAAGCTAGAAGGGGAACTTGGAGGCAGCAACTGGATGCGATGCGGCACTTTCACTTAAGCGACGACTTACGGACTGCCTCGTTTTTTTTTATATTTTGTATATTCAACTGGCCCCGTTAGTTGCCGCCTGTTGTTTTGTGTTGTCGCTTGCAGCAAAAAGCGAACCTTGCTTCTCATGTTAATTAAGTTTATTGTTTTTGGCGGGTTTTTATATTGTTGTTGTGGCTGTGGTTACGGCTGCTTCTGCTGCTCATAATTAGCACTGCAAAACGCAATTAAAAGCCAACGTTTGGTCAACAAAAATTGTCACTTTCATTTCAAAGAATTCCATAGAAACTCTACCTTTTAATTTTCACTGCTGCACACAATTATGTACAGTTGCCTGACTTTGATTTCTGCAAGTGGCAACTTAATTAATCGCCTTAAGCTGATTGCTGAAATGGAAACTGTCTCTTAATCCAATTACTCAGAAAAGCAAGCATGAAATTAACCTTTGTATTAAAAAATGCTCAGATATTAAATATTATTCGTTCTGAAACTCATTTTGAAGTAAAAAAAATATTCAAACTTATGTTTTTCTATCCGTCTTTCTCTACTTGCAGGTGGTCGGAAATTGTTTGGCGGCTATCGCATAACACCAAAACACTGTCGCGCCACCAAAACGCTACCAAGCTCTGATCCCCGCTCCGATGGTCCCACCATCTGCATGTTCAATCATGAGTGTGCGCAGCGGGGCGGCGAGGTGGTTGGTGCCTGTATGGATGGCTTCCTATTCGGTGCATGTTGTCAGATACCCCAGACACATGAGTTGGCCAGCACGCTGATCAATGATGCACAGAACGCTTACTTCCAGCAGCAGCAGCATAAGCAGCAGCAACAGCAACAGCAGCAACAACAAGCAGCAGCGCAATCCTCTTATGAGAACTATGGCGAACAACAGCAACAGCAACAACAGCAGCAGCAGCAACAACAAGACCAACAACATCAGCAGGAACCACAACAACAGCTGAGCGATGATCAAGAGAATTTGGATAAGGTTTATCAGCAGCTGGGCAGCACTGCTCAGCAGGATGAGTTGAACTACTTCAGCAGCAGCTCAACGGCAGCAACGCAGTCCACCCAATCTGGCAGCGTGGAGTTCGAGCAGGAGTCAGAGCTGCAGACGAACGAAGAGGCAATCAATTCCAATGACATAAAGCCAACGGAGCAACCACCGTCTATACATGTGAACAAGCATTCCGTAAAGATAAGTACATTCTCCTCACCACCGAACAACGATGACTTTGTGATGCAGGTGTTGGCCACTTTGCCGCCAGAGCATGTGGATGATGTTATTACCTTCACCACCGAAGTGCCCAATAAGATAGCTAGCGGACACTTGGAACCAAGCAGCTCTGAATCGAGCTCGTTTGAGGAAATACCCGCCACTAAGGCGCCAGGAACGACGCCCAAGCCAAAACAAAAGCCACAAGTAAGGCCGCCAGTAAAGTCACAAGTAAAGCCACCTCCAGTTAAAGCCCAAGTTAAACCTGTGCCACAGCTGGCCGAGGCCATGAAACGTCCGGTACAGCAAATCAAACCCAAACCCAAGCCTGCCCAACACACCAATATGCACCATCACAATCATCTAATCTTGGATGGTGGAGAGTTTACTCACAGTGATATCACACACCCCGGCGCAGATGCTGATCTAGTCGAGGACCTTCAATTCTCAACGGGCTATGGACCCCAACCTATCTATGTTCAGCCACCTAAGGAACAGGAGCAGCAAGATCAAGAACCTGCATCGCAGAGCTACATCTCATCCAGCAGCAGTGAACAACCGGAAAGTACAGCAGGGAATAAT